>JAZKJV010005556.1:0-570225 GCA_037367405.1 Ottelia alismoides | reverse complement strand
TTCAATACTGCCATCTGCATTTTGCTTCACCGTAAAGACCCACTTACAACTCACCGGGGTCACATCTGGAGGTATAGGAACTAGACTCCAAGATCCCCTAGATTGGAGTGCCGCCATTTCCTCCTCCATTGCTAGACGCCATCTACGATCCTGCAGAGCATCTTGATAATTCCGTGGAATATCTACAGCTGACAAGGCCACCGCAAAGTTCCTGAAATCCCTAGATAGTCGCTCAAATGACACAGAGGCTGCCAATGGATATGTAACGCAACTCCTCTTCGATTTGCGTATAGCAATAGGAACATCTAAATCAGTTGTGTCCTCATCTGGCCCCTGCAACATATCCTGCTCAGAAATATCATTAGATCCATCAAGAGAAGTATCTTCAGTACATACCATAGGCGAGCTAGGGATGAGTCATGACCATGAGCTGGAGGAGGCCTGCGGTATATAATGGAATGGTAGTGGTGAAACGGGGATCAGTGGTGGTGGTGTTGGTGATGGTAATGACGGTGCTGGAGGTGGTGGTGTCATGTATATGGCATCGGTAGTCAGTGGAGGTAGCTGTTGATCACCTGAAGATGAAAAATACATTACGGATTCAAAAATGTAACATCTGCACTGACCATATACCGCCGACGCAAAGGATCAAAACACTTGTTACCCCTTTTGAGTTCTGGAGTATCCAACAAACACACACTTGACAGCCCTAGGAGAGAGCTTGTCAGTACCAGGAGACAACTGGTGGACAAAGGCAATTGAACCAAACACACGGGGATTAAGGGAAAACATATCCTTCCCATGATAGATAAGAGAAAAAGGAATCTGTTCATCCAAGACAGAGGACGGCTTACGGTTAACTAGGTAACATGCTGTGAGAACCGCGCCACCCCAGTAAGAATAAGGAACATGACTCTGTATAAGAAGTGATCTTGTGACATCTAGTAGGTGGCTATGTTTCCTTTCAGCAATCCCATTCTGTTGAGAGGTATAAGCACGGGATGTTTGATGGATAATCCCTTTTGAGGAGTAGTAGTTGGCTAGGACATGAGTACACATTTCTAGGGCATTATCACTTCTTACAAACTTCACAGATGTGGAGAAAACATTTTGAATTTCATTCAGAAAATGAATAATAATATTGCCTGCTTCAGATTTATTTTTCATCAAAAATACCCATGACACACGAGAGAAATCATCCACAATAACTATATAAAATCTGTGTCCTTGATGATCAGGTACACGACTCGGACCCCAGATATCAATATGAAATAACTCAAACTTGGAGTTACTACTCCGACCTGGACGATTGGGAAAGGTAGACTTGTGGTGCTTTCCCAACTGACAAGCCTCACATTGGATAGATGTGTGAGGAAGACCCTGGGGTAACACACGACGCAACTTCTGAAGCGGTAGATGCCCAAAGCGCAGATGCCACAGCAAAGGAGATACTGGTCCAGTGGGAAGGGAATGAGGTTCCAGCGAATGGAGTCTGATTTAGGCAATAGAGGCCTCCTTGTTCATAGCCACGACCAATCACGTTGCCCGTACAGATGTCTTGAAAAATAAGAGAAGATGGATCAAAAATTGCCCGACATTGTAAATGCTTCGTAATCTGACTTATTGGTAACAAATTCATTGAAAAATCAGGAGCATGTAGCACATTCTTGAGCTGCATAGAAGATGTCAGTCTAATCTCCCCCTGACCAGTGATGGAGAATGTGTACCATTGGCAATGACTACTGTTCGGCCTGGAGGAATCTAAGAATATCCTGTAAGTAAACTCTGATCGTCACATAAATGATGTGTAGCGCCCGAGTCCATAATCCACGGTAAGGTATCTGATCTACTACTGGTAAATGCAAGTATGCTACCTGAAGCACTGGTAGACGCAGAGGCAGAAGCAGCAGCATCAGATTGACTCTCAGTAGTAGGTGCTGGGCCAGATGAAGGAATAATGCCCCTTAGACGGGCAACTAGATCATCGAACCGCTGATCCAAAGTGGCAGCATATGGAGGCTCTATCTGCTCAGCGACCCTTGCAGAGGCAGGAAATCCATGCTTCGAGTAGCATGTGTCTTCATTGTGTCCAACGCGATGACAGTAGGTACATGTTGGCCGAGTACGGCCTCCTCTGCCACGAAGTCCACGTCCACGGGTCTGATGATGAAACCCGCGACCCCTGTTGGCGGCCATGGCTGAAGTATTCTGATTCGTGGCCGTGGAAGGAACAGTGATGCGGCTCAGTCTATGGAAAGCTTCCTCCATGGGAGGAATAGTAGAATCGGCCAAGATTTGGGATCGTGCCGCCTCATACTCTGAATCAAGTGCAGCAAGAAACACGCCCACCATAGTCGCATTCCGATACGTCTTCTGTTGTTCTGGCGTGGCATGAAGCTGTAGAGCTTCTCGAACATCCCTCTCAGGGATGTGTAGAGTTAATGTAGAGGGCGACCATTCTGCTTTATAGTGAATATATCATGCTGGAGTTGCAGGATCTTTGTCTCGTTCTTCGCCTGAGAATATGTGGCCGCCAGTATGTCCCACATGTCTTTGGCCGTGGGCTGATGGTAGAATGTCATTGGCAATCTCAATCGCCAACGTACCAGATAGCCAAACTTTGGCATATGCGTCATCGGCCTCCCAAGAGGCATTGGCTCCAGTCTTCTCAGCAGGCTCTGGTTTGGTAAGAATATGCTTCTTACCCGTTGACTCATCATGCTCATGAACTGCATCACCCACAGTTCATAGTTTGTACCGTCCATCTTTACAATAGGCGCTGGACCACGAAAGGCGCCAATGGATGGGATATCCGCCTTGCTTTCTGACATACTGGAGACTGAAGACTGGAGCGATTGACTGAAGATGAGATTCGTCTACAATGACATAGACAGGTTTAGTTGCACGTGTAGACCTCAAGCAACTAAACCCATGTAGATGACGGTGTGCGCTTTAGGGCTTAGCACACGTGCACGCACACAGGGAGCACGCGCACACGCAGTCGCGTGCAACTGGAGGAGCACGCGCAGTCGCTCGCGTGGAGGCGCACGCGCAGTCGCGCGCACATGCGCATAGGCGCAGTTGCACGTTGAGGAGCACGCGCATGCACAGTCGCGCATGGAGGAGTGCGCGCACAGGCGCAGTCGCGCGTGGAGGAGTACGCGCACAGGCGCAGTCGCGCGTGGAGGAGTACGCGCACAGGCGCAGTCGCGCGTGGAGGAGCACGCGAGGGCGCTGGTGGAGGCGCGGCGAGGCGGAGGCGCTGGCGGAGGCGCCGGCGATGGGAGAGAGGCACGCGGGTGGGGTAGGGTAGGGTTAGGGTTTCGAGAACTCCGGTTTAGGACCGTCGCTCTGATACCATGTTGGGAAAAATGAACGAGAGATATTTATTCCACAAGCCCTAGGCTCTCTTATATAGGAGAGTAGCCTATGGGTAAATTACATAAAGCATACAGCTGAAAATAAATATAACAGAGAGACACACAGAAACCTAGTATATGCGTTAACATTGTGCTTGTGAATGCTATGCAATTTCTTGATGTTAGTTGAATTGTTTGTCTTGTATAACGTATATTTTATGATCTCAAGTTATACAATGCATCTATTACACGCACATGTTACAAAGATTTGTGTTTGTGAGTGTATGCACGTGCCTTATTTTGTTCCTAAAAGTAAATATTTTTCTATTTTGAAAGTATTTTGGTTAGATACAAGTTCTAAGCTATTATTTCAATATTTAGTTCCTATATAAGATATCATTTTGCTAGTACTCTTTGTTGGTCTATGTTTTTCTCTATTATTATTGCACGTGCCACCATTATTTCCATATTCAAGAGGTGAAACTAATGGCTTCTAATTTCAGTTCCAAATCTGATTTTGATTTTGAGCAGTATACTAACTTTTTTTTATTGTTGGAGCGATTGGATGAAAATTTAATGTAATGTATCATGTTAATATCTTATTATTAGCAAAAAAAGTTGTGCATTTCTATCTCATTTATTGAGTTAAAAAATATTAGAAATCTTAATTTTTTTAAAAATAAGTATTCAAGTAATTTCTCACACTTTCAGCGATTTCACCGAAATTCCATCGATTTTCTCTTTCCAGGCTTACCGAAATGAAATCAAAATCCGACATTTAAGGCCTTTCCTGTACGCTCTTTGATGCCTTATGGAAGTGATCGTCTTAAGACGTTCAACATTTGGATATGATTCACGCTAGGATTCATATGCCCTGGCTTCACCTTCCTCCCTTCACCTCTGCGCACTAACCCCGTCCAATGGTGCTGAGCGACCCCTACGAGCTTCTTCCTCACCAGCCTCTGTAGTGGGGGCTCCTCCTCATCCTCAACCTCGTCATGCTTAACATCAGACACAACAACCTCCAGAGCAGAATTTGATGCCTGCTTGAAGTGAGATTCCTTTGGAGGGTCAAGAATGGAGGGGTCAGGGATGCGATCGTAGACAGAGAAGAACCATCCCTTTTCAGTGTCCTCGGGGGAGGTGGTGATCGAGTAGCGGGGCACAAGGGTGGAGACAGAGGTTTGGGGCAGTAGGTTGTTCGACATTGGCATCATCATCAACCTCGTCTTCCTCAGAGATGGTTTGGTTGTTTCTTCTTGGAGAGAGGTTTGGGGAGGGAGATACTGAGCTTGCTGGTGGAGCGTAAGAGCGTGGGCCTAGGTGGGAGAAGTGGGGCAAGGACAAACATGGAGAGGGTTGGGGGCATGACCTAGAGAATGGGAGGAGAGGAGCGACGAAGACGAAGGGAATGCGATGATGGGAGGTTCCAATCTTGTCTTGGTCGTACTCGGAAAGGGTGGCACATGTGCGCTTGAGGGAGGCGACATAGGAGGAGTGGGCAAAGGAGAAGGTGTTGTGGGTGGAGACGGCTCCCAGCTTGAAGCTTTTATGGCTCTTACAACGGACGAAGATAACTTTTGGAGGTCTTGGGGAGGAGGAGGGGATCAGAGGAGGTGATGGTAGGAGGTGGTTATGGGTTTAGGGCAGAGGAGGAAGAGGATGAAGAAAGAGGGTATTGATTACAAACATACATATCTAGCCTAGGTATTTCTTTATAATTACTTTTGTTTCCAAAAGTTAACATCCGTTTAGGACACGGATGGATGGCAACTAACCCGAGGGGCACAAGTGTTAACATAGTAGAAAGTCAGGGGCACGACTGATATTCCAAAAAAGGAGAGGTGTAATTGATATTACGACCTCGAGGGGTGGGGCGGCAAAAAAAGGGAGATGTATAAATTCAATTTAAAACAAATAAAAAAGGTGAAAAGATTTAAATGACAACTCATAGGTCACTTGAAAATTAGGAATTCGTGTGAAATATTCCGGAAAAATTATAATTTTCCCTGAATTGGTTATTTTTAAGGGTTTCAAAATACTAGTTTTTATATTTTTGAATTTTTGTTATGTTTATATGATTTTTGGAAAATTTAAGATGTTTATGAACTTCTCAATTAAAAACACAATACTTTGTTGGAACTAAGAATCTCCATATGATTTTTATTAATTTGAAGAAGTTTATGATTCAGTCCCAAGAGATATTATGGAGAATTTTGGAAAAGAAACAAGTACCTGTCATATACATTAATCTTATAAAGGATATGTATAATGGGGTTGTATCTTGTGTAATGATCCAATATGTGAAGACTGACTATTTTAACATCAACATCGATTTGTATCAATGTTTCAACTTTGAGTCCATTCTTGTTTACTTTGATTATGGACGAGTTAACTAGTCACATTCAGGATGAGATACCTTGGTATATGTTATTCACTGATGATATTGTATTGCTTGATGAGACAAGAGATGGAGTAAGTGAGAAGCCGAGGGTTTGGAGGCATGCCTTAGAAACTAAAGGATCTTGTATAAGTAGGGCAACAACTGAACATATGGAGTGCACATTTGATGGATACAACAGTGAAGGACTCGAGGTGAAGATTGGAGACAATACCATTCAAAAGAAAGATTCGTTTAGATACTTGGGCTCTATTTTACAACATGATGGGGAACTTGACGGAGATGTTACTCATAGATTAAATGCAAGTTGAATAAAGTAGAGAGTAGCCACCGCTGTTCTTTGTGATAAGGAATTCCCTTTGAAAGTCAACGGAAAGTATTATAAAGCAACCATAAGCCTGCTATGCTCTTTGGATTAGAATGTTGGCATGTGAATCATGGACATGTGCAGAGAATGACAACATCATAAAATAATAGTAGCATAAATGAAAATGCTAAGGTGGATGTGTGGTCATAAACGAAAAGATCGGATTAGGAATTATACGATTTGAAGGAACGTTGGTGTAGCTTCGATAGAGGATAATATGAGAGAAAATCGCTTAAGTTGATTTGGGCATTTGCAAAGGAGGTCGGTTAATGCACCAGTTAGAAGGTGTGAGATTTGGGATGTTGAGCCTGTTAGGAGAGGGCGAGGAAAGCCCAAGAATTGTTGGAAAGAGAATATCCGAGGGATCTTAGTTATTCAGATTTAAGCCTGAGAATGGCTCAAAATAAATCTGAATGGAGGCAAAAAATCCATGTAACGGACCCTACTTAACTGCGGGAATAGGCTTTGTTGTTGTTATTGTACTTTCTTGAGCGTGCTTAAGTGGTATAGCATGCTTGTGGCCCTCTATCAGGTTTGATTTTGAAAGTAGGAAAGAGCAAGGTGATAGGCATGTAGTTCCATCCAGAGAATGGAGAGAAATATCAGAATGAGGTTTCTAAGTCGTGGTTTTCATCCAGGATTTTTACTTAAAAATGTCTTGTGTTCTTTGTAAATTTAAATATACTTTTAATTGGAGGTGCCTGACCAGAATATGGCTAGTTGGTCCTATCAGCTGTCTGCAGACATGACTAATTTGTTTAGTTGGCCGACTAGTTAGACGATTTTTTTTGACAATTATTTTTCTGTTTTTTCATGTAAGATAAATTTAAGATACTTAATGTTTGATTGGAATTTGATTGTTTTTTTATTTGATTATGATAGTATCGAAAATGTTCAAATCTATATGTAAATATATAAAGAATATATGTAAAAAAATGTGTATATTTAAAATAATTGATAGGAACAAAAATCCGAATAAATTCGATTAGTCACGCGATTACCTATTAATCCTTAGTTGGTGACCGACTGATTGAATACTGAGTATTGAGTATGGACTTTTGCGAGCTTGCCTATGATTACTTATGTGATGATTCACAATGACACTCAAGTGTTCAAAAATGGATTGTATATGAAAAGATATCTAAATTTCGATCTGATTATTGTGTCGTTGGGAATTCATTGGAGCTGACAAGCCGTGTAAAACTGGTAGTCAAGAAGGCTTTTGGGGCTATTAGTAGACCGCCGCCGTCTCAATCGGAGATTCTGATCCGGGCCATGCGTTCTTGTGGGCTCTGAAGCTTCCTGAGAGAATTGGTTTCTTCCTATGGCTATTAAGGAGGCAGAGGCTGATGACGAGAGACCGTTGTGCCAGACTTTTAGGGAGCATTTCTGACAGATGCCTGCTGTGCAGTGAGGCGATTGAGTCCGTGGAACACCTCTTCTTTAAATGCCCCATGGTGGTTCAAATTTGGCAGGGGGCTGATGTGGCATGGTGCGGCACGGACAATCTTCAGACACTCTGTGATGCGCTACTGGCAAATAAAGATAGATCGAGAAGGGAGTTACTCTATCCCTTGGCCATACTGTGGGCGGTTTGGCGAGGTAGGAATGACTTGTTGTTCTCGGGCCAACGATTCTATAAAGAGAACGTGGGGATTCATGCCAAGCGTTTGGTGGAGGATTGGGTTTTGTAATCGCTCTCTAGTGTGAGCGTGTGTTTGTTTTTTCCCCCTTGTGGGGGCGTGTGTTTGTTTTCCCCCCTTATTTTTGTCTTCGTTTTTTAAATAAAGCTGTGGGGCGAGCACCAACGAGTGTATCCCCCTCGTTTCAGGATTTCAAAAAAAATATATTTACATAGATTTTGTACATTTTTAAACTATCATAATAAAATAAAAGAAGTAATCGAATTTAAATAAAACATTAAGCATATTATAATAAATTTGCTTATAAAAAAGCAAAACATAAAAAATATGGTATCTCCAAGCAAAAATTGGTCGACTAGTGTGCCTAGTCGGAATTAGTCGGTACTCGGTCGGCCACCCCACTGACTAGACTAGTCGGACCTACTAGTCGGGCTAGTCGGATGGCTTTTACAACACCGGCATCGGTTAGTCTAGAAAGTGATATCTCGGGAATATATCTTGATATATCACAAATATCAGTTGAAATCTCAGAACTAACTCAAAAAGGCGTCTTTCTCACAAATTAAGTTCATCCTAGTTTTTATAACAATATATAACACAAATATAGTCTTATATGCAAGAGGGTTGTGTATTTAACACACTAAACATTATATGGCACATATCACGTACATAATACTCTGTTGAATGCTAAGAAATATCGAAAAAATAAATAATGAAATTCATTTAATAATAATATTATAATATACCTTGCATGATAATACATTATTGCACGCTTTAAAAAGTAAAAACAAGGAGTATGCATTTAAATTAATAACAAAGTAAAATCTTACCTAAACACGACCTAAATAAAGAGTTGTGTGATGGATCCGATGATCCATATATCTTCCCCTTCCTTGTCTTAGCTTGGGCCGCATTATTGACTATGTATTCATTATAAATCCCCAAGTTATATATAATTACATTGTCTTGTAATCCATCACATGCAAGGATAAACAACAATGATATTGGTGTTGAACCGTTAATGAGTGGCATGACGGGAATATGCCAAAACTTTGGAATCTTGTCATGATGGAGTAGTCGATGATATCTGGGGGGGGGGGCGCTTATTCGAGATGAAATTTGAGATCTATATAGTACAATTTTAGACAATTTATGAACCAATTTATTAGAGAAAAAAACCCAAGACTAATTAATAGAGTACCAAAATATACAAAACTCTCAAGAAATCCAGCTTAAAAAGCATTTAATATGATGAAAATCACATGAGGGAAGTTTTATCCAGAGACAAAAAGGAAGTTCCAGGTGACATCATACAATATATTGAAATGGGTAACCGATATTGGCAATATCAGTCGAACTGGGAGAATTTTACACTTAATTTGAATTCGATCGAGATATCAATTGATATATTGATGATATCTTGCGAGATTTCGGTTGATATACGGGAAAATGATATATATGGTAGTATCGATATCAATCTATATCAAATACCGATATCTCATGCTATATTAGCGATATGATTGGTACCATTAGTGAGGGTGTGCCATTGCACCTGCCAAGGTCTCCGGTCTGCTATGCTGCAAGAAGTGCCCAACATTGCATATGGGTTTGAACATCGACTACAACGAGTGCCTGTTTCAATGTATTTGCCACGACGTTGATCCTCCTAGATGATATTCGTTCCTACAATTGTTATCCTTGAGTAGCCATAGCCGTTTCCTTTTTCTCATGTTGAGCTTCTCCATATCGAAAATGTACTTCAAGCTTTGGTGGTTTGAAAATTGAAAGTCACTTTGTTGAGGTATTGTCGCATGTCTTCAAGACAAACACCATCGCTGTCAACTTCAAATCATGTATCGGGTAGTTGACCTCGTGAGGACTAAGCTGATGGGAGGCATATGCGATAATGTGACCTATCTGCATCAGAACACAAGAACCATTGTGGGATGTATTGATATACACCACAAAATTTTCTCCTCCTATGGGCATAACAAGCACGTGTGGTGACCAAACTCTTTCTCATAGTCTGGAAGCTCTCCTTGCAATTTGCTGTCCATTCTCACTAGACATCCTTCCGAGTTATTCATATCGAGGGAAAACAAAATGTTTGTCGTAATTAACTTATCCTAAAATGTTGCGAAATCTCTGTAACGATCTTGGGATGCTCCATTTGACTACTTCCTTTATCTTGAAAGAATCAGCTGAAAATTCCTTGTCAAACACCACTTGTCCTACACAAGTTACTTAGTTCAGCAAAACACATGCTTGTCAAGTTTGTCATATAACTTTAGAGTCACAAGGTCTCCATCTCCATAATTAAATGCTCCTCATACTGCTCACAGTTCTTCAAAATGGACCGGGATCTCATCTATGAAGATCGCAATAAAGCAATCCAAGGACACGAAAACTCCGTTCATGAGATTCAAGAACAATATTAGTGTGTTCTTAGACCGAACGACTTCACTAGGAGCTCATAGTGATCACAAAGAATTCGGAAGACAATCTTTGCTTTGTCTTCCTCCTTGATCCACAACTGATGGTACCCAGATCTGAGAACAATATTCAAAAAGATCGTCATACAGAACTCATTAACGCTTGGCATCACACCATGGGTCGGGCGGTAAATCCATTTGAAGAGGCTGTAAACTCTTCCCATCATTATGAAACATCTAGCTAGTCCATGATTGTACCCGCCAAATGATCCACCTTTCTAGTCAGCAAGTTTATGGTGAACAAACACTTCTCTGAAATGCTGTTGACTGTGAAGGTCTTCTTCAGTAGTTGAATCTAATCCTCAGTTGTAGATCCTGTCCCAACCACGATGAAACACGAAAGGCTGACCTTGCGGAATGTACTGAGCAACATGAATGTTCGTTTCTTTTGGGCATGCCCGTCCATCGTCTTTGTGGCATGCACCTTACTATATTGAGGCTCCTGCTCTTCTTCCTCTTGAGCCTCCTACTCCTCACAATCTCAAGCCTCAAGCACCTGCCTCTCATCCTGCTCACGGGCCTGGTGTCCGGCCTATGTTCCTTACACTGAAGCATAACATCACGCACGACATCGTCGTGTTCGTGCTCTTAGATGCCATTTGCACAAAGCAGAAATATTAATTGATACTTTAGACCTGCCAGTGCGAGCAACTATATTATTTCTAGAGATAAATGGTTTTATCCTAGAGGGCTTCTCTCTGGATAAACCTCAAAAGATCACTCACGCCAATGTGACAACCTTGCTCTTACTTGCACACAGCCCATGCAACCCATCTAGACCATAATCGGGTGACCAGACTCAGGGTACAGGCTAATTATGATTTAACTAAGATCTGTGGCATCAAAAGAATGCATGAGGATGCATTCGAACTATTATCATAAGGGCACAATTACATGACGGATTGAATCACATCTCTCGAGCGAAGTATGAATATAATGAAATCACGAGAAATTGTACTGCTTCAAAGGTTGTTAGAATCCAAAAGTATGTGCAGTAACGATTTCCAAATATTAGAGTTAATAACATTGCCTTGGAGACGGAAAGAGAAGGTACAGAACGAAGTAAAAGAGCTACAAACTGTGGAATGTCTGACCTCCACAAGTACTCTCGCACCTGCACCTGCTTTGATAGCAATGTCAAATGAATGTCCCAAGTGAAATTTTCGTCATCGCCTTCTTACCTACCTAAAGTGGCTCACAAAATAGTTAACTAGCAGAACAAAATAAAAAACGCATATATAATAAGATGAATGTATAAGGCAAGCTAACTAGCAGAACAAAATTGAAAATGCATATATAATAAGATGAATATACATTAACAAAGGCTTAATGAGTAATCAAGCTGTAAAAGCAAGAGCATAAGCAATAGTAATGCTCCCAACCATACTTGCTCAACTTGCCTAAAACTTCAGTCTTTTCTAGACTCACCCTAAAGTTTTTGTATAAGCTAACCCTAAGTTGGCATGTATGGTTTAAAGGGAACCGTTAGGTAGAATGGAGTGGGTCCTAATGTGCGTGTAGCTCATCTTAGGCATCACTACATATGATCCAATGTTTTATGTTGTATTTTCCAGATAGGCAATCATAATAAGTTAATCAAGTTTTATACCCCAAACTATATTACACTATATGGAGTACATTTAAGCGTTTATCATCATGGCTCAAGTCATGAAAGATCATTCAAGCATTTATGCTTAAATGTGTAATTAAGCAGCAGAAGCAATAACACTCCCAAGTCCCAACTCATAATCGCCAAACTTATCTGTTTAAACTCACTATTGAGTTCTTATATAACACAATATATAGTTGGCATTTATGGTAGCAAAATACATCACTGGCACTGGGTAGAGTGAATTTGGCCCTAGCATGTGTAGCTCTTCTTAGGCATCACACTGTTGATACTACATCCTATGTTGTTGCTTTTGTCATCGGGTTCAATTATCATCAAGTCATGGCATCATATTCTTTACACGCACAATCATAATATGAGTTAATCAATTTCTTTATCACAAACCATGTTACACCAAGTGGATCATGTATTTTATTTAAGCATTTATAATCATGGCTCAAGGCATGGAAGATCATCTAAGCATCTATGTTCCAGCATATTATTATTATACTATTAAGTTAGGGAAGATCACTTAGGCAATTATTGATTTTTTCATGCATTCCCGCTATTTGAAGAAACACCACTTGTATCAAAAACTCCATTCATCCACACTTTGCACCTTTGAGGTTGGCATTATCCTTTTTGACTTGCTGGTATTCATTTTCAATCATAGTCCTTAATTATTTTAGGCATTTGCGTTAGTATTTAGTAGCAAGCATAGTTTTATATTATAGGTCTGCCTTAGTATTAATTTTTTTTGAAGTCAAGGGGGAAACACTCAAAGGTGTCCGCCCCAGAAATGTATTGCCTTGGTATTAAATATCAAGTATCGTCCTTAGTAATTAATAGCAAGCATCATCCTTTAATTTGTTGATGTGTATCGTCATTTATTTCCATTTGCGGTTCATATTAGTTTCATGAAGATGAAAAGTTGGTCCTCCTAGCTAAAGAGACATCCAGTACAATCTTTCTGTCCCCAGTAAGGGTGTCGACCACTAGGGTAGAGCGTCCATTAACTATAACATATAGTTAGCGCTTCATCTCGGGCTTGATTTCTCAATCTCATGTCATATCTTGGTGCCCTTGCATCGGTGTTGCTATTTGAAGACCCATCCTTGTGGATACACTCACTTTTTAAAAGCATCGTAATTCATTTCTCAATCTCATCACATGTTGGTGCTTGCACATCGGTGCGGCTATTTGGAGGCTTGTGCTTGTGGATGAACTACCTTTAAAAAACACTCATAGTTTTCACTCTCATCCAAGGTCCTTGGGATTGATGAGGTCATTTGGATTATAATACTAGCAACACTACTTGTATTCCCCTCATTACTGTGCATGGTAAGCTACATCTCCAAATATTACTTGAGGCACCAGGTTAAGCATCATTAAAGTTCTAAAACAGTGGCTGACAATCCGTAAAGCATAAAACTTACATTCATCCTTAGTCATACAACTAGCATCGATTGTCCCGTTATGTTATGCACTACGTACAATTAGCTTATGTGGTAACTTAATTCTAGCTTTAGTTTAGTTGATGGTATTGAGTCCTAACAAGGAGGCTATTAATATATGATATAACTCACATTTCTCCATAGGCATAAACTGGCATTAATTGTCCTATTATGTTGTTTATCACAACATACAATTAACTTATCATTCAATCACCATAGACTCCAACACTCGTTATCCAAACAATATCATACACATGTTACATGCACATTATCTATAGATCTAGACAGGCATTCACTAAAGAAACCTATCAAGCATACATTTAAGGTCCTGGAATCATCATTCATTCATTAAAGAAGGCTTTTTAAGTACTTAAAACAATGAGCAATTCTACTCTCATCCTACCCAACATTTAATCCGCACCAACCTACTTAGCATGCATTTGGACATTATCCATCCATCATTTACCATGTATAACCATCCTTAAAAAATGTTGAAAGAACATAGCTGAGCATAGACCATCCACATGCATCACAATTGCGTAAGAATACATCAAACAATCCCAAAAGTGTCCGATTATACAAGATACAACATATTAACTTTCATGAGATACAACCCAAACATCTAGGGATCCATGGAGTTAAAATATCTACCTTAATCCTTCAAGACAACCTAAGAATAAGTCCAAACATATTAACTTGCATGAGATATACCCAAAATAATCTAGGGATCCACGGAGTTAAAATCCCGACCTTAATCCTCCAAGAAACCCAGGAACAAGTCCTATAGGGCTTCAGGCAGCCCAACAACTAGCTAACCAAAACCATCAATCGACTAGGGGGTGATCGATTGACTTAGAAAGTGGGTATGTTGATTAATTTCCCAAGTACTTGTCATACAACTTGTGCAAACCAGCATGCTTAGGTCTTGAGACTTAAATTTCACTGAGTCGACTTAGAATTGGGATTAGTCAACTTGAGGCATAGTGGTTGACCTACAACTTGTGTGGTGTGCAAGAGAGAGTGGCTGCATTGGATGGTGCGTAAGGGGAAAAATGTAGGCGAGGGTTACCAATTTTGAAGAGGACAGAATGTAAGGAGGGCTACCAATCATGGAGATATAAAGGCGAGGAGGGCTACAAATCATGAAGTTGTAAGGGAAGAAGTTGGCTGGATGTTTGTCTCATAGAAAATGAGGCCAACGATGCTATAGCTGTAGAAGGTTTTGCCATTGTGACTTTGATTATTCTTTGTCCCCTCGTTGCTTTGGGTGTAGAGTAGATGGACATTGATTTGATTCTTGTCCAGAAATGAGGAGGGTAAGCCGGGCCATACCACCTCATAGGGGTACTCCAAAGACTTTTCATTTAGCGCTAGTATGGTCGACACTGTGTTCCTATGTCAGTATGGTAAGAGGGAATATTCCTACTCAATATCCCGGGAAAGTTTGCTGATTGGGTAATGTCTGGAGGAGTTGAATCTTGAAATCGTTTCGTCGAGCTTGCATCGGAAGTTTGGTTACTCTTTTTTGGGAGATGTAGTTTTTTTGGAGGAGATGCTGTGTTGCGCTAGGGTCTGTTCCCTCTTCTGAATCAAATACCTTGTTATCTTTGGGACATGAAGGGGGAATACTTTGGAGGCTACCTTGATTCCTTGATGGTGAGGCAATTGCTCATTTGATGTTTGTTGTTCGTATCTTTGGGTTATCGTTCATCTAAAAAACGGTGGGGGGTGCTCAGGTTGTCTTTGTTGGAGTATGGTGTTGTCTTGACGATCTTGTCGGATGGTAGGCTCCCGAGTTCCATTCCTAGACTCACAGACATCACCGTTGTGGGATGGGCAACCTTCCCTTTAGAGTGGACGTGTTCACTGAAGGTGGGTCGAGAAACTTCCAAGCTTCTCATGCAGGTGGTTATCCCACTTCCATCGCCATGCTCGTTGGGATTGGATGTCGCTGCTGATATTTCGAATCTTGTGAGTTCGTTGGAGAAAATGATTACCTTAGAGTCTGTAGGAGGTCTAGTGGCGGAGAAGTCGGCCACGAAATCAGCGTTGAAATCCAAGGGACCGACTCGAATCCATCATGATTTGAATTTCAAAACACTCCTTTTTTGGAAGGAGAGCGTGGTATGTTGTCTTATATCATGTGAGAGATTGAGTCCCACGTCATCCTCAAAGCTTCATGATTTGAGCACATTGTAATTTTTTGGTTAAAGAGATTTACACGGGTATTCGATGAAAGCTTGGTTTGACTCGTTATTTTAAATGGGCTTTTCCCGATCCAAAACGAGTTGTAATGGCCCCCAAACACCCGAACTGGTAACGTCCTTTACGGAAGCATCCTGATGACCCGCTTATCGGTGGCCATTTGTTGCAGTTGTACCTGATTTCAGTAACAACTCTATATCAGAGCTTCGAAATTGCATTTGGGAGATTCTTCTTGCAGACAGGCACTAGGTTGCAACTTCAACCAGAGTTTGGATCGCATGTCAAGGTTAGAGCTAGGATGGTGGTCCCACCATCGGTCATTGCTGCTCCCAACGCACTACTTGAGGATTTTCAAGGAGATGGAAAGGGCGACTCCTTCACGATCCTTTGTTTGTAGCTACTGGTTTGGATGGAGCCCAAAATCAATTGGAAACTATGGGCAAGGTCATGGATCTGCAGCCTTTAGGAGCTGAAATCAACCAGTCTACAAACCTCCATCTGCTTGCTGAAGGTGTGTACATTACCTTATCTTTGACTTCGTCTTCCCCGCTTAAGGTACCGCCTTGGACTGCTTTCCTGGACCAAGCCGTTGTAGCCGTGGAAGTTGTAGTTAGTCAAATTCTTCCCTCATTACATCAGTTACCACATGTTTTTGTTGGGAGTGAGCTACCCTCGTCATCGTCCACCTCTTCTTCCTTGGAGAAGGGAAATGGTGGAAAAGTCATGCATTACAGAACTAGAGGTCGTTCGACGAGGATTGCTAAAGAGACCTTACCAATCACATAATATGACACAAGTTGCCATGGTAGCGGGCGTGGTCTCAACATCGGATGCAAGTTGGTTTCCTTAATAAAAGTTTTCACTTGGAATGTGAGAGGTCAAGGTGACCTCAAGAAGCGAAGTTCCATTGGTTCTTTTTGAAAGACCGGTGTTGTGATATTGTACTTCTGCAAGGGATAAAACTTTCTACCGATTCCAGCTTCACAGGGAGTTCTTTGGGTATTGGTTCTCTGTCGGAATTTAGAACAAATGACGCTGTTGGCAGTTTGAGGGGATTGACCATTACTTGGAAGGACTTTCGTTTATCTTTTATCTCAAAGGTCATGAGTAAACATGTTCTGTCAGTGCTTTTGGAGAACCTGAGATCGGGTACATACCTGGTGGTCCTCTGTGTTTGTGGCCCTTGTTTACTGACACAAAGAATGTGCCTGTTGAGAGATCTCCGATATGCGAGAAGTTAGTACCATGGTGAGGCTTGGCTTGTTGAGAGAGATTTTAATGTCTCTATGCTTTTTTCTGACCGACCTCGGCTACGAGATCGTCAAGACCTGGGTTTCTCCGAGTTTGCTGAGCTAATTGATGACCTAGAGCTTAAGGTGATTGATGCTTCAGATACAAGATTCACCTGGAGAAACTCCAACTCCCATTCTCGTATCGGCCTCTAGATCTTGAATTATTTCCTCTTTCAACATCTTCGTCTAGACCACGATCCATGTCTGACCATACTCCTATGGTTTAGGGCTTGGGTGAGATTTAGTGCCACGAGGTTTCATAAAGTTTGAGCGTGATTGGCTCCCAGAGGAATTTCAGAGGCATGATGTCCAACCACTGATCCTTCGAATTGTTCCGAGTCAGTGTCTGCTTGTTTAGCTTAGAAGCTGACATTTTTGCTTATTGGGTTGTGTTTGTATAAGAGGGAGATTAGGATTAGGAAGGCTAGAAGAGCACGTCAGGTGTAAGCATTGATCAATAGACTTGATGGCTTAGAAGATGTGAGAGACCTTGCAGTGGATGAGCTTAGAGAGAGAGAGAGAGCAACAACTCCAAAGGTAATCGTGTTGGAGGATAAAAATGGAATTATTGAATGGAAGCATAGGTTGAGGAAAATGTGGATTAGGGAAAGTGATGCAAATACTGCATAATATAGGGTGGCTAGTGGAAGTCGCCACGTTCTGATTTGATCTATTTAGGTAAATGGAAGAAGGGTGGAGGGTGATCGTGAAATGGGGAGGGCAACTAGGGAGCATTTTCATGTCTTCTCACGGAGATATGAGGATAGATCGTGGAGATGGACAGACCTAGGGGTGATAGAACTTTATAGGACGACTCAACTTTCTGAGTAGCAAGCGAACCATCTGGTTCGAAGTTTTACATTGGAGGAGGTTAAAGCTGCCCTTTAGAGCTTGAGTATGATGGTGCACCGGGTACCCGATGGGTTCCTTGTCTTCTTCTTTCGGGAATTCTGGTCTTTGTTCAGGAGCGGGGTTGTAGACATAGTGAAAGAGTTTGATGGGGGCAATGTTAGTTTTGAGAGGATCAACAAGGCTTCGGGAGGAGGCATTTGAAAGGGTGGACTTTCACCCAATTACAAGACTTTCATTTCATCCAACGTGCGTCGCGTACCCCACTACTTAGACTCTAACTGCAAGTGGAGAAAACGAGATCACGGGCCCAGTCAGGGGACGCCTGCCTCTTTCTCATCTCTTCAGGTGGTATTTTGTGCTTGGTCTGTCTACTGCCACAAGTTAATTAAGTCTCGTAGCTGCCAATGGATCAGAACTCTTCCACCCACGGTTGAACTTAGGGAAGAAGGTTAGGACTAGAGGCGGGCGTACTTTGCGAGTTTGACAACAATGCGATGTGTTGGGCAGGAAATCGAGGTGCGTCTTTAGAGGGGGTGGTCTTGTGAGAGGAGTGAGAAAATCGAGAAGAGCCTTTCTGTTGTATAATTGATTCATTCTTGGACTCCCGCTTTATATAAGCCAGCCACCAGGGAAGCGGGAATGCTATTCGCACTCTTGTCCTTACCTTCCACTCGTGTTCCACTTGAAGCCATAGGCTATGCTTAGCCTCTGCGTCCTTCCTGAAAAGTCAAAAGAGTACTACACTCTTTTTCAAGAGAATTTGCTTATCCTCACGGGGGATCGCCACCTTTCTTTTGGAACGACAATGTTCTATAGTGAAGTGCGCATGATCGAGCGAGAGAAATTCAAGCCAAGTCTGCTTGCTAAGAGATCTGCAATGCAATTTACTTGGTGGTTGCAAAGGTACTGACAAACAGACTCGACATGGTTGTGGATTATATTAGCTCGTCTCTACAGTCAACGTTTGTACCAGGAAGACAGATATGTGATAGTTTGTCTATGGTCATTGAAATTATAGCAAATTGGAAGATGCGACACATAAGGGGAATCTGGTGGAAGGTGGATTTCTCAAAGGTATATGACACCGTCGAATGGTGCATTCTCTGGTCAGATTTGGCTAAACGGGTGTTCATATTATTGGAGTATATTGTGTTATGCGTCACTTATGGTGTAGATGGATAAATGGATCACTCCAGGATCCATTTACCACATCCAGTTATTTAGTCCCACATCTACCAGTTGTGAGATGTGGAGACTCAATGTATCCAGTGAGAAAGTGCAATGCATACATCAACCCTTGAGGCGTTCTCCCGTGGTTTCATCCCGCTCCTTAGGGAGTAGGGTTCCACGTTAAAATCCTGTGTTCTTAATGTTTTATTCTTTATTTCTCTGATATGCTTCCGCGTTATATTTTCTAACAAGGTATCAGAGCGAGTTCGATTCTCGAGGATTTTATGTCTTTTGTTATTCGAAATTCGATTATAAGATTCATTCTCGATTGTTCTTGAAGATTATTTGTTCAAGTTTTTGGGGTTTTATGGAACCCTAAAATCTGCAAGTCGATTTGCCGTGTTCCTATTCAAGATCTGTTCAAAGTTCTATTTCCAAGAATTTCCAGCGATCTCTGAAGATTCAAGAAGGTTGAGAATTTTTGAAACCCTAATTAGCAGTATGTTCTCCTGCATCGCTCAGGCCTCATATCTGATAATCTCCAAGCACATGTATGTGAGATGCGAGATTGCTGGAGCTTCTTCCTCGGATCGTGCGTGTAGATTCAAGCTCCGCCATTGCTGCGCAGCCTCTCGGCAAAAACCGCATCTTTCATCCACAACGCAACTTTCAGCCGCTTGCGCCGGCCTCCAGTTCCAGGCGGAGCTCCTTGGCGGAGACTTCATTTCCGGGCACAACACCCTCCTTTGACGACACAACATCGATCGACGACAATGCCTTCCCATCGTGTCGCCCTCTTTCTAGTTTAACAACCCAGGCAGAGCGATCCCCATGTCTCCATCGCGCAGATCTCAGCCGCATCACCGATATGCATGATACCCTCCTTCATCTCTGTCGCTGGCCTCCCCAGGCGCCTGCCCCGACATCACCTCCAAGTGGATCACCTCTCCAGAGCTCAAGACATTTAAAAAACGAAGCAGCAAGTGCTGTCAAGCATGCTGTCCTCTTCGCAGTTCCAGACGGCAACCCTCATGCGGATGCACCTCCTTCAGGCGGCCTCGCGCGCATCCAGGCCACGTGCTCTAGGCGCCACAACTCCTTCTCGTGCAGGCGACGCAACCAATCCATGTTCCTCGCAACAACGGCTCCAGGAGGAGCCTTCCCTTTCTCTAGACGTGCATCAACCAGGTGCGTGAGCCCCTTTCCAGATCCACGGGCACTAGGCGATGAGCGGCGAACCAAAGATCTATAGGCGGCAGCGGCTCGGGAATCTCCAAGGGTGACACTACACCCCTCCATCTCTCTCCGAGGGGCGGCAACACCCGTTGCAGAAGTTCCCCATCGTGGGGCGGCAGATCTTCGTGAGAAGGGTACCCACCAGGGAACCTTAAATAAAAGGGAGGGGGGGCATGTCGTGTATTGGGTCAGTGTGGGTTGTTTAAAAAAATTGATTAAAAGGGGTAGGGAAAAGAGCCCAGATTTGGGTCGAGAGTATCCAGAAAATAAAAGGGAAGATGGGGTGCAACATTTAAAAGAAAGAAAGGAAAAAAGAGGGGGAGCCTTGAGATGCAAGCTGCTGCCCACTATTTGGGCCATTATCTTTAGGCCTAAGTGGGCCAAGTATCTTTATTTAAAAAAGAAGAGATTAAAAAAAGTGCGTAAAAAATCGTACGTGACGGGAAAAAAAGGAGAGAAGTGAAAAATCGTTAAAAAAATTTGATTGAAACAACTCAAAAAAATGAAAAATGAATTTAAAAAATGAGCAGAAAAGTCGAGAAAAAACAAGAGATCGGCTTATGTGATTCATGTTTCTCCCCATATCTTCTTGTGTTCTCTCAACTTGGTCGATGTCTTCATTTCGACTAGTATGGGAGAAAGGGGAACTGTTGTGTAGAGTTCTATAGGCTGCATTTTAGATTCTTCAGACTTCATGCCAGCCAGATTTTTCAGACTCTACAGTTTAGTTCCAGACTCTGCAGATTGGTTTAGAGTCCAAGTTCGAGGCACATCATCTTTGAGTGTCCCATTTTCTTCGAGTCCTACAGAGAGACTCCTTTTCAGATGTGCACATGTTTATCATCTTTTGTTTGGTCCCCATCTTTTATTTTGGTCAGAGTTTTCATGTATTCCATGGGGACGCCAGAGTAGAGATCCCATTCTCTATGCCATGTGGGTTAGGATTTTCATGTGGTTTCTTAGGGACTACAGAGTAGACATCCCATTCTCTGAGCTAGTATGGGAGAGACCCAGTTCTCTGACGAGGAGACCTCTTCAGACTCCATTCTTCAGCGACCGTGGACTCCGGCGAGGATGTCTCCATGGCTTTTCAGTTCGGCCCTTTCAGAGATGATGCAATTGTCCACATTATTGTGGTGGGCCAGAGTTCTCCATGTGGAGACTCATTCAGTTGCAATGACTCTGACAGGCGCAGTGCAGAGCACTTGCTCTCCGACGAAGAGATTCAGTTTGACTCACACTCCAGCCCGTTTGTTCCTCCTCACCTGCACGACATGAGAAGCAACATCCTCGACAGGAGTCGACAGTTGTGCGCATTGAGTTGATATTTTCTGTAGTGTCTTGTATTGTAAGTTGAGACTTCTTTTGTTTGTCCAAACTGAGCATTGCATGCTCCAGCTTGAGGGGGAGTGTCGGAGTATATTGTGTTATGCGTCACTTATGGTGTAGATGGGTAAGTGGATCACTCCAGGATCCATTTACCACATCCAGTTATTTAGTCCCACATCTACCAGTAGTGAGATGTGGAGACTCAGTAAGGGCTATATAAGAAGCCCCTCACCCTCTGTATCCAGTGAGAGTACAATGCATACATAAACCCTTTGAGGCGTTCTCCGTGGTTTCATCCCACTCCTTAGGGAGTAGGGTTCCACGTTAAAATCCCATGTTCCTAATGTTTTATTCTTTATTCTCTGATACGCTTCCACATCTTATTTTCTAACACACATATACTAGGATTTCTTGGATGAAGCGTTGTGTCACCACGTCCTATTCCGTGCTTGTCAATGACAAACATGAGGGGGATTCCTTCCCGCCACAACTTGGTGTGAGACAAGGATGCCCCCCTTGCTCCTATTTTTTTATCATCGTTGATGCTCTATCCTGAATGGTAAAACATCTTTTGCAGCGTGGTGTCGCTGCATGTTTTTCTCTTGATGATATCCATGTTCCTCTCCTTCAATATCTCGATGATACCATACTTCACTGAAGGTGGTAGAGAGGAATCCAGGGGGATTGGTGCAACACTTGAGATTGGGGAACTTTATGGGCTTGTTCTCAATCATATAAATCTAATGCTATTCCTTTTCGTCTATCCAATTTGGAAGCACCTGCTTGTAGTGAAGAACTGGGCATAGAGTGCGTGTTTATGATGATTCGTTACCTTGGTCTTCTTTTGACTAGTGGGAGACTTCTATTGGATGATTGACTGCCTATTACCGAAAAGATGGAGAGAAAACTATTAGGTTGGTGATGCAACATGATGAACCCTACGTGTTTTATTTATTTATTTCCTTCTTGTTATGCTACATGAAACATTTTAGGTTAAGTAGTTATCTGAATTTTAATTTATTTCGAGTATGTAAAAGGTCCATTATATAAGGACCTTGTTGTATTTTTCTTATTTTATTTGAAGTCTTAGTTTAATTTTATTTGGTGGGATTTAGCCTATTCCCCCCATGGGTAGAGAACTATTGAATGAGAATGTTGTTTAACCACGAATCTCTCTCTCTTCCCCTCTCCCTCCCTTTCTCTCTCTCCGAAACCCTAACCCCCCTTCTTTTCTTTCTCTTCCCCGATTCCAACCCTAACCTATCCCACACCCAACGCCGCCACCTTCCTCTTACCCTCCTTTCGTCCAGTGTCGCCTCCCCTTTACCCTCAACCTCTGCCTGGCTAGGTCGCCACCTTCTAGCCATCTCATCCATTGAAGTCACTCCCAGTCACCGCTACTGCACCTCCATCCTTTTTCCTACACTGTTGAGGTCACCTCACTGCCCCTATCGTGCCCTGTTGCCGCAAAATATCGTCAGCCTCGCCTCCAATATCGTATCGCATCCCGAGCCCGCCGCTGCTACGCCTCCGCCATCTCCTGCGTCTCGGTTTGAATAGCCCTGCTACTAGCGGCCCCAACTGTGACCCATCACCATCGGCAATCCGGTCTGAAACACTGCCTAATCTCCCTGTTGGTTGTGATAACAGTTAACCAACCTCCTATATTTTATTTTTCTGTCTTTCCTTTTATTGTGGATTGCTGTACGATCTCGGATTGGTGAAGAGTTAGCTCCTGTTACCTGCAAACATCAGCACCAAATTCTATTATCTACTGCAGACACCTCTTGGGGATAATCGATGCCTTTATTCTTTTCTTTTCTTTTCTCTCTCGTCAATTCTTGCTAGATGCTCGTATTTGATTTTTTGATCGCTATTTGTATTTTTTTTTCCAAAATCATTTAATTATGTTATTGGCATTCTAATTTATCCTTGTCATTTATTTCATTTCAAGCTAGAATCATTTAAGTCATTTTTTCGAGTAAGCATCAAATCACTTAGGTTCAGTACCGCCCATCTTTAATTTTTGTTTCTTGCTAGAATAGTCCCGATGGGTTTGTTATTTGTAATTGAGTTTGGTCGTTCTCACACGTAGTTGCGTCTATTTGGTATCAGAACCCATTGATCCCTTTGTTTTTATCATCTTGCATAGCATCCAAAAAAAATAAAACACAAAAAAGAAAACATGGCTGAAAAACCAAGTACCTCAATGGTTGTCAACACCCCGCAAGCACAACTCTCACATTGAATAGTCGTATGCTTGAGAAAGACCACCATGATGAGATCATCGGGACAATTCACCGCAATCAATCGACAAATCACTACGTTGAATAGTCGTGTGCTTGAGAAAGACCACCATAATGAGACGTCAATCAAGGGCCAACCTAAGAATCAGAGACGAACCACACACAACAACACACTGACTCCAGCCCCTCCACATCCGATGGACACGTTAGTGATTGGCATGACCAAGATGGTGAAGAAGAAGAAGAAATCGAGGAAGAAATTCTTTGAACTTCACATACCTGAGAAACCCAAACCCTACGATATCAAACCTCAGGTAATCCACCACAACATAATGATAGAAATCGACCTCCATCCTGTTATGGCACTACACAGGATGACATATGGGATCGAGGTATCTATCTCAACGTTCCAAAATTTGATGGAGGACGCGATCCTGATGCTTTTGTAGATTGGTTCCAAAAGGTCGAACATTTCTTTGTGTGGAAGAACATGCCTAGCGAAATGTAGGTTTAATTTGTCACCATTAAACTTATGAGACATGCCTTATGGTGGGATCGTTTGCAATCTGAACAAAACACAAACGAAAAGGAAAAGGTAAGATCTGCAATTGGAGCAAGATGGAAGCCAAAATTAAAATAAAATTCGTGTCCGAAGATTACAAGTGAGATTGTATGTATGACTAGAATCTTGGAGACAAGGTGCCATGAGCGTGAAGGAGGACACCGAAGGATTCCGATCTCTCATACATCGCAACTGATTGCAGGAGACTCTAGCACAAGAAGTCACTCGCTACATGCAAGGACTTTGTCAAGCCATTCAAGATGGACTCTACCTCCTACATTGTCACGTCGATAAAGCATGTAAGCGAGCTGAGTGAGCTCAAGCTAAACTTACCAAAGCTCAGAAAAGAAGGATGTCGTTCCCATTGAACACCATCCCACGGACTAGTGGCCCTACAACGACCTCAAAACTAATGGCTCTGCCACCGACTATTGCTGGTAAATCCCAAACCAAGCCCTCAACTGTTGTCATTGTTCGTCCATCTACTGGAAACCCTGGACCGGGCATTCTAAGAAGTTGACCTGTTGTGGAACTTGATACTTGTTTTAAATGCTATCACAAGGGACACCGAGCGATCGAGTGCTGAAACCCTAGGGCAATTGCCACCCATCCATGCACCACTTAAGACCTTGAAGATCCTGCTTCATATGATCATGAAGCGTTTGAAGATGATCAAGCTGCATTAGATGCCATCACCTTCAGATCAGATGAGTACGAACTTCTTGGAGTTGATGGAGACGTATCCAGGCCTTTTCTAGTGATTGAACATGATGGCTTTATCGCTCCTGACAGTGCACCGACGAGCATCTTACTCGTCCCTGCAGTCGATAACCTTGTCAACTAGTTGTGACGTAGCATATTCAGAACCCCATGCACCTCTGGAGGGTGTCATTGCTCGTTTATTATTGACGGAGGTAGCGTGAAGAACTTTGTCTCCCAAGAAATGGTCGATAAATTGGAGTTGCCAACTCAACCACTCGAGAAACCTTACAGTGTGGCATGGTTCCGAGGTGACACTCAACTTCTGATCCATCGTCAGTGTTTCATTGGTTTTTCGATTGACCCATCATATAAGGACGATGCCTGGTGTCATGTTGCTCTTATGGATGTCTGCCATGTGCTATTAATAGATCATGTCAATTTGATAGGGATACCGAGCACATGGACAAACTAAACACGTACTCATTTCTTGTAAACAAGGTACGTGTGACCTTTAGACCACAATGTGAGGCCCTTAGTCCTTGATAAGTGGCTTCTCTTGAATCTGTGGTCACTCGGCTTGCTAAAACTACTCTACCGACAAAGCCTTCGACCACCACTCCTTTATTGTTGATGGAAGCTCAAACATTCCAATGGGAAGTTCATGAGAGCTCAACTATTTATGCGTTGGTGGGACGCAAAGTGGATGGACAAGAGGTGACCTTAATCGAAGTTGTGCTTGAGGTACAAGCGATCATTCAGGAGTCTGCGTACATCATGCCTGAAGAATTACCTGGATGTTTACCCCCATTACATTACATCCAACACCTCATTAATCTAGTCTCTGGAGCGTGTTTACCACATTTACCGCATTATTGGATGAGCCCGAGCGAACATGAAGAGATGAGCAAGCATGTCACCAATCTTCTACAACGTGGTTATGTTTATGAGAGCATGAGCCACATTGTCGTTCCTGCTCTACTTACTCCTAAGAAAGATGGCACATGGAAGATACGTGTGGATAGACGTGCTATCAATAGGATAACTGTAAAGTATTGCTTTTCGATTCCACGCCTTGATGATATGCTTGACATGCTATCGGGTGTCGAATTGTTTTCCAAGATGGATCTTCGGAGCGAGTATCACTAGATTCACATCCGATTTAGAGATGAGTGGAAGACAACTTTCAGGACTAAAGAGGGTATTTATGAGTGGATAGTCTTGCCCTTCGTCATGTCTAATGCCCCAAGCACTTTCATGCATACCACGAATCAGGTATTGCAACCCTTCATCGACAAGTTTGTGGTTGTGTACTTTGATGGCATATTGATATACAACTTGACTAAGGATGACCAATTAGCACACTTGCGGTGAATTTTGAAAACATTGAGAGCTCAACAATTGTTTGTCTACATCAATAAACGCTCCTTCACGTCTGACACGATTCTCTTCCTGGGTTGACAGACGCAAAGTTGACCCCTCCAAGGTTCAAGCCTTTCAGAGCTGGCCAGTGCCATGAACCCGCACTGAGATTCACAGCTTCCTAGGGTTGGCTTCGCTCTATCGACGATTCATCCGAAATTTTAGCTCTTGTGTTGCTCCATTGATAGATTGCACCCGCAAAGGCGCACCTACTAGACCCTTGAAGGAGAAGCAAGCTTTCACAAGCTGAAACACTTGTTGACGAGGCTCAGACACAATATTCCACATTTGATGTCGAATTATACACCATGGTGCAAGCTCTCAAGCATTGGAGGCATTATCTGATTCAGCTTGAATTTGTCTTTAACTCTGATAATGAGGCTTTTGAGGTATCTGAACTCCCAAAAGACCCTTTAACAAGCGTTGTGCCAAGTGGATTAATTTCCTTCAATAATACACCTTCCACCTTAAGCACAAGACTGGGACCTTGATCTGTGTGGCAGATGCGTTAAGCACACACACACACGTCTTAGCCACATTGACAGTAAGCACGACATGGTTTGATGCTCTCAAAGATCTTTATTCCATTGATTCTGACTTCAGCCCTATTTATGTCGATTGTGTTGACACTGGACAATATTCAACAACCACTTATATTCATGAGGGATTTTTCTTTCAAGGCACACCGACTGCGCAATCCTGCCACTTCACTTCATCAGAACCTCATTTCAGAACTGCACAAAGGTGGGTTAACATGACACTTTGGTGGAGATAAGACCTTGACCCTCGTTCAAGAGTGATTTTATTGGCCACAATTACGAAAGGATGTTATAAGATTTGTGCAAAAATGTCAAACATGCCAGAGATTCAAAGGTCATAGGTAGAACACTTGACTCTACACACCTTCCCCAATCCCTATGCGACCTTGAGGAGACATCATCATGGGTTTTTCATTGGGCTTACTTCTCACGGTTTGGAAAGTTGATTCTATTATTTCATCGCATGCAAAAAAACTTCAGATGCATCTCATATTGCTGATTTGTTTTTCCATGGTGTCGTTCGATTGTATGGTGTTCCTCGTTCTTTTATATCTGATCGCGATACTAGATTTTTAAGTCATTTTTGACGCACGCTTTGGTCTCGTCTTGTTACTTATCTGCAATACAACACTGCTTGTCATCCAAAAACATATGGGAAAACCGAATGTATTGCAATGTCTTGCAGGGGACTCTTCCTCCAAATGGGATCTAATTCTTCCCTAAAGTGAATTTGCGTGTAACAGTTCCACCATTAGATCCACCAGCAAATCCCCCTATGAGAGCATGAATAGCTTTCCAATTCAGGTCGGCTACATGGATTGGCCCCATTCAGATTTATCTTGGGTCAATCCCGGGCTTAGATCCAAAAAACTAAGATCCTTTCGTATAGTCTCATTCCAATGCTTCTTGAGCCTTCCTCACCCTCTCTTAGCTTGCTCAACATCTTAAAACTCGCATCTTCTACCTAGTGCATCAATCGACCTCCTTTGCAAATGACCAAGTTACTTTCTCGCACACCGGCTTTCCTTCTGAATGCATCATTCCGAATCCGATTTTTACGTGTGTCTTCCACACACCGACCTTAGCATTTTCATTTCTGATACTGTCATTCTCTGTACATGTTTATGGTTCACAATCCAACATTCATATCCATAAAACATAACAGGTCTCACGACTGCTTCGTAAAATTTTCATTTGATTTCCAAAGGAATTTTTTTATCACGGAGAACAATAGAGTCTCCTCTCCGCTTTAGCCAACTTGCATTTATTCTATTAGTAACATCTCCATTGATTTCCTCATCATGTTGTAAAATAGATCCCAAGTATCTAAAATAATATCTCTTTTGAATGATATTATCACCAATCTTAACCTCGATTCCTTCCCATTGCTTTTATCAAAAGTACACTCCATATATTCAATCTTGGCTCTACCTACACGAAATCCTTTAGTCTCCAATGCATGTCTCCAGATCTCAAGCTTCTCATTTACTCCATCTCTAATCTCATCAATCAGTACAATATCATCCACGAATAACATACATCAATGTATCTCATCCTGAATGTGACTTGTCAACTCTTCCATAATCAAAATAAAAAAGAATGGACTCAAAGTTGAACCTTGATGCAGGCCTATGTTGATATCAAACTAATCAATCTTCCCAAACTTTCTCCATTTTTCTCAACAAGTGGATGACTTCAATATTGAGCGACCTGACATGAATCCGAATTAGTTTTCTTTTACTATGGAAACTTGCCTCAACCTTCTTTCAATCACACATTCCCAATTTTCATAATGTGATTCATCATCTTGATACCTTTGTAATTTGAATAATTTTGAATGTCTCCTTTGTTTTTATAAAGAGGCACCACGATGTTTCTCCTTCGATCTTTAGGTATTTTCTTGCTTTGTTAACTAAAATAAAATGGCGAAGTCTTCTCCCACTATAAGTAGGGTCGAGATCGACTTCATGGATTCTTTCTCAAATCCATGTTGAAAGATTCGACTATTTTTACGTTGGCTATCGACTACCTAACATAACCCCCACATGGAATGCCATTATTGAATAAATTTGTAAGGCAAGTCAAATCACGCTCACCTAAAACTCTCCATACTTCTATACGAATGTCATCATGTCTTACACCTTTCTCAGGTCTCATAACCTTCAAAGCCTCCTCTACTTCCTTTGTATTCGTCTATATCTTGCACGATTCAAGTAACTTTCACTACTAGCTAGATCTCCCAAAGCGACCTCTCTATTTCCTTCCCCAATGAAAAGCTCATGGAAATATTGCTTCCATCTAATGTCTATATCCTTCCAAGTATATACCGTCCCAAAGTTTACCTTTTGAGTGTCCACTAAAATTTGAGTGCTCGAAAGATTGGCCTTTTAGAATCCTCAAACGAATTGGACAGAATCCATACCTCCTGAATCTACCGCAGATATCTAAACATCGCCAATCTTCAGTGTTTCAGATCTCTTCTTATATCATGGAGATGACCAGCCAGATGTGATCATACCAGTTGATTCTATTCATGATTCACACCTATCGCCAGCTGCAACCGATGTCGATTAGATAAAGGATATTGCCGATTGTGCGAGATATGACGACATGATGGGGCCTCTTCCAACGATACTTAGTTAAGTGAAAGGGACGATCTCTGACATATTGCACATGGATTGATGAAGACGAGCTTCGACGAATTCGTTCTGATATAGTCTAGAATTATCGTGACACCATCTCGCCAGAGCGAGATTCTTCTCATCAGGGGGGAGCTGATGTAGCATGAGGAACCTATGGGTTTTATTTATTTATTTTCATTCCGTTATGCTATATGACGATTTTTAGGTTAAGTAGTTGAGTCTGAATTTTAATTTATTTCGAATATGTAAAAAGCCCAGTATATAAGGGTCTCGTCTTATTTTTTCTTGTTTTATTTGGAGTCTTAGTTTATGTTTATTTGGTGGGATTTAGCCTATATAAAGCCCCCTCCACCCATGGGTAGAGAACTATTGAATGAGAATATTATTTTTCCCCACTAATCTCTCTCTCCCTCTTCCCTTGAGTGAGGACACCTCATCACCGAAATGCCCTTTCAGGGCTTTGATCGGCGAGCGGCTCGCCAATCAATGCATTATATATATATATATATATATTAAATTTAACATATAATATTTTTTTGATTATATATATATTAAAAATAATATATAATATTATTCCAAAAAACTATTTGAATTATATATATTAAAAATAATATATAAATTTATTTAGAAACAACAATTTGTAAACCATTCACCGAATTTTGTAATTATATATACATATTTTTTTTCGATTACTGTTTCTAAATAATCATATATATAATATATATAATTCAATTGATTTTCCGTAACAATATTATATATTATTTTTAATATATATATATATATATATAATCAAACCAGCAAACCATTCGCCGAACGTGTCAGAAGATGCACTGATATGTAAACGGTTCGCCGATCGATGCCCTGATAGGGAAATCTCAAAATCAGACGCACTGACAGGGCATTTGGGAGATGGGGATGCCCTGTCAAGGAAATCAATCTCGTCCCCTCTCCCTCCCTTTCTCTCTCTTTGAAACCTTAACCCCCCTTCTTTTCTTTCTCTTCCCTGATTCCAACCCTAACCCATCCCATTTCCAACGCCTCCACCTTCATCTTCCCCCCATTTTGTCCAGCGCTGCCTCCCTCTACCCTCCCTCAACCTGTCTGGTTGTGCCGCCACTCCGTTTTGACAGGGCATTCCTTTTGTTCAAACACTCCGTTGCCTTTCCCCTGCTGGAATCTTTCGTTGTTGCTCCCATCATCTTACTTTGCTGTAGTTCACCTTCAAGGGCACATGCATTATGACCTTCCAGCATTAGTGTTGCATTCGCTCATTGATTGTCACCCCTTTGATTGGCTCCATTGCACCCTCTTCGAGACAATTCGAGGCAATTTCTCCTTTGCCTTGATTTAAATGGTGCAGAGCATGCCATGGAACTTCATCGGGAGCTTGCATTCCACAAGGTATCATCAAGTATGAGATCTTGCCAACCACCATGGCTTGGCGAGTATTCTTATGATGAATTATTATGACTGGTCTTACATTCCCTCTATATGGGTCGCAGATAAGGAGGGTTCAGTTGAAGGTCACACGAATCGTACCATGAGAAAATCAAAGAGGTCAAGTTGGAGTCTCATAGCGACACAATCATTTCGGGATGCCTCATCATCAAGTATGAGATCTTGCCAACCACCATGGCTTGGCGAGTATTCTTATGATGAATTATTATGACTGGTCTTACATTCCCTCTATATGGGTCGCAGATAAGGAGGGTTCAGTTGAAGGTCGCACGAATCGTACCATGAGAAAATCAAAGAGGTCAAGTTGGAGTCTCATAGCGACACAATCATTTCGGGATGCCTCCGCATGAGTCCGTTCTCCACATCCCATAAGCTATACACTCCCATTCAAGCTTGCACAAGTTAGCTGACTAGGCCAACTGTACAGCCTGAGTAGGTGGATCAAGGGGATTCCCAATCCATATAGGTTTAGTCGGCCAACAGTTGGCATTGCCTTAGCCAGATGACTTCTTATTAACATAAATTTTTATTTTTTTTAATGTTCAGAAGTAAACTAAAATGCTTAATGTCTTGGAATTTAACCATTACATTTATTTTGTTATGCTAGTGTTGAGAATGCCCAAATCTATATAAACACACATGCATGCGCACGCACGCGCACGCACGCGCACACTGATCCTATTAAAGAATTTTCTCTAATTGTTTATTTAACATTAGGTCTACGGGAACAACATTGAGATCCAAGCCTTCTCTGAGATGTATAATCGTCCTATACATATTTATTGCTACTCTACAGGTAATTATCCATTCTCAATGCAGTTTTCTCTCTAGGATGTGATGTATTATGATTTTAGTAATTGATTACATCTCATATAGAGCCCATCAACATCTTTCATGGAGGATATAATACTGATACACCTCCAATACGATTGAGCTATCACCACGGAAATCATTACAACTCGCTTGTTGATCCTCGGCGATTGTCGATTGGTGCTGGCCTTGGGCTCAGCAGTCTTCGAGGGGTGAGCACCTTCTATTCATTTATCTTTTTGTTGGGGCAACACTCCTTGATTTTGGTTTTAGCCACGAGTCATTAATGGTTGACCTTTTTGAAGGCTAATGTTGACAAGGATCAAGTAAAGGCTGCTATCAAAGCTCAGCAAGATCAGCAGATTGAAAATGTGAGTAGATGTCTTTTGTTTCGTAATTTCATGCCATCAGTTTAGGATCTTATCTGGATTTCTCAAATTTCACTTTGATGCCATAAATGTAACCTGCTAGTTGAGTAATAATGTAGCCAAACATGATGTGTATAGATCGGTTTGAAGCCCAGTGATAACATTTTCTTCCTTGTTATGTGCATGGATCATCTTGGAGAAGCGTGAATTTGGTGCCTTTGCAATTACGCTGTTTACTGTTGGGGGTTAGAATTTTGGCGTTTGTTTCGTTGTGAATTATTTGAAGTCCAAAATGCAACCGGGAAGCATGGCCTCAAATTTCAGCGAAATTCGGTCGAATTTCTGTCGAATATCGATATCCTGTCGAAATCGAAATTCGACCGAAATGGCCGAAAAATGGGGGCCCTAATATAAAAATGACCGAAATGACCGAAATTTCGGTCGAATTTCGACCGAAATTCCATCGAAATTCCTTTTCGCTTGTTACCGAAATGGTGACCGAAACTGATATTTAGGGCCTTGCCGGGAAGTGATCATACCAACAATTTCTTCCAACAGCTGTTGGTTTCGTTTTCGTACTGTTTGGTAATAAATAATCGACCATGTTTTGCATTACTCGGTGGGCCTTTATTGTACATCTCTATATACATCTGAGGTTGAATTCTATCCTGGCATTTGCATCAAGACCATGCACCTAAAGACCACATGAACCCACATTTGATGTCTATGAAAGACTGGTGGATCTCGATGTTTTGCATTTTTCTTCGTCCATTGGAATGTTGAATTTTAAGCTTTTCCCGTACATACAGGCTCTCCTGGCTGAGGGTCGATTTTACTCGGATTTGGAACTCACGGAAAAAGAAATAGAGCGAATGGTCATGGAAGCTTCACGGGCTGAATATCTGGCTGAAGATAGGTTCAAGCAGCAGCTTGGTTCCAAACACTCCGCTGCATCTGCAGCTGCAGAGCCATCATCTTCAGGAGCAAGTATGCGGCATCTCTCTCTCTCTCTCCCTCTAAACATGAACGTGGTTGCAAGTATATTTGAAGCTCCATTCGTGAGCCATTCATGTTTAACATCTGGTCAATCGTGTGCAGGAACCACAAAAAGGATCGTCCATGAGGAGAGCACTACGGTGCTGAGCGACAGCATCCAGATGGTATTAGCGATGGGTTTCAGCTACTTGCAAGCGATTGAGGCATACAGCATCTTTGGAGACGACGTGGATTCCATGGTGTGCTACCTGGTGGAAACAGGTGCAAGTAGTTCTCCGGGCAGCTCCAGGCAGAAAGGCAAGGCTACCGAGTAGCATAGATAGGAGAGATGGAAAGTTTTCGAATATAGTCGAGCGCAAGCATCACTTAGAAGAAGAAAAAAAGCATTGGGATCATGTCAAGTACTCGTGTATTGATGGTAGGAATACAACCCAGAATTTTCGTAATAGTAGAATTTAAGTTGATGTCTCGCGGTGCATAGCTACAACTTTTATTTATTTATATCGAAGCTGCAATATGGTAGATACACAGGTGGGCCGGCGAAAGTGCGAGGTAGATCTCCCTGGACCACGTGCGAGTGTGAATGCCTCCAATTAGAACCAAGCGCACACTCAAGCATACTTTAATCACGAACACATGACATGCACAAGGGAGATTTCTAGAGTTGGGATTGTGCAGAATGATCCCATTCATATGTTTCTATACATGAGCCCGAGCGCGATACTATCATAACGATCCTTATCAAATTTACCAAGTGCTGCCCATTGTGCCCAACACTTGGTCGTGTGTACGAAGCCCTGTATGTGCATTCAAATCCTGGCCTCCACACTTTGTGGTTACATTTGCTTTCCTAACTAATGTCTTTCAAGCCTTTTTTGTGTAACCTCTAAAGTATTGTTCCTGCTACTTCCTCTGTTGCTCCACATTGCACAAGTGTGTGCATCATTGAGCATGCATGCTCTTGCTATACAACTTGCCCGCAAGCCTTTATAGATCACCTTGCATCAACACAGATTTGTTTGTTTGATTCTAGCATGCACAACACCTGACGCTTCTATCGAACTAAGGCCTACGGGCCAGAGGGGGGGCTGGAATCATTATCAGCCCTACGAGCCATAGGGGAAGATGGGAATCTAGGGTATGTTGATGAGGTTATTAATTAAGAAGATAAGCCTGGGTATATAGTTGGTGTCGACGCATCTCTTCTCTCGCACTGCCCTTCTCAGAATCTGTAAACTTGAATTCACAACATCTTCAGTAAGCATCACATGTTGCCCCCCTCCATCCACTACAAGCTCTCCCCGTCGGTCGTATTCCCACACAACTGCATATACTTGATGTGCCAACCTTTCTTAGAGATTTGTGACAACACGCCTATATAGACGCGTCTCTTTTGTACATGTCATGATCAAGACACACATCCACATTGCTTTTATTTGAGCTTTGGTGCCTTCAAAGCTCAAGAGTCCTTGCATAGACTTGTCCATCATGATGGAAGATCCTCCACCAAAGTTGGTGGTGTTCCCTCCTCGTGTGCCAACACGTCGAGGCAGGGCACATCGTCCATGTTATACCAAAGTAGTACCTCCATAAAGTGCAGTACTGTGAGCCAATCGTTGACAGGGGCAGAGCTGGAAATTTTATCAAATTTCAATAAAACAAAATACAGATACAGATAATTCAAAATTATTTCAAACCCTATTGTAACCATGCTGAAAATTTAGCACCAAACAAAGGACCAAACAAACTTTGAGTAAGTATTGATAGGGATATGCTATTATCTATGAACTTGTTGTCCCTCGAAGAAAAGAGGGGAATCCCAAAGGTGGTATAACTAAGAAAGGTCATGATTCATTGATTAATTTGAATCCATAAGAAACCCAATAATATATACAAATGAAATATCGAAATTGAAATTAGGACCAAAATCACTAAAAACTCATATCTTGTGCATGCTCTCAAGTCACAATTCTTCAAAGTAAAGCTCTATATCATGACCACTAAAAAGATCAAATATTTGTAAAAAGTTAAACTAAGGCAACAAGACATGCCAAGTTTATAGACAATAATTTAGATATGGTTACACAACATCTAAGTATCATCCAATGTATTATTAAATTACAAAAAAAGTCCATGAACTTTAAAAAATTATAATGTGGTACTTCAACTTTCAAATTTGTCTCAATGCGGTCCTTTATCATAGAAATTTAGTTGATTATTTCGTCATTTTAATCTTAAATTTCAATAGTCAGGGAGTACATTGAGACAAATTTGAAAGTTTGGATACCACATTGTTACTTTTTAAAGTTCAGATATGACATTGAAATCAGGTGTATAATTCAGGGAATTTTTTGTAATTTACTCCAAATTCAATCAAAACTGCCATCTAGAATTTTTTTTTATAAATACTATCTCACTTACCAGAAGATGTGCAACTCAACATTGTACCGCTGACACCATTGTGGTTTGTGTGGATGGAGGAACCATGAATCTTGAAATAATAATAATAATAAGGCACACTGACGGAAATTTCACACTAATTAAAAATGGCTTCTGGAGGTTTGAAGGTCACAGGGTCTAGATCTTAGAGGTAGCTGTTCTTAGAGTAGGTAGTGTGAATGAGAGATTAATTAGAGAAAAGAAATTAAAGATAGTTGAGACATTAACTCCCAACTTCCTCTGTTTATTCTTGGTTACCTTTAATAAATATGTATCCTCACACATTTACATGGATCCAAATCAATGAATGTGACATGGATACACATATGACATTTTCATTTTTTTGTGTATTTTCTTTACATGTATATATTTGGATACAAATCTAGATGTGAACATAGATGTGAGTTCAATACAAGGATGCAATCGAATACATATACAGTTGTCTTTGTTCAATCAAAAAATCAGTTTGCGTTTTTTTGTGAATACTGATGTAGATAATTTTTTTTGCAATCAATCATAATATTAATGATTTTTTTATGAAGACAAATGATATTTTTACTATACATATACATATAATATGATATGTGCAAAATATATGCGAAATAATGATTTTTTTAATATATAGATAGTTGAATCCAATTCATCCGCATCATCACCAACAACAACAAAGCCTTTCCCACATTAAGTAGGGAATCCAAATAATCCGCATACACAAAAAATATCACTTGGATCCTCAATGCCTAACTACTAAGCTTGTTTGTTCTCTTTCTGGCTTGTTCTCTTTCTGACTAGAGTGAAAAGAGAGATTAACGGCTTGACGCACGCATTAAGTTCCTGACAGTTCCAGGGTGACTTCGAGTGAGGTAATAAAGAATAGAGAGTGTGACGAAAAGCTATCTATCATGTCTTATCAGAAGATCACCCGGTCCGTCAAGAATCATGTGCTTGGTCTAATTACTTAAGGATGGGAGTCCAACCAAGACTATGAGTTATAACTTTCAATGTGGGGAAAGGAAAATAAAATGGAGGATCGGAAAATGGACTGGCCTAACCTCATGTTCTCCTGGAAATGGCAAAAGGAAATATTGGAATAATACGGCGGTAGACTAGTTAATACATATTTTTCAATTTGGAAGGAGCTGCCATGTCCCCTACATGCCCCCTTTCCCTCTGCTACTGATCGTCGAGGAAGACCTCTGTCGCACCTTGTCACTTGTTCTCTTGCGTATCTTTTGTTCCCAGTGTCTTAGGCCATCTATAACATATTGCTATAGAATTGTCCTTTTCTATCACTAGAAAGGGAAGGTTCTATCCATGGAAGGCCATATCGATTTCGATATCGTTTCAATATCGTGTCGATACGATATTTCGATGATATATCGTCGACATATCGCCCATATCGACACACTTTTGTGAAGGAAATGATTGAAAAAGGATGAAATATCGTCATATCGGTACCCGTATCGGTCTCATCTCGACATCAATATATCGACGATATATCGCTGATATATCGCGATATTTCTTTCCATGATTCTACCCCATTGCACAAACGACCAACCATGCTATACCAATATTGCGTCACAACTTTGATATGAACTATAATATGTAATTAATGTCATGAGGGTCAGATTCTTCAACTATTTCCGAGTGATTTTTGCCATTTAGTATTAGCCTTCTCGTTAGAAGCTAGCTCACTTAACCCTCAATTGCGGTTCTTCGACTACATGGAGTTGACCTCTAGGCTTCTTATCGTTCTTTAGTTGAAAGTTTAATTAGTAGTCTAGCCCGATCGAGGGGACAGGTTGGATTTGATAACTAACCAAACAATATGAGTCCGTTTTGGCAATATCACCGATGAGAAACTGCTATCTTTCGAATCTACTTGAACTACGATCCTCGATGATAATCCATGGTCATCCACGATCCTCCACAATCATCCAGAGTAAATTGCAAGTATCCACAATCAACTACAATCCTCTACGAGCAACCACATGATTGATTAATTAATTACCATTTATAAATTATGAAAATGTTACATCTTAAAAATTGCGAGTTCTTCACAATAATAAAAAGTGCTTGATACAATTAGACTTTTTTAAAATAGAGAGATGCTCTGTTATGGTGTTGTGCCTGCTGTGGTCGCGTGAGCCGCTCAATCGTGATCGAGCGCATTCCCACGATTTTGCATGGTATGAGCCCACAAAAAGTGCAAAATTGTGCCAACCGCTCGATCAAGATCGAGCGGCGCACACGCCTATAATAGACTCTGCTGCCCTCCCGCCTGCAGCAGACAATCCTCTCCTTTTTTAAAAGGTAATTAATTTTCTATAATATCAAAAAATGGCTTCCAACTAGCCTAACATTACAAACAGTGATTTACGGCTAGGAAGATAGCGCTTGGTAGGAAAATTAATATCCACATAAAAAGTACCCCAACAAAAAAAAATAGCACCACAATATGCCAATATCTAGCGTTGTGAGGGAAATGACTCGCTTGGGGTGTGTGCGCTGCTTGACATCCACCAAAGATTTCATTCATGTCGAACTCTCCAAATAGCCGTTGCCACTGCAACCTTTCTTGTTTGGTAACTGGGTTGGGTAGAAGTAACCTCTTGTGAATAGTAGCTATTTGGATATGGTTAAGAGGGATGGAGAGGGTTGTAATGAGAAATATGATGTGATGTCACATTAACTTGTAATGGAATTCCACCCCAGTAATGTACGGGGGTACACCATGTTACCCAGGATAACCTGGTAACCAAATGATCTCCTAACGTACTCCCATCATCACAGTCTTTGCGTATTGATTTTAATACTGGCTAGTATACAAACTAGTATTAGAGAGCTTGATGCCAGTAGATCCAAGTTTGCGCCACTCTCCCTCCAAACCATAGCTTAGAAACGACAGACAAAAAAGTTGTGATCACTTGATTCTTCCTCCATGTCACAAAAGACAGCAAAGCCAAGGTAGGCACTATGCCGAGGGTTTGTTTATATTTAGCCCTACAAAGGCAACAAGAATGCTTAGGAGTAGCCAAATTTACATCAAAGCTCTTGTTTCCAGGTTACCAATGTTGAAAACAGGATTACCAGTGCATACATTAAACAGTATAATATCGGATCCAAATGAATTAACAGAGAAACAAAACCGAATAAGATTATATCCACCGTATGTTTCCCAATCATTATCCGATTATAAGGTGCAAACATGAACCGATTAAAAGAACAGAAACATAAATAACACGGGCATGATCCAGAAAGGGTAAAGCAATAAACATATTGCGGCAAACAAAATAAAACAGAGATCAGTTTAGAAGTCACCGAAGCGTCCATGTAATGGACTGTCCTTAGAGAAGATATCGCCCCCACATTACCGGTGCGTAGGGTACTGGCGATCTGCTCCCAGGATATGACGGTTCACGATCGTCGTCGGCGCACACCAACGAGATCGTCCTCGATTGTACCTCAGAGAACTGCAGCCGAGAGAGGAAGAAGAGAACGTTCGTCCGTGAGAGGAAGAACCAGAGAGAAACGGCGTGAGAGAGGTTTTTCTTGCGAGTGAAGAAAAACCGAGTCGAGTGAGGGATATAAATAGAGGGGCTCGCGTCCTAAAAACGCGACCTTTGGTTTCCAAAAATGCGTCCCGAAAACGCATCCTTTCGGATCCCAAAAAACGCGCCCATAATGGCGAGTTGAATTCCCATTTAAGTCGACTTACCAAATTAATCGTGTGATTAATTTAATCGACTTACCAAATGAAACCCACAGCAAAAGTATCGAGATCCGAATTGACTCTCCCGAGCCCGAGCCCGAGCCGGAGACGGAGACGGAGACGGAGCGGAGCAGAGCGCGCGCGTGCGTGTGTGTGGTCCTCCATTCCTCCTCTCTACTATTGCTACAAGAGCTTGGGGTGTGGACTCATATATAAGTCCACCAAAAGTTTAGATCTCCAAAGTATGGTACTAAACTTCCACCCAAACTCAACAATGTTTCAAATTTGGGAATTCCCACTTTTCCTCCAAACTATTTGGTTTCCCAATTGAAACCAAATGAATACCAAATTGTACTTAATAGGTTTTCCAATTAAAACCTATATAAACAATTTTAATACAACAATCCCCCACGAATTCACCAATTTAAAAAAGAGATTCAAAAGGATTCAAGAGACTTCTTTCGGCTGCCCACACTTTGCTTTCAGTAAAGGTACCTTCCGGTTTGAACCTCTACCTGAGTTTACTACTTTCACTTTAACAGGAACGAAGTGAACTACGTCTTGAACTTCAGACCTTGGTGTTAAAGTATACAATAGAAACAACAAAGCGTTATTCTTGGTACAATCTTCAGGGTTGGTGCTCTTAAAGGCCATGCACCCTTATCCTGTTTCATGAGTGTGTTCAGGAAAGACCCTCTTCCTTTAACTGCGGCCCACAGTAACACTCACATAGGTGGCGTTCTCCAAGGATGCACTGCTAACATCCTGCCCAAAGGCTTGAACCCATTCAGAGCCTACATTCTTCCTAAACTTGCAGCTTAAATGGCACTCAGGCTTCCAGGGATAAGACACTCATGCTTACGCATTAAACTTAGAGTGCCAACCAATTCTCCTAACAGCTTGCTATTACCACATTGAACCTACTTTGTGGGATCTCCACTCAGTTAGGTTGGGTTGCTACTGTAGAGGAACTCCCAATAGGTCTCAGTCCCATTCCAAGCCTAGACTTTAGGACTAAAGATCTATCAAGTCCCTTAGTCAACGGATCTGCCGTGTTGTCTTTGGATCCAACAAAATCCACAGCCAACACTCCTCGAGACACCAAATCCCTTAACGTCTTAAGTCTGATTTGTATGTGTCTTCTTGTTTTCTGGTTGAACTTTGAACTCTTGATCTTGGCAATTGTGATCATATTATCACAATGTACCGAGATCGCAGGAACAGGCTGACCTACCATGGGAATTTCAGACATAAGTTTCCTTAGCCATTCAGCCTCAATTCCAGTGGTGTCCAAAGCATACAGCTCGGCCTCAAAAGTAGATCGATCTAGAATGGTCTGCTTCACAGACCTCTAGGAGACTGCACCGCCTCCAAGGGTAAATACATACCCTGTAACACCATTACTCCCGGACTCCTCTATTTTCCCTATCCAGCTTGCATCACTGTATCCTTCTAGTACAGATGGATGTCTACCATAATGCAAGCTAAGGGAAATAGTTCCCTTCAAGTACTTCAGTACTCGATCCAGAGCCTCCCAGTGAGTACGGTCATGACAGCTAGTGTATCTACTCAGCTTTGCAACCGAGAATGAAATATCAGGTCTCGTGCAATTTGCAAGATACATTAAGCTTCCTATCACTTGTGAATACCTTAGCTGAGCTACAGGTACTCCACTTTTATTCTTAAATAGCGTTTTGGATGAATCAAAAGGAGTTCTTACAGCTTTACAATCTTGATATCCAAATTTCTCAAGTACCTTCTCAACATAGTGAGATTGAGAAATTACAATCCCATCAACTGACCTTGTCAGTTTGAGACCCAAGATCACATCAGCAACACCCATGTCCTTCATCTCAAACTTGCTACTCAAGAAAGCCTTAGTCTCATTAATAATCCTCATATGTGATCCAAACAACAATATGTCATCAACATATAGGTACAAGACAATACACTCATCACCTTTCATCTTGGAATAGACACACTTATCAGATTCATGAACCTTAAAGCCACATGACAAAATAGTCTTGTCAAACTTTATATGCCACTGCTTTGGTGCTTGTTTCAATCCGTAAAGGGATTTGACAAGCTTGCAAACCTTTCCCTCATTCCCAGGAGTCACAAGCCCATCAGGTTGATCCATATAGATCTCTTCCTCAAGATCGTCATGCAAGAAGGCGGTCTTCACATCCATCTGGTGGATAGAGAGATCATATACAGAAGCCAATGCTATGAGCATCTGGATTGTGGTCATCCTAGTCACAGGGGAATATGTATCAAAATAATTGATACCTTCCTTTTGCCTAAAGCCCTTGGCAACTAATTTGGCTTTTTACTTTTCAATTGATCCGTCAGGTCTAAGCTTTCTCTTAAACACCCACTTGCATCCAATAGTAGAGCACCCTTTGGGTAAATCAACCAACTCTCAAGTTCCATTAGCCATAATGGAATCCATCTCAGATTTGATGGCTTCTTTGCATTGTTTTGCTTCAGATGAAGCCATGGCTTCCTTGTAACTTGGTGGATCACCCTCGATCTGGTAGACAACAAAGTCGCTACCCAGATCCTTGGCTATCCGAGGTCTTTTACTCCTCCTTGGCTCAATCTCTTCAGAGAGATCATTGGGTTCAGGTTGAGTCTCAACCCCCACATTCGATATCCTTTCCACTTGATCTGGAATAGATCCTGATGTGGAGGCGCCCTCAATGGTCAGATTCTGAGGAATCCTTGTCTTCAATGGGAAGACATCCTCAAAGAAGGTAGCATCACGGAGTTCAACAATAGTGTTGACATCTATGCCCGGTATCTCGGACCGAATTACCAAGAACCTATATGCATAGCTATTTTCCAGATAACCTAAGAAGACCGCATCAACAGTTTTAGGACCAAGTTTCTTTCTCTTGTGTTCTGGGACTAAAACCTTAGCGAGACAGCCCCACACTTTGAGATATCTTAAACTCGGTTTCCTATTTCTCCAAAGTTCAAATGGACACTTTTCCATATGTCTTGGAGGCACCCTATTCAGAATATGGCAAGCCGTATTCAAGGCTTCTCCCCACATATAGGTTGGAAGTCCAGAACTCTGTAGGAGAGCATTGATCATGTCAGTTAAGGTTCTATTTTTCCGTTCTGCTATCCCATTTGATTGCGGTGAATATGGGGTCGTAACTTCATGAACTATGCCAAATGATTTGCATTGTTCATCAAATAAGTTAGAGGTATATTCACCTCCTTTATCTGACCTAAGGCGTTTAAGCACTTTTCCTGTTTGTGTCTCAGCCTCATTCTTAAAGATAAGAAATTTCTCTAAGGCTTCATCCTTGGTTTTCATTAGATGTACATAGCAGTATCTACTGCCATCATCTATAAAGGTGATAAAGTATTTCTTATTGTCTCGGGTCAATACACCATTAAACTCACAGATATCCGTTTGCACTAGATCCAAGATCTCACTATCTCTAGAGACAGACTGAAAAGACTTCCTAGGTGTCTTTGCTTACACACATATCTCACATTTTTTAGTTTTTATCGATTGTGTGTTTAGGGATCAACTCTAAATTCATCATTCTTTTAATCGAATTTAGGTTTACATGACCCAATCTACCATGCCACAGATCACAAGATTCTAGATTATTTACAACATGAGACACGGAACTAGAACATTCAGCATTCAAAACATTCAATTCATTGATGTTTACTGAATCACATCTAATTCTAAATAACAAATCAAAGTCAGCCAAATAGCCTTTACCATAAAAGACACCATGTCTGAGAATAACAACTTTATTACATTTAAAGTTTAATTCAAAACCACTTCTAACTAAGATAGAGCCGGATAACACATTCTTCTTGATGTCAGGAACATGCAGCACCCTGTGCAACGTCCAGACACGTCCAGAGGAGAACCTCAAGTTGACTTGTCCCGACCCTAGCACCCCGGCTGCAGAATCATTCCCCATCTTCACAGTCCCACCGTTGCAGGTCTGATAAGAAGAAAACAACGTTCTATCAGAACATATATTTACATTGGCTCCCGTATCCACGAGCCACTCATTTGGATAATGGATACTGTTTAGTTCAGGTTTTACAGAGACATACCCCTCGCTAGCCCCGAGTCCCATAGTGATCATGTTCACTTGTGGACTCCCGTATGTAGCCTTAGGTTGAGCCTTCAAGGACGGACAGTCCTTCTTTCAATGGCCAACCTGATTACAGTGCCAACAGGGTTTATTCTTTGCCTTTTTCTGGATCTTGCCCTTTGGTTTCATTTTATTGTTATTGGGTCCCTTTCCCTTCTTATCCTTGCCCTTCGAGGTCATAAGATTAACCTTAGCCTGAATATCAACATGAAGTATAGGTTTTTGTTTCCTGTGTTCCTCCTCTATGGCAATAGCCACCATCAAGTCATCCATAGAAAATTTCCCCTTTCTGTGTTTCAGGGTCATACCGAAGTCTTCCCACGACTTTGGGAATTTTTCTATGATGCACATGACCTGAAACTTCTCTGGAAGTTTCATTTCGGCATCCTCTAAACCATGGAGCAGGAGTAAAAACTCGTGTGTCTGTTCAGAAACAGACTTCCCTTCGGCCATGGAAAACTTCAAAAATTTGGCTACGGAGTATTTCTCAATACCAAGATCTTCGGTGTTATACTTCCGATCCAAGTCTTCCCATAGCCCCTTCGCAGTCTACGTGAACGAACAATATACGTCAAACAAAGTGTTGGACAGAGCCAACAATATGCAACCATGACATATACGGTCGCGTTCCTTCCACGCGGATTGCGCCTTATGGCTATCGGGTGAGGGGTTTTCGGCCTCCACCGTAGGACAGTCAGTTTCAAGCATCGAGATTAACCCTATGGTGGTTAACCAGATCTTCATGCGTTGTTGCCAACGCTTAAAATTCTGTCCACCGAATTTTTCAGGCATACCCGTCATATCTACCCTCGATTTAAACATTGTTTCCGACATTTTAAAATCGGTTCCCGATATCTTCTCTAAGATTGTTTAAAACAGGATTACCAGTGCATACATTAAACAGTATAATATCGGATCCAAATGAATTAACAGAGAAACAAAACCGAATAAGATTATATCCACCGTATGTTTCCCAATCATTATCCGATTATAAGGTGCAAACAGGAACCGATTAAAAGAACAGAAACATAAATAACACGGGCATGATCCAGAAAAGGTAAAGCAATAAACATATTGCGGCAAACAAAATAAAACAGAGATCAGTTTAGAAGTCACCGAAGCGTCCATGTAATGGACTGTCCTTAGAGAAGATATCGCCCCCACATTACCGGTGCGTAGGGTACTGGCGATCTGCTCCCAGGATACGACGGTTCACGATCGTCGTCGGCGCACACCAACGGGATCGTCCTCGATTGTACCTCAGAGAACTGCAGCCGAGAGAGGAAGAAGAGAACGTTCGTCCGTGAGAGGAAGAACTAGAGAGAAACGGCGTGAGAGAGGTTTTTCTTGCGAGTGAAGAAAAACCGAGTCGAGTGAGGGATATAAATAGAGGGGCTCGCGTCCTAAAAACGCGACCTTTGGTTTCCAAAAATGCGTCCCGAAAGCGCATCCTTTCGGATCCCAAAAAACGCGCCCATAATGGCGAGTTGAATTCCCATTTAAGTCGACTTACCAAATTAATCGTGTGATTAATTTAATCGACTTATCAAATGAAACCCACAGCAAAAGTATCGAGATCCGAATTGACTCTCCCGAGCCCGAGCCCGAGCCGGAGACGGAGACGGAGCGGAGCAGAGAGCGCGCGCGCGCGCGTGTGTGGTCCTCCATTCCTCCTCTCTACTATTGCTACAAGAGCTTGGGGTGTGGACTCATATATAAGTCCACCAAAAGTTTAGATCTCCAAAGTATGGTACTAAACTTCCACCCAAACTCAACAATGTTTCAAATTTGGGAATTCCCACTTTCCCTCCAAACTATTTGGTTTCCCAATTGAAACCAAATGAATACCAAATTGTACTTAATAGGTTTTCCAATTAAAACCTATATAAACAATTTTAATACAACAACCAACGTGGCATGGTGCCTCGTGATATCACATGCTGATTTGAACGAGTATCCATTCAGTGACTATTGAAAGGGCGGTGAGATCCCTCCAATAGCATCTCAAGCCAAGCCATTAGGAGAGTAGAATCCGCAAAGAAGCCCCCTCCCGCAAAAAAAATTCTTAAAATGGGGATGTTGCGAAAATAATTCTCACAATGGCATATATCGGCAAATCATTTGCCGCTCCGTGTTCCGCGCGCGGCAAATGGTTTGCTGCCCGCGACAAATGGTTTGCCATGCCCATTGGACGGCTAGATCGGGAATCCCAACCCTCCTTCCGTCCGTTCATCTAGCGCGGCAAACGGTTTGACGCGCCACGGCAAACTGTTTACCGATATATCCCTATTCTGAGAAATATTTTCGCGCCCTCTTCATTTTGGTAATTTTTTTTCCTCCCTCCCTCCTTAGGTAAACGCCCCCAAGCGTAAAAAAGGAGAAATCCCATTGATACCATTGGTCTTGATCATCACGAATTGTACTAAAAATATTCATTTTATAATTATATGAAGAAACTCGTTAAATTTTCAATTTAACTCATATATAACTTTTTGTTGAGTTCTCCTAGGTACCGCAAGGGGGTTAAACTCTCCTTTGGGGAGTTTACCCCCTTAACCTACCCTCTCTCTCTTTCATGTGAGCCCCACTTTATTCTTTTTTTTAAAAAAAATTAAATAAATCAATTTTACATCATCAATCCTATCAAAAAACAATATATTATACCATTATATCATATAAAAATTATAAATTGCTCCACTTCTACCTACCTTTTCAAACTTCAATGCAATCACGTCACAATAACTACTCGCTTTTTCAAACTTCAATACAATTATATCACAACAACCCACTTCTAACCCACTCCCAGCTTAACCCTCTATCCAACACCAAAATTCAAAAATGGGTTACCATCTACCAGTTTAACCCGCCTTAACCCACCAACCAAACGCACCCTTAAGATTTAAAAATCTTCTCAAATTTTATATGCATTAGTATGCAAAACCTACATAAATTAATTGTTGAGATTTCAGTAACGTTTCTGATGAATTTGACTTAATTATTAAGAAATCTCATCAATTCCTTTTATTTATAAACTTGATATAAAATTTTATCATTGAAATTTCAGAATATTTATACTAATAATTTTTCTTAGATTTTGAATGATTCGAACAACATTGTTTAAATTGATAAACCGGTTTATAGAAATAAATTAATTTCTCTCAAACTTATAAATAACTAAATGCACCTTTTCAGATATCGTGACATTCAACAGTCTCAATTTCAATATTAATATATTTCCATTTAAAACCATTTCTACTGTTTTCTGAAATTTATATTATATATATCTCTATATTTTCCCAATCTTTCTATCTAAAAGATTTCACAAAATTTAGTATAAGCACATCGTGCAGTTCAAATTATTTCATAGAACTCGATCATAAAAATCATAGTCTTAAAGTTCTCGCTGGTTTATTTTTCTTAAACAGTTATATTTATCATGATTTAATGAGATTGTAACTTTTGTTTAATATTAACAAACAACGAAAATAAAAAATATGGTTAATTATAAATTTTTTTTTATAAATTTAAAAGAATAACAACAACTCATTTTTATAAAGTTTTTGGTCAAAAGTTTTGAGACTTATTTCATGACAATCACGATAAGCATTCATTGATCTTAAACACCAGAAATCTCATAAAGTTTTTACTTTATAATTTATTTGGAAATAGATTAGCATTGAAACCCAGTTACAATAATTTTGTGGTATTTATATCATATTTTCATGTGTTTTCATGCACTATACACTTTTTCTCAAAATTGATCGATGCTTGTAAACAAAATATAAAAGAAAATCTATAGTTTTTATTAACATGTCAAACCAAGAAATTTGTGCATTTTATTCAATGGCATTAGCTTTAGAAATAATTAACATGCCATTAAAATATCTAGTCAAAATCTTCCTTTTATAATTGTCGGAAAGAAAAAAACTTAATGTCGTAAATGTCATGATCTATAAATCATATTTTCTTATAGTTTTGTAGGGAAGAACTTATTGTCATGATCTATGAATCATATTTTCTTATACTTTTGAAGGATTTGAAATTTTGTTCAAAAATTGATGGATATTACCACATAAAATATAGAAAAATATTATCTTATATAACATGTAACTATTATTCCATAGAATCCATAGTAATACATATTTATTTATTTATGAGGGTGAATATTATTTTGGTTTTTTTATACCTTTGCCAATCCGATAGTCTGTAAATACATTTAAGCATCATAAATCATTGATTTTAAACACTAGAAATCTCATGAAAGTTTTTTACTTTAAAAATTTTGGAAATAAATTATCATTGAAACATATTTACAATAATATTGTATTATATATATATATATATATCATATTTTCACATATTTTCGTACAATACACTTTTGCTCAAAATTGGTGGATGTTTGTGAACAAAATATATAAGAAATAAATGTTTTTTATTAACATGCTAAGACATAAAATTTATGCATTTTATTCAGTGATAATTAGCTTTGGAAATCATTGAGATGTCATTAAAAATGTAGTCAAAGTCGTCCTTTTACAATTATTTAAAATAAATTACATCATTGCAACTTAACGGTATAAACATGACGATCTATATATCATATTTCCGTATGCTTTAGTAGGATTTGATTTTTTTTCCAAGATATGGAAAAATTATCTTATTCAACATGTGAAGGTTTTTCCATATTTTTTGAATCTAGAATAATACATATTTATCTGTCTACAAGCGTGCATATCACTTTGGGATTTTTATGCCTTTCCGAGTTTCTGCAGATAAACTTAACCATTAGAAATCATTGACTCAAGCGTTAGAAATATCATGAAAGTTACTGCTTTATAACTATTTGGAAATAAATTATCATTAAAACTTACTTGCGTTAATATTATGTTCTATATATCATGTTTTCATGTGTACTTGTACAAGATACACAATTGCTCAAAATTGATGGATGTTCGTGAACAAAATAAAAAAAGAGATATATAGTTTTTATTAACATGTCAAGTCAAAAAATTATGCATTTTATTCAATGACAATTAGCTTTGGAAAACATTGAGCTACCTTTAACAATCTAGTAAAAATCTTCCTTTTATAATTGTTTGAAAGAAGTTTTACCGTGGCAACTTAATGACATAAATATCACTATTTATATGTAGTATTTTCTTATACTATAATAGGATTTAATTTTTTGTTCAAAATTGATGGTTGTTACAATACAAAATATGGAAACCATTATCTTATATAGCTTGTAAAGTTTTATCCATATTTTTGTATGCAGAATAAGGCACGTTTGTTCATCTATGAGCACATATTTAGGATTTTTATATTTGTGCTTTTCCGAGTTTCTGCAAAATATGGAAAATTATCTTATATAGATTGTAGAGATTTTCCCATAGCTTTTGAATCTAAAATAATACACATTTATTTGTGCATGAACGTGCATAATACCTTAGAATTTTTACTCAAGTGCCCCTCAATTTCTGCGAATACACTCGAGCATTAGAAATCTCATGAAAGTTTTTACTTTATAATTGTTTGAGAATAATTTATCATTGAAATTTAAATACATTGATATTGTGTAATTTATATTATATTATCATGTGTTTCACGCAATATACACTTTTGTTCGAAATTGATGATTCTTTGTGAACAAAATATAAAATGAATCTATGTTTTTTATTAACTTGTTAAGTCATACCGTTTATGCATTTTATTTACTGACACTTAGCTCTAGAAATTATTGAGCTGTCACTAAAATTTTGCTCGAAATCTTCATTTTATAGTCGTTTGAATGAAATTACATTGTTGCAACTTAACGACATAAATATCACAATCTATATACCATATTTTCGCATGCTTTAGTAGGTTTTGAATTTTTGTTCCGACATTGATAGATTTTAGTACAAAACAATAATGGAAACTTATTCTAAATAGCTTGTAAATATTTCTTCATATTTTTTTGAATCAAGATTATTAGTTTATGAGTTGTCATCCAAAAATCTAGTCAAAATCTTCCTTTTATATATATATGAGGAAAGGAAGCCTACTTTGTGAAGTAGGTAACCTTACCTACTTCACATCCAATTTTTGCAAAATTTTTTTATTTTTTTTGAAAAATGCCACCGTGGATTTTCATAATTATATCCCTCTAATATGTCATTCAAATTTCATCAGCAACGGAGACTCCTACGACCTTCATCCAGAACATGTAAAATACAACAAATCTGTGACTGTTAAAAAATGACTGTCTGGATGGAGGCCGTAGGAGTCTCTGTTTCTGATGAAATTTGAATGACATATTAGATAGATATAATTATGAAACCCATGGTGGCATTTTTGAAAAAAAATAAAAAAATTGAAAAAAAATGAAATGTGAAGTAAGTAAGTTACCAACTTCACAAAATAGGCTCCATTTCCTCTATATATAAATATATATCATATTTTTCTTATGTTTTGATACGATTTGATTTTTAAAAATTGATTGATGTTACTACATAAAATATAGAAAAAATATCTTAAATAACTTGTTAAGATTTTTCATACTTTTTGAATCCGAAATAATACATATTTATTATCTATATTGTGCATATTACTTTGAAATCCACACTTATTCCCTTCTGAGTTTTTAGTTACGTTAATATTGTGTTTCGTGTGTTTTCCTACAATAGACACCCTATTCACCGATATGTTAGGTCATGATGATAAGCTCTCAGGATACGAAGGTTTCATGATCGGTGTCAGTGCACTGTTAAGATAATCATCCTCGAAAGCACTCATAGAATGGCAATCGAGAGGATGGATATTTTGATGGTATAGGGAGCAAAAATGAAACACACATAGAGCCTCTAGGTTGCATGTGGCATGGCAGAAATATGTATTAAGGTGAGAAAGATCAAGCTTCCTCGAGTTTGTAACTCTCATTCGAAGAACCTTTGTTGGATTCCCTAAAACGAGTGAAATCTAAAGTGGCTCGTTGAAAATCCTAGCATTCGGATTTCAAATGTATCAAATAGATTATGGTGCATCAATCGGATTAATTCATTTGACACATCAAAAGCGAATCATAAGGAAAGTATCGAGATCCAAATTAACTCGTATGAGCACAAGCCGAAATCGAAGCAGAATATAGTGCACATGTATGGCCTTTGATTCCACTTTCTACATTTGCTACAAGAACCTAGGGGGGAAACTCATATATAAGTCCCACAAAAGATTATAACCAAGCAATATGGCCATATCTTTCTTCCCTCTATCTTTACCCAACAAAAAATGTAAGTATTTGCAACATGATTGTTCGTGTAAGCTTAATCTTTTGGGGTTGGGGAGGGTGGGTGTACATGTCAAGCTCAAGAAATTCAGAGGCAAACCCCTTCTTTGAGTAGGAGGGTTGCCAAGGTTTGATCAAAGTGCTTCACGCCGACGATATTGCAGGTGATGACGGCCAACACCTTCCTCACCACAAGAGCTTGTTGTGATGCATAACGAGCACGTAGTCACTGATGAAAGACCCACAATGCCAGAGCATGCAAAGTCATTGAGCTCTGAATACCCACCACACAAGACCCATGAGCTCCACGAATCCCCTTCGACTACAATTTGACCGCCAAGGCTTTGTCACACCTTGTCTCCCCCTACAACACCCTCTTCAATCCTAAACTCCCCCATCTCCCCTCCCGCACCGCTTGCTCCTTCAATTTCCCCACCGCGTCTTCCCGAACCATCCTCACCTCCTCCACACATGTGTTAAACTCGCTCTCAACCTCAACTCCACCGCCAACGTCATCTCCTGTTTCACCCTCCGTTCCCTAAATCATCGACCCCACCTTCCATCACATAACTGCTACCTCAAGTCTGCCTCCATAAACTTCTACCACAAGCTCAACTTTTCCCTCCCCGACATCAACACAAAGATGCATGACATGGAACACTTTGTGCGACGGCAACAATACTTAACTAGGCTTTGGCAATGTACCTACACATCAACAAGAAGGCAAGGTTGAGGCTGATAGCCTGATAGTGTGCATTGTGACATATGACGACAAAGGGGTCGTTTAGATTGGGCCACCAACCAAAGGCCATATAGCAGATGTGCTGATGAGGTGGTGTATCAAGATGATGCAGGTGGCATGATGGCAACATCAACCCCCGAAATCATCCATGGAGAGGATGACAAAGTCGACTTACTGAACTCATAAGCCTGATAATATACTGTTGATATTGCACAGGTTGAGGAAGTTCACGGAGAGAATGGTTACAATATCAGTTGATTTAAATATGGATATTATTAGATTGTCTAGAGGATAGTTAGGCTTGTGGAGTTAAACTCACAACAAGGACATGCATGTAAAAAAAAGCAACTTTATGAGGATCATGGTGTAATTACAAAGATTGTGAGAGTTATCATGTGTTGATTATAAGGGTTATGATGTAAAAATCCCTTAAGTTTATTGCTGAAAATGTATTACACTCGTATAACAATTTATATATTGTATTTTCTTGAACAAAATATGAAACAAGTTAGCTTGTGAAGATTTCTTTATTTCACATTTTTGTCTCCATTTGCATGCACAATGTTTTTCTGAAGATACCTAAATTCTTTGATGAAGACTCGAACCTAAATCTTTTCCACCAAACTATCGATTATCGAGATCGATGTGAGTTTTTCATTCGCTCCCACTTTATATATGAAAATAAGTCAGCTTGCGGACACAAAATATACTAGATCTTGAGCTGGAACTGTTCTCCAGGTGGTCATTCCGACACGAAATAACTAAAAACACATCCCCCCCCCCCCCCCCCCCCCCGGCCCAAGATAAAGCTCCCATTTGACATCTGCTGGTAATGCATAAATCATGTTTGACGAAATCCATAGAAACTAGTTTGTAATATTTCTCTTTCTAGCAGTCACTGGAGTCTGCATACGTTGATGCATCCTAATGACATACAAAGCTAGCATAAAGTTGGGAACAAGAATGATGTTAGCTTCAATTGACCTGCCTGATGTTGATATTTATCCTTGAATTCCTCAAGTAATCGGCAAAAGCTTGATCATCTTCACCTGAGAATTGCGATATGAGAGCCGAGGAGCCAGCATTTTCTTCGTCAGTGAATATTCGTGGAACACCTGCAAAATCAGAAGAGCGTGTAGAAACAGAAGTATGGAGACAGCATTTGATATACCACGTCACATGAAGAGAGTATGGAAACAGAAGAATCCATGCAAAAATTGTGTGGCAGTAGTTAATTTAGTTAGATGCATATATTAAATTTTGCATTTATCGTTAAAGTATTATGAATATCAAAGGGTATGCTTTTACCTTCATACAACTAGAAGCTGGTTTGCCACATACAAGAAGCTCAACCCCAATCAGGCGTTTCGGCGAAGCTTCCTCAACCAACTTCAACTTTGAGTTGTTGGCAACACCGAAGCCTTATCTGGGAAAGGCAATTCGGAGGGATCCTCCACCACCATACTTTTCTCAATTACTCGATTTCCTGGAGATATGGAAGAGAGTATTCACAAGGAGACCCAAAAGGACACAGGCACAACACAATTGATGCAGCAAGCGGCTAGGGAAAAGCTTCATGGGTTGTGGATAGAGGACATGTTATTCGATGCAAAGGGCATGGAGCCCTATTTTCCCACAAGTGGCAGGCTTGGGCTAACAACATACAGAAGATGCTCGTGACATTAAGGAATGGAACATACCCTTGTCCTCTCTTCCAGTTACATCTGATCAAAGATAAGGGAGATATTGAGGTTTTGCCAATCAATGCATGTCTAGTGTGCCAACAAAACAAGAGCAAAAGGAAAAGACATGTCTAGTGTTCCTAATGCTAATCACAATCAGGCAGGAACTCTGGAGGAGGTGGGTCAATACAAGGAGGTTAAAGTGGAAAGCAATGCTACTGAGCATACTTCTAAAATCACTGCTAGTATCGTGGCTTGTTCCATAGAGGATCTTCTTAAAGGGAAAAATGAAAAGATAATAAGCAAGGACTTAGATTGGATGAATTGGTCAAGATCTTAATGCAAAGAGTCATTTAGCTGATCGTGGCAGTATGCAGCAAGCTTCATTTCAGCATCGGGCCGTGGAACAGCATTGTGTAGGGGCAAATCTCAATGCTGCTCTTTCGTTGCAGCAGCAGGTAGCTTCCGAGGTTGCAGCTATGGGTTTGCCAAGGATGCTTCAACTTCTTGTGTATTGAGGGACAATGACTCGTCTACTAGGCAAATGGATGTTGGTGACGGTTACAGTACCCAGAACTTGCAACTACAGCAGCCTGTTATTACTACTACACCTGTTATTGCTACTGTTTGTAGCAGCAGTAACAAGAAGACGTTGAACCCACAATAAAGGGATACTGTTTCACTGCTGAGTCATCATACTAAAGGGTTCCAAGTAACTCGACCAATTCGAGGAAGACATACAAGCAGACCACATGGAGAAACGGATTACTTGCAAGGAAAAAAGTTTGGGTATCAAAATTAAAGAGGAGTTTAAGAATTTGAAAGAAAGGTGTCATTTCAGACTTGAGAGCATCTAAATGTTGAGCACCTTATTAATATGGATATTAATAATGCAGCAAATTACTTATATTATAAGATCGTGGTCAGTAAAACACGTTTGGGGGACCAAAGCAAAAAAAAGGTTTTCCTTTAAAGGGAGTTCACGATTGTAGAGAAAACAAGGATCGTATTCCCAAATGCAGCAAAAAAAAGAAAAAGGAAAAGAAACCAAGTGCAAGAAAATTTACTAATTCGTGATCTAAATCTGGCATGAATCGGCACGTTGTAGAGAAAGATGGGGAAGGACATGTGATCGGCACGTTGTAGAGAAAGATGGGGAAGGACGAATGAAGAGATAGGAAGAGACAAAGAGGAGCATATGCGGGGCTCGTTTGATTAGTCAGGCTTGCTCTCACTTCGAAGTATTAGAGACAAACCCTTTGCAAAGTGCAGGGTAAGCTTATTTTTTCTCTTCACCATAGATGATTATTATGAAATGGAATTATCTTTGCAAAGTGCAAGGTGCAAAATGCAAGTACATGTCCAATACATTAATCTCATAAAGGATATGTATGATAGGGCTTTATCTTATGTAAGAATCTAGTCTGGGAAAACAGATTATTTTGACATCAACATTGATTTACATCAAGGTTCAACTTTGAGTCTATTTCTTTTTACTTTGATTATGGATGAATTGACAAGTCACATTCAAGATGAGATACCTTGGTGTATGTCATTTGATGATGATATTGTGTTGATTGATGAGATTAGAAATGGAGTAAATGAGAAGCTTGAGTTCTGGAAACACGCATTGGAGACTAAGGATTTCATATAAGTATGACTAAGACTGAATATATTGAGTGCACTTTTGATGGAAGCGATTATGAAGGAATCGAGGTGAAGATTAGTGACGATAACATTCAGAAGAGAGATTCTTTTAGATACCTAGGTTCTATTTTGCAACATGATAGGGAAGTTGATGGATATGCTACTAATAGAATAATGCAGGATGGCTAAAGTGAAGAGCAGACTCTGTTCTCTGTGATAAGAAAATTCCTTCGAAAATCAAAGGAAAGTTTTACAAAGCAACCGTGAGACCTGCTATGCTTTATGGATCTGAATGTTGGCCTGTGAACCATAGACGTGCACATAGTGACAGTAGCAGAAACGAAAATGCTAAGGTGGATGTCTGGACGTGCACATAATGACATCCTTTGGGATGTTGAGCTGACTAAGAAAAGGTGAGGAATGCCCAAAAAGTGTTGGAATGTTACTATACGAAGGGATCTTAGTTTTTTGGATCTAAGCCCAAGAATGACCCAAGATAGACCGAAAATGATCCAAGATATATCTGAATGGAGGCAAAGAATCCATATAGCCGACCCTACTTAATGTGGGAAAAGGCTTTATTGTTGTTGTATAGATGATTATTATGAAGAGTTGGCTAAGGAATTGACAAAGAAGGTGATACAATGGATGGGTGGTCTCCCATTCCTGGAGAAGAATGGGAGATTAAAATGGAGCTTGGTGTAAAAGACAACATCTCCTTTTCTATGTAGAGGTGTTGTATGTGCAAAAGAGAGAGATTAGGCATTCAACAACCAATAAGTTCAAGGAGAAGACCTCCAACTATTGGGTTGGAGATGACCGGATTTTGAGGCAAAGTTAAAGGGGAGAAAGTGATCCATGGTGGTGAATGGACCAAGGAAGACAATGCAAATTTCAAGAAAAGATTGTGAAGCCGAGATCCAAAGAAAGCACTTCTAATTATGAAAGAAATAGATCTAAATTCTTTGATGCGAGGAAAAAGGGAGATGTCGGCTTGTTGCAGCTACAACAAGACTACCAGCTCTCCTTATAAAAATTAGAAGTCTTGTTGTAGCTTCTACTTAACTTTCCTTTTCAAGGTTTAGGTTATGTTGGTCATACTCTTAAATCAACTTTTTTTGTTCCAAGGTCATGCTGGTCATACTCTAAGAGTGTGTTTGGTACGTGGGCTAGGGCGGGTTAAACTGGTGGTGGGTTTGAAGTGGGTTTGTTCTGATATGATTATATTGAAGTTTGGAAAAGTGAATAGTTATTGTGATGTGATTGTATTGAAGTTTGGAAAAGTGAGTAGAAGTTGAGTAGTTTATAATTTTTATATGATATGATGGTATAATATAATATTTTTTGATGAAGTAGAGGGAAGAGAATTGATTTATTTAATGGGATTTTTGCCCGGCAGACCCTATAATCTTTTGCAATTGCCTCTACGACCTTCGAAACATCGATATTCCTCTCAGGACCCCGTAAACTTGTTAACCTTTACCCTACAGACCATGTGGTTAACCTCCATCCATTTGACCGTTAAAACTAACCGGATTCTGTTATCTTCCTTTACGTTATACCCACTTTATTAATCAAATTTACTATAAGTGCCACCGAGGAGGCCGTCCATCCCCCCCCAATCCCTCCCAGCCTGCTGCTGAGGAGCCCCGTCCCCGGCATCGTCGGCCCGGAGCCCAGCTGCTCCTCGTCGTTGAATCCCCTCTCCCGACCCGACCGCCGCCTCCCCGTCAAGGCCCTCCGCCCCGCCTCGAGGTCTCCTGGGTCGAAGCAGCTCCTCTCCCCCTCCCCCCCAGGTTCCGCTCAAAGCACCCCCCCCCCCCCCCCGCTCCCCCGGGCTCACTGCATCCCCTGCCCGAGTCCCTCGTCGCCGCCAATCGAAGACCCCTCCCCCGCTTGAAGCCTCCCCCAGTCCCGCCGCCTTCCCTGGCCCGCCCCACCCCCCGACCCGCCCAACGCCTCCCCAGGTCAAGCCCCCTTTGGCGCCTCCCTCTCCTGGTCGCCCCCCCACGGCCCGCCTTGTCCCCTTCTCACCCCTCCGCGCCCCCCACCCTGCCCACCGCCGCTTGAAGTCTCCCCCAGTCTCACCGTCTTCACTAGCCCGCCCCGCCCCGCGCCTCCCCAAGTCGACCCCCTTCGTCCCCTTCTCACCCCACGCCTCCGCAGATCAAGCCCCCTTCGGCGCCTCCCTCCCCCGATCGCCCCCCCCCCCCCCCCGGCCCGCCCTGTCCCCTTCTCACCCCTCCGCGCCCCCCTGCTCATCGCCGCTTGAAGCCTCCCCCAGCCCCGCCACCTTCCCTGGCCTGCCCCTCCCCCGACTCCCCAGGTCGACCCCCTCCGTCCCCTTCTCGCCCCACGCCTCCCCAGGTCAAGCCCCCCTTCGGCGCCTCCCTCTCCTGCTCGCGCCCTCGCGCTTTTTTTTCTTGATTAATTCTAGTCGATCGATCATGGTTGGTTAGATTAACTCCTTTTTAACCCAAGGAAGTTAACTCTAGACAGTGTTGCAGAAGACGGTATTTGGTATTCAGTCGGAGGGATCACTGAATAGAGAATAATCGGTATTCGGGCGACTATTCGGAATTATTCGATTTTGTATTTTTTAATATAAAAATTATTTATAATACATATATTCTTATATTTTTATACATATATGGTCATTAGTTAACATGAATTCAAGATAAAAGTACCAATCAATATAATAGATATATATAATTTGACATTTGTTGCAATACCGTGGTAAAATGTAACCCATAAAAACTGAAAATTGAAAATAATAAAAATAAAAATATCAAAAGTCAAACTCCAGTCGGCCTAATAGTCGGGCCAGTCGGCCGAATAATCGGCCGACTATTCGGTCGGGCCGACTATTGACCGAATGGAAGTCTATTCAGTCGGGGACCCCCCCCGCACCGCATAGTCGGACCAACTATTCGGGATAGTCGGCCGACTATTGCAACACTGACTCTAGATGTGTAAATTTAACGGTAGGGATCGTGTGGTAAGACGGAGCAAGTTTACGAGGTTCTAGGAGGAATATCGATGTTTCAAAGGTCGTAGAGGTAATTGCAAAAGATTATAGGGTCTGTCGGGTAAAAATCCCTTATTTAATATATTAAAAAATGGAAAATGTGGAGCCCACATGAGAGAGAGGAGTAGGTTAAGGGGGAGTTTACCCCACTACCCGAACGGGGTCTAAATGTTAAAGGCCACGTGTCTCCTCTCCCCAAGCTTTCATGATCACTTTTTTTAAAGGGAATAAAGGAGTTATCCGAGCTGCACAATTTTGGGTTTACGAGTATAAAAGAATCGAACCATTCTTAGTGTGCAGTCTAGTCACTCTATTCCTAGCAATGATCCATGCCATAAAGTATAAGGATTGCTTAGCAACGTCAGGAAGAAGTTTTGTTCCTTACAAGGATGCAACGCATGAAATGCAGACAATTCCATTACAAGAAGGAAAAAACATTTGGCTTTAGTTGTTTGGGTTTATGTTTAAAAAAGAAGGTTTCAAGTATTAGCAACTCGTACCAAAATGATGGCTCATTTCCTAAGAGCCATAAAAGAGGTAGTATTGTTTATCAAAATGCATCGAGCATATCAATATAAATAAGAAGAATACCATTTCATTTGTCTACTAACCCGAGGCACAATTATATAAAAATTCAAATGCAAACGAATCTACACTAACCGTGGAAGCATTCTCTAGCTTGTCCAGCCATAAGAACAACATCACCACTCCTTAAGAACATGGCTATTGGCACATCCTCCCTAGACTTTCCACCCAGCAGAAAAATAGCTTTGCAACCAAGGCTGTAAGCAGATAAATATAAACATGACAGCACAGATTTTTAAAGTACAAGATTCACTGCAGTAATACCTTATGCTAACTATAGGCTTGCTCCAATCAGCCTCCATATCATCAAGATGCCCACCAAGCATGTCGCCTGAGAAAAAGGAAATTCTCATAGCTGAATTTGCAAACTCGATAAATTCCTTGAGTAGCAGTATTAAACAAAAACTAACATTCAAAGTAACAAGAGGAAATGTGAATGACATACTGGGACCAAAGTAATTAACTATGGCAGCTTCTGGATGGAATTCTTCTCCCTGGGACATAGCAGGTGCTGCCATTTTCTTTGTTAGATAACATAATGCATCTGGAATCTTGTTGTGTGGGAGAGACACATCATAATTGCGCTGTAGATGACAGATTTTCATAAGTATACAGGTAGAGACATACAAGAGCGTCACAAAAACATAAATAAAATAACCTCTGATTTAAAGCATGCTTTTCTAAAAGCAGATGGGAAATAGCCTCAAAGACGCCTTCTTTCTATGTAACTCTTTACACAATGCTTGTAAAGGTAAAATCTCAAAATGAACACCATGAATGTCATAGTTAAATATGAAAACACATATACAAATTCCAACCTAGCTATGATGAAGATCATATATCAGAATATAGCATCCACACAGACAAGCTCCAAAACAGCAATCTACCTTGGACCAATCAAATTGCAAGCCAAGGGTACTCCAACGAAGCTTCCGAAGGAGCACGCCGGCAGGCACAGGCCTGAAGCTACCACGATCACATGCACCAGCACCATCTTCAGCAAACACGTACTCAGATCCAACTTCAACCAAGACCTTCTGCTTCTGAGCTGCCAAGAACAAGTCATGCATATGCCCGTACATCGCTGTGTGGTTTGTTCTGTTCGGTGGTTGAGGGAAGTTCATCAAGCTCTCCCTCACCCATTGGCACTGCTCTTCGATGCTCAGAGCTCCCGGAATGAAGTAAAATCCTGTGGTTCCCAAATAGGATCGAATCAAAGAAACACACCATTTAATCAAATGAATGCTACAAAAAATGGCTACAGATGGAAACTATGACTTTTTTTAGGCCAAAAAACAAGGGGATACACTCAGCGGTGTTCGCCTCAAAATTTATTTATAAGAAAAAAACGGAGAATGACAAAGAGAAACAGTATCTAAAGCATACAATTAAAGGCCCCAATCATCCACCAATCTCGCGGAGTGTATCCCAACATTTTCCTTATAGAACCTTTGCCCAGAAAAAAGAAGCGCATTTCTCCCCAACCATAGATGGAAACTATGATTATCCACAATCAAAACAAGACACCCCATTTAATTGAACAATACACGCCACTTAATCCTATAAATGTAACGAAAAATGACCAAAGATTGCAATTTTAGATCCCCATCAAACAGATGTGACGAAAAATGGCAAAATACTGCTACTTTGAATTATCTTGGAGGCGGGTATCGTACCTAGAACCTACCAGGGCGATCTCGTAAGCGGAAGACGGGAGGTCCCGTGAAGCCGCGATGGGGCTCGATCGACGAGGGGAGATCCTCACCCCGACGGTGCAGATCGAGGATGGCGTGGAAATCGACAACATCGGAGAGGTCTGTGGGCCGAATTGGATCCCCCTGGTGCTTCGTCGGCCTCCGGCTGCTCGAAGAGTGGATTTTGTTGAAAAACCCAAAAACCCTAGAAAGGGAGAAGAAAAGAGGGAAACGTGAGACCTTGAGGAGGCTTTGTAGAGTTTGTAGCGCTTCTCCGCCTTGCGGAAGGCGGTCCTCTCCTCCTCCACCGCCGCCGCCGCTCCTCCCCCTCCGTACATCGCCGCATGACATAGACTCTGTTTGCTAACATTGTATACTCATTTGTATTCACTGCAAAGTGAATATAGAATAGTGTTTTTTTACCACACTTGTGTCCTTTTTTGTTGGTAATTCCTTGTATATTGTATTAAGAAAACAAAACAGAAGTTATAGCTACAAGCTAATTTATAATTTCATAATTCGTCGTTACAAAAATTTCCTGCAAGTCTGCACGTTAATACACAGCGAGAGAAGTCAAAAACTCGTTGCTTCTATAAGGTCGGTGATGCTTCTTGCAATTTCGCTAGCCGCTTTGGTTCTCGTTGATGCCCATCTAGCATTTCTCTCTTCCCAAATACTCCGGGCAGAGACAGTGAGAGCCATAGTGGCCTTAGTCTTCAATTCATCGCCAGGAATGCTTGCTCACCACGTCATAATATAGTTCAGCTCCGTTGAATTAGTTTGTTGAATGCCCAGAGCCCCCAATACTTCTGCCCAAGCCGTCGTTGAGTAGCTGCAATTGAAGAATAAGTGGTTCCGTTAATCAGGGAAGCAGCCGCAAAGGTAGCATGTTCGTGCAAGCGTGATGCCATGCTTCGATAGGCTATCAAGGGTCGGTAACCGATCCAGGATAGCGTGGTATAAGGTGCATGTATGTTTAGGTATCACAAATCTATTCCAAAGTAGAGGGGCCCATGAAAAATCTTCCGCCCTCTCCCTGACCAAATCCCATGCCTCCCTGAAGGAGCATGCCTTCTGTGAAGCTGTCCATTTCACACCATTTTCCATTGTAGACGTGGCCGAAGCTAATTTTAGCCTAGCTTCCAAGACTGATTTCCAAATCAGTGAATCACCATTTGATACCGGGCAGACGAAAAAATCTCGTCCTTTTAGATATCTCTCCCGCATGAAAGAAGGCCATATAGAGTTGCTTGCGGAGAGCACCTTCCATCCCCAATCTAAAATCATCGCCTCCCTTATGGAGCTAAGCGAGCGGATCCCTAGCCCCCCTTCCTTCTTAGGCAAACAGAGCACTTCCCAGCGGATGTGGTGTACCCCAAAAGCCCAAAGAAAATCAGCACAAAAGCTTCTCAATTTTTTTGATCGTTCCGCGAGGGATGAGGATTCCAAAGGCCCAAAAGAGACAAAACCCCGCAACTATGGAGTTCATAAGGTGTAGGCGGTCGGAAAGAGTTAGGGACCTTGCTTTCCAGCCACCAAGCAAGGCCCTAACCCTATCTAGGAGTTGTGTCGTTGCAGCCTTTCTTCCCCTTGTTGGAGCAAGAGGGATTCCCAGGTACCTCATAGGCAAAGGCTGGCAAAGAAGCCCCATTTGTAGGCAAAGGTTGAAGTCATTTGCAACGATCTTTGGCGAACTAACCTACTCTTGGAGGGGTTTAGCTTGAGACCGGATATTTCTCCAAATTCATCCATGATGCATCTAATCTCTTTGAACGAAATCCCAGTTTTTTTTGCAAAAGAATAGGAGGATGTCCGCGAATATAAGGTGGGAAGGCATCGTGGCTCTCCCCATGCGTATTGGTCAGATTTTTCCTTGAAGTACCGCCTTCTCCATCATTATGGAGATTGTATCCATAGCTAGTACAAAAAGTAGCTGGCTGAGAGGTCCCCCTGCCGAAGCCCCCTAGTAGGAGAGAAAAACCCATCGGGGAACCGTTGATAAGCACCGAAAACATAGGGGTGGAGATGCAATTTTGGATCCAACCGATCCACTTGTCGTCGAAACCCCTGAGCTTAAGGCTCTCCAAAATGAATGGGTGCTGCACGGAGTCAAACGCCTTTGTTAGATCCACCTTGATGCAAGCTTTGGAGACGTTAGATCTTCTGCCAAAACCATGCACCACCTCTTGAGCCATCCGAATACAATCGCCCATGTCCCTCCCCCTTGATGAATGCCGTTTGATTTGGCGCCACTAATTGAGGGAGCACACATGCCAGTCTCGTAGCAAGAATCTTAGCGAATATTTTGTATGTGACGTTGCAACATGAGATAGGCCTGAAATCCCCCAACCCGGAAGGTATCGGGCCTTTTGGAACCAGGGGGAGGAATGTATGGTTGGCATCTCTTGAAATAGACCCCCCATACATGTATTTCATTGCAAGCAGCAGGTCGTGCTTAACTAGGGTCTAATGCCTTTTGAAGAAACCTGCGTTGAAGCCATCAGGGCCTGATGCTTTTGTCGGAGGAATACTCCTAACAGCATTCCATATTTCCATTTCCGAGAACGGCCTGGACATACAAGTCTTGGTCTCTTCCCCAATTAAAAACTTTGGTTGTGGAGGCATAACCCAATTCACGTCAGAATGAGGAGGGCCAAGAAGTCCCTGGAAGTAAATAACTGCCTCCTCAACCAAGTCTTTTGGCTTATCTAATATGTTACCATCCTTATCCAGTAGGAATGTGATATGGTTCCTAGATCGTCAGGAGCAATCGGAGAGATGAAAAAAAATAGTGTTTCTGTCGTCGAGCCTAAGCTAATCAACCCGGCTTTTCTGCCTCCACATAGATTCCGCCTCTGCTTCGAGCTTTTCTCCGTGACTCTTTGCATCCTTTTCCAATTGGGCGAGAACAGGGTCGAGAGGGTCCTCAGCCAGCATGCCATTGACCATGTCCAGGACCCCCTTCAGCTATGAGAGATCCTTTCTAACGTCACCGAATGAACTTGCCCACTCTTTCAACCCTTTTTTGACACTTCTAAGTTTGGATTGGAACATTGTTAGAGGGTTTCCCCGAACCCCAACATTCCAGGCCCTCTTGACAGTGTCGTCGTAGTTGGCGTGGTCTGCCCAATAATCGAAATACTTGAAAGGCTTGCTCCTAGCAGGGATTACGCCGAACGATATATTCATTATGAGGTGGTCTGAGGATTGGAGCGGGGAGTACCTCAATTTGATATGCGGATGAGAAATTCGCCTGGCTTCATTCACTATTTACATTGAAATTGTAGAGTGCTTTGCACGCACAAATATTGAACAAATATTACTTTGCTTCAATAATATGATTGTTTCTGTGGAAACCATTGAGACCGATCCTCCACAAGAATAGATCTCAGACACAAGAGACACTTGAGGATCTGACTATCAAGGCTACTCATACTGCTACCAAGGTGAATGAGCTCGACTTAGACTCATCCAATTCACTGAATCCGGACACAATAATTTCAGACTTCCTTGATCATTATTGTGATCCGACACCTGAGCACCATCATATACCTGGGACATGTACCGACCTTAAGGAGATATACAACATACATGGTGATTCATCAGATGAAGAACCAATGGCCAGTACCTCACATACTTCGTTCAGAAGGGTTGCATCCTTTAATCTAATTGCTAGTGAGGAAAGAAGCACTATGGTCCTCCTCCTCTCCCTACTCCAGGTTCTAGCAAACCGAGTAAGTACATCACCATAGACATGAATTATTCTGAGGATTCCTACCCAAAGTATTGTACATAGACCAATATAATCAGATATGACCAGACGGATACGTCTTCACGAGAATATTTATCATCCGAGGTCGAGTTGGTTGAACATGTAAGTAAACAACATCCGAGAAAAGTTAGTTGGAGAGCCTCCACCAAACACTATTATTCTTCTGAAGATGACTCCGACGATGGTCGGGAATCTTCATCTTCTTCACATTCTTCACATCATTATTCCCTCCCGCCACATGCCCGAAAGAAGTTTGTCGAAAACCTCCTTGAACTCTGTACATTCTCTCCCGATCCCATCGATTCTCTTTGTACTTTTTCTATACTTAGGCAAAAGCCTAAGTATATGCCCATACTGTTCATATCCACCTTCTCTCCTCTTGCCCTTGACCCTCCCTTTTTTGCTCTCTTCTATGCTTGGGTTGACCAAGAGCCTAAGTATAGGGGGGAGGCCGACTTCTACCGCCTCCTCTGTTTCTTCCGCATCCTTCTATACTTAGCATACACTAAGTATAAGGGAGAGTGAATGACATTCGTGTACATATCTTGCATTGCATATGATATTGTATTTTCTGTATATAAAACTAACTTGGGTGTGGATAATTTTTGTAAAACTTGAGAAGATGTATCCAATGTGTAGAAATTTATACAATACGAATAATGTGAATAGAATTATTCAAAAAATCACAAAACAACAAAAACACACAAAAAATCATAAAAGTCAAAAATGACAAAAAAAATGTTTGCATTTCACACATCCGCACTTCATGCAGCATTTCATGCATCTGCATTGGTGAAAGCCCTTGGGTTCTGAATTGAATTTTGAGCAGAAATCGAGAGTGGTCTTGACTAAGCCTTAATCCACTTAATTTCCAGAGGAACTTCACCGAGAAATAGGATTTTAGAAGCTTCAGGTCTCAGACTTAATTCTTCGAGTTTCACATGTGTGTAGACTTCAACTCTTAGTGTCTAACGTGGTCGCCTCATTTTGAGTACGACTCTTGAATAGAGAATTAATATGTACTCTAGCACAATATAATTAGCTCAACTCAGATGGGGTGTTGGAAAACTGTGTGAGTCCCTTTTCTGGTAGCGTGGACATCTAACTACTGGAGTGTGAGTTAAAATAAAGCTTTGGATGAGGAATGGACTGCTAGCACAATTTTTCTAAGACCTCAAAAAAAGGACAGAACAAAAGATTCTATATCCGTCGAAGCACAGAAGATCCATGCAGAGCAACCAAAATTCCATACCAAAAGAAGCCAACTACTAAATAAATATTTGATGATAAAGGTCCAGGCTTCTAACAACATGCATATCTTGGTGGAGACTTGGCTACACTGGTCAAGCTTTACAGGAGAGGTGACTACACCAGTCACACTCCAATTCTTTTCTCCTTCTTCTAAAAGCTTATCCTCCCATATTCGTTGTGAACTAGCACGTACCTGAACTTAGAAGGAAATACTTGACTCCCAAGGATGAGTTATTAGAGGAGAGGGTTTAGTCCGACATTTCAGATGGGAAGAGCTAATACCCTTCACACACATGAGACAGTTGTTCAATATTCATGGGTATGCTTTGGGAGGGGGATTGATCTAAGATGACTTCTGAGCTGAAATTGTTACAATGATGCAGTGTATAACTTAGAGACTATTGATTTTGAAACCCTAATTCTCACAGAAGTTCCACCAAACTATTAATGCAAAGGTTAGGTCAAGCTCCATTTGCATATTTTGTTCATGATCTTGGTACAGAATTGATGAATTGACATTCATGCATATTTATTCATTCATTTTAGGCTTTAATCCCTAGATAAATGCATGTAAATATCAATAATACTCTTGAAGTAACACTCATATATTAACCTATATAGTGTGTATAAATATTTGTAATTAAACCTTAAAAGGAAGGAATAAATAGAAGTAAAGAAAAATAAAGGAGGTATCATAGATACTGACTGACCTTGACCCCAAGATTAAGTCAAACATTGACTTGATCGACAAGGAATAAAGTAGGGGGAGATAGGGCAAAGAAACTATACAAAAAATAGACATAAAGAAATACAAAGAAATACAAAGAAATAATGTACATAGAAATACAAAGAAAAATATATAATTTATTTCATTAAAAAATAATGTACATCGTGCCCAGGACACTGAATAAAAAGCCACAAAGAAAACTTTATAGACATGTATCTTCTCGATACAAACTCAAAATTCATCGAACTTACCTTTATTATTCATAAAATAAAATTAAGTATTTAATGAATTGGTTTCATTCAATTAGGAGTTAAGATGCAAAAGTTAGATTTTGGACCCTCAGTGTGATATACCTGTATATAATATTCAATATATTTTCCTTTTATATTTTTCACCATCTTATATTTTGTAAATATTAGTTAAAATACACGTACAAAATAAACCTAAAATAAAATCATTAAAAAAATATTAAAATGAATATTGTACCTTATTACATAGGTAAACAGATATATAATACTTATAGTATATACATACATAATAATTTAAATACATAAATAATTTTAGAAAAATAAAAGAAAAATGCGTACTTATGTATTTAAATAAGTTATAAATATAAAAAATGTGTATATAAAATAATAAAATATAAACTACAAAACAAAAATAAAATAGAGTATATATATATATGTATTTACACCTATAATATTACATGTAAAAATTAACTCCTTATAAATTAACTTGTAAAACTAAAAAGTTACTAAAAATATTTTATTAAATATGGAATATCTTTCATGTTTTAAGTTTACTTAAATAAAATCATTTTCTATTTTAATTTTAATTTTCTATTGTATTATTTTCAGTTTTGTCATTTTATGGCTTGCGTGGCGCCACGCAGCCCAATCGCGAGCCTGGGAGTGTTGACTCTAGGTCAACACCCCCTCCTCTCTGCTATCTGTCAGAACTGGTCAGGGTGCCGATTTCTCTGATTTTTCACGTGATATCCCTTGCCTATTTTGGTCCAATCCCTTTTTGAAAGTTGAAGATCAAATCATGCTTTCTTTCACTGATCATTTTGATTCGATTCGTGTCGCTTGATCGTGCCGAAACCCTAATCACCTTTTTGCTTTTTCTCACATGAGTAAAATTCTCCCCACCTCATCTTTTGATCATTTGATCCTCTACCTTCACCTGTAACCCCTTAGAACCACCAAGACGCTTCACCTTCGTGACAGGAGGGCTGGACACCCATTCCTATGCGTGGATAAAGGAGGAGGAGGTCACATCCACTTCACCGGAGACCTTCCCGGTGAAGCTCTTCTCCCATGTATCTGTTAGCCATGTGTGCCCAGGGCGAACTATTCTTACAATAAATATTATTGAAATGTTTGATTTATCAATAAAAGTTTTTGATTCTCTTTTCACTCTCTTTCTGAAATTAAACGAATGAATGCACTATAAGGTCCCTCTGTACAATTAGGGTTATGTACCATGGCCATCTTAATAATCATACAGTTGTTGATTCCGTAATAGAATCATATAGGCTGGTGTTTGGATGAATATCTAAGGATTTAGATTGAGGACTCAACGAACACCGTCAAATGATTATTAAGAGATGATCTCCAGCCTGAGTAGGAGATGGCAATCCTTTCTCATATAGGTTGATATTTGACCGACCTCTTGATGCAAGTCATCTGCATAAGAATAGAGATGTGGATGTGTCAGATTGGTTAGATCAAAGAATTGACTTAACGAGATCGAGATAACCAAAGTCCTATATCGTATACTGTTACGATACATGCAAGCATCCTCTGTCCGGAGACAGATGTGTTACTATATGTCTGAGTATGTACATTTGGAAGACCAATAGGTTGATGATCTAACTAAGGTATGTACATCGATACGTCGATGTGCATACAAGAGCATATGAGTAATACGATCTCTCAAAGGGATCATATAGGTTCACTTCTGAAACGGAAGAAATGAGCTCACTCATGAGGTATTGGGACCGATCAAATATCATGCATGGTCATCGTGCTTTAGAAGCATGACAAGAAATTGAAGGTATGATATATGCTTTTGGAAAGCATATGATCGATACCAAATCCCAATGACCAAAAATGAGAAACTTGATGATGAAACCCTAAAGATGACAATGTAAAATTGATCTATGGGTTCATCATAGGTCTTCCAGTATGCAGGATGTACATGTATTATCTTAAATGATTGTATAACCATGACGCTTCCATTCCGAGGGAGTGATGAAATAAGTATGTATTTTAGTGGCTCCTCTCAGTAGAGAAGCAATCTGATCTTGGTCTAAGTGTTGGATATTGATCTGAATGACATTCAGATGCAATGAGAATATTAAATTTATAGCCTTGATTAAATCAAGCATCTATGAGAGGTCCATGAGATCTGGATTTGAGATGTAATCTCAATATCCAGGTCACTATACGTAGAACAATACAATTGCTCTGTCCTTATCTCCAAGTATCTGCGGAGAAAGCGCATTATTCTTGAAAGAGTTCAAGAATAATTCCAAAGTTGAATTATATCTAAGCATTGAGAAATAGATAACTAAATGTGATTTAATTATCATGAATAATGTGAATTTGATTCACATTGTCTGAATGCATGAGAGTGACTATCCAATGTAATTAAATGAGATTATTTATTGTGGATATGGATAATGTGGATAGCACTATCCAATTATCCATGTATATTATAAATATGATTTATAATATATTAGAAAGAGAGACTTTTGTGATTTATATTTGTTGATTAATTGTTAATGTGAATTGAATTCACATTTAATGATTAATTGAAAATATAATTACATTTTGTTCTGGGTTGTGAATGAGATTCACATTATTTCAATGGCTTGATTGAAATTTTTTCACAAGATAATTGCGAATTATTTTTTGTGAAAAATATTTACACTAAGTGTTGTTGTAAATTTAAGAGATATCATGAAATAATGAGATCTCATGATAATTATAGGAGATTAACCAATCCACTCAAGAAGAGTGAACGGCTATTTATCTCCATGTGGAGAAGTAGCTGTCCCCCCCTTCTTAGGGGATTAGTTTGGTCTCCTCATTATCTCTTCTCTAGTCAAAAGTGATTTGAATTCAAATTAATTTTATTGATTTATCAATGTAAATTAATTTAAATTAAATCATTTGATGTTGTGTTTTTACAACATCTTAGCTGTTGAATGAAACACAAATCAATCTCATCTAATGATTATGTCTTGTTCATGGATTGGGATCCATGGACTCCCAAAATCCTATATAAGAAGAGGCATCCCTTGCTCTTTGGGTTATGCAATCTCGATGATGTCTCTCTCTCTCCCTCTCATTCTCATGCATACTCTCCCCCTTCTTTCTTTGAGTGGTTGTCCACTCTCATAAAGAGAAGGTCATCTTCGTCGTCACCTTACCGTTGGGCTCCCGCTTTAATGACTCTTGGATCTTTCTCTTCTCCGATGTGTGTTGCTCGTGAAGAAGGCTTTCGATCTCGTGAGATGAGATCAGGAGATCCATTGCTTGGATCATCGACTTGGATTGCGAATAGCACGCGACTCATCCCCGTGCTCACAAGCGTCTCCTCCGACAAATCAGACTTGATACAAGAGGTCTCTTCGCTTAGAGTCTCGATCGCAACCGCGCTTCAAGAGGTATTCTAATATATTTTATGTGGTTAGATGAAACGATCCAAGAAATGTTCTTGGATTATGTGGTTTCATCATTTAAAATTTTAAAATTCCGCTGCATCGAGCAACTAGTGCGACAAATCGCTCTCGATCATATACGATACGATCCACACGCTTTCGTGATGCGCTTGAGGATTCTTCCATAATCCTTCAGTATCCCGCTCTAGTGAGCTACTTTTTCTTCGAGCATTTTTGTTCCTTGTCATCCTAGTAACATAGGTTTTACTTCTATTTTTTTGATTTCGTTGATATTAATCAAAAATAAAAAAATAACCCTGCTAGAGCTTGAAGCTCCGGCACTTATCTTCGTCACCCAACACTGACTTTGCTGTTCCTTTCGCCCCCATCCGCTTCCTGCTCACTTCTCTAGTTCTCAGAACACCTCCTCCCCCTGATCTCGTAAAGATCAGGTCCGACGGGTCTCCCTCCACCACCCATCACCGGAGACCCCCCGATCGATCTCATTCCCGGATCCCCTTACGCCTTTTTAGGTCAGGAGCTTCTCTCTCAGGCTTTGGTTCTAACTGTGTAGGCCCTAGAAACTGAGGACCCCATCTGAGGGGTTCTAACTGAAGAAGAAGAAGGAGCTCTAGGTTTGGCATACATCTTCGACCTCCAGGACCCCATCACTGGGTCCTTGGCTTGATTTAGATCACCAGCAGATGCGGCTACCTCACATGCACGTTTCTCGACCATCAGCAAGGCGGGAGGTGGCTGGAGTTGCTCAGGAGTAGAGATCAAAGTTCACCAAGCAGCAGTTTTTCATACGTTCTTCCAGATGCCTTATCCACCATCCGATGAAGAACAATCCTCCATATAGCACAGCTGACGTCTGATCAAGGTCCTCTCCAAATGACAGATCGTGTATCAGATCTAATCTCAGCTGCATATGCTCGAAGCAGTATCGGCGCTCCACGATCGTTGATTACATAAGTGATCCAATCTCAATCATCCGTTCGCGCACTAGGAGTGGGTATTTTGCATCCAACCCCTCCAATTTTTGGTATTTACATTTTGTCCTGTAAATATTTATTTCAGTATAAAAACTCTATATATTTTACACTTTTGAACCCAAGCCATCCTCTACTTGTAGTTAAGTCATGTCTACGTCATCTCATGTGGGCTCCCACGTGAGGCCTTTTGGTGGACATTTTGCATATTATATCATGTGGTTTCTTGGATTTATTCTAAAATTATGGAAATATATTTTGAAATTACAGTTAGCCCCTAACAATTCAAATTGAATTTATATTTAATTGGGACTTTTGCATGAATCACCATGGACTTTAGTTAATTTGTAGAAATATCCCTTCTAGGCACTTTTTAATTATGAATTTAATTGGATAATTTGCACATTATACCTTGTACTTTGTTATTTTTTTATAAATGCATGCTTAGGGTTTTTAAAATGGTATTTTTACACCCATAACCCTGAGTAATTTCGCAATAATATTCATAACCCTACATAATCGTGAATTACACAAGAAACCTCAAAAAGTCACTCCATCTCACACCCATAACCCTCCGTTAATTTAATATGTTAACTCAACCATAAAGGTGAGTTAATCCAATCAATCTACCATCGAACGGTTCAGATTTGTCCAAATAAAAAAGGGAAAAAACTGCTATGTTCATCGACATCGGCTGTGTGTGCTTCCAGGAGAAGAAGGGAAGCTCGTCGACGGTCGACAGGTGCTTTCACGGGGAGAGCATCCACGACGGGGAGCTCAAGTAGGGTGAGGAGAATCTGGACGCACGCGGGATGTAGGGCTCCATCTGCTGCGAGGGGCCGGGGGCTTCGAGCAGGGCGGCGGGAGCGACTTCGACGGGGGCTTCGAGGCAGGGGGGGTGCTTTTTCGCGGTGGCGACGAGCAGAGAGGGAGGAGCAACCGAGCAAGTCACGTGGTGGGGGGGGGCGCGATGTCGGCACAACAGGGAGGGGGCTGCTCGGGGGAAGCGGTTTGCCGCGACAGTGAGGAGGGACGGTCGAGCTGCTCGGGGAGGGGGGCTCGAGAGAGTCGGCACGGGGGGGGGGGGGGGTGGGGGGGAGCTGTCTTCGCGAGAGGTAGCGTGTAGCGCGGTGGTGCTGGGCCTCACGCGGAGGGCTTCAGCCCGCGCATGACGCGTGGTGGCGGGCTGGAGCGGAGGGGCCTCAATTGGCAGTCAGGCGGAGATCAGCCCGCGCAGGAGGCTTCGTGCGGTGGCTGGCTAGAGTTGACGAGGGTTGCTGCAACGGCTGGGATGGCGCGGGCGTGGAGGAACCTCATGGAGGCGATGTTGACACATGTCGATGGAGTTGGAGTGGGAACTTTTGCGGATGGACAACGAATTGCTCTAGGTGGTGCTGCAGAACTCGAGCTCCGAGCGGCGGTGCGACGTTCCTCCCCATGGTGGCGCGTCGATGAGGATGCAGGTCCCTGCTCGAAGAACGCACAGGATCACTATAAGTCTTCTTCTTATCATGCATCATTGATTTAACGCTTGCATTGGCTTTCTCGATCCTTTCTACATCAGTTTTATAACTTAGGATTTAAAGGAATTGGGACTTCTCGTTAAGCGTGATATTTTTGTGCTCATTTAAGACCTAAGTGATAACGTCAACTTAAAATCAGGATTTCTAATCAAGGTGACTGTAAATAAACTAACATAAAATCAACATTGTGACTAGTGGAGAGTAACCCACTCAGAGTATGTAGGAAAAGGATCGCATACTTAGGGTAGAGCCAAAAACCTAGAGGCCTCATTCTGACTACTGAATTTAAAAACATCCAACTAATTCTCAGTGAGGGAACTATAGCCCCCCTTAGCAGATTGGGTGGTTAAAGGATAACCTATTAGGTACCGTCCTGAAGTAACACGGGTATCCGTTCTACGGTCCATACTTACACCCACACCGGCTGAAAGTAGATGCAACTAGCCGTATGAATTCAGACCAGTCTTTCTGACACTCTCCAGAACCTGAGCTCCACTTTATCTTCTCAAAAATTATTTTATAATTAAATTTTAATTGAAAATATAAATGATCGAACTCTAATGTACCTTCACAAGTGTTGAGTGGGTGAATCTATGAGTTTGACTTGTGTTTGTCTTGTGTGCATCAAAGACTTTGCAATTATAAGCATATTGTGGTTCACAAATCTTTCCCCATCCCTTTCTTGAGAAGATGGAAGTTCATTGGTCTTCATACCAAAACTTTGTGGGCCCAACGTACACGACCATGACCCGATATCCTTCATTCCGGGGGAACCCTCTCTTTAAAATCGATCCCCCTCAACCATCATTCTCCTCCATCCCATACATTCCACCCCACATCCACACCTCTTCTTGGATTAGTCCGCTCGCAAATTATAAATAACATCTGGACACAATAGAGTGAGCGGGTCTAACGATGGAAAATAAAGTAACCTATCTTGACAAAGAAACTCGATTCTCGATTACTATGAACTACACACCTTTTGAACCATCCCCCACTCAGGTTGACTGCTGAGTACGACCATTTTTCCTTCGATAATTCACGAGAAATCCAAATTCAAATAAATATGACTCGTGGCTAGACCATAACTACAATGAATAACCACTACTCTACTCAAGGTTACATGCCGGAGTCACGATATATAGAGTACGACTATTCATTCCCAAGTCATGAGAGGTTTGAGGATGACATCATTCGGATTAATCGAAGAACAGATAATTTGACTAAAAAATATATGATGCCATCCAGTCAATGAAAAATCGATAAGAAGTGAGGGCACCACAAAGTTAACCACATATTCATCGTGTGACACACACTCATACACAACCACCACTGATCTCTGACCAACCTGCTGACCATTACACCAAAAATACCAAAAAATTGAAAACCATACAATTCAAAAAAATTAGATAATTCTGAAATGGAAGTATTTTGTAAGAGTCTGATTTTAGAGCTTCCATTAATCAAGGCCATAGACTATGTATCCGATCTTAAGAGATTTATAAATAGTGGATTAAATCCTAGAAAGACGAGAAAGAAGTGATCAAGGACTGAATTTCATATCATATCTATGGCCAATTCTTTGGTGATGAATCTTTATGACTAAAAGCCATAAAGTCAAGCGGTTGGCTCGGATCACATGTGAAATTGAGGATTCCTTAGTCACTCACGTTCGTTAGATGATGACTCCACATTAAACATCCTGCTTTAATCCATCTTTGATCAACTCAAGCTCAAACAACTCACAAAGATGAGGGTGATCGTTCAACTGTCAGATCGATCTACCAAAAGATCGGGAGGAATTATTTTTGTCACCGTAAACTTCAAAGGTGGCATGCATAAAGTGGTATTTATTGTCCTTGATGTTGAGCACCACAGAGAGCTATCTGAGTCTCCTGTCATCCTAGGAAAGTCATTCTTAGCCTCTGATAAGGCAATTATCGATTGTAAGACTCAAGACATAAGATTCCTGAACTCGGACCACCATGAACAAACCCTAAATGATACGACGGCTCTGAGGAAACCCAACTAGCCACTGACAATCATGATGAGGAGATGGCCACTTTACATAATTAGACCACTCCTCACGAAATACAGACACAAACCTTAGGAGAGACACCTGAGAGACCGACTGTTGAACCGACTTTGGATTCTAACTGCACCTACCACTGTGATACAACTCCTATGAGGAACCAATATATATGAGCTTATGAGGAATTGGACCATGTTTACAAGTATTGTCATGATTATTTAATTGGTTCAATTTTTGAGTCGGCAGTCGTTAACGAAATACTTGAACCATGCAAGGAGCCAACTCAGGAAACCTTTAATGTCACTAGTTCTCATGAACATCATAAGGTGATATCAACATCCCCAACCATCACTCACAATGCTACCAGGAACAAGCTCCCTCCCCTGAAACGTGTTATGACCCTACAAGTATGGGTCAATTTTTATGGAGATTAATCTGCCGAGGAACCTATAAATGCCACACTGGTTACTCATGACAGGGAAAGGAACTTTGACCGTCCTCCTCCTGATGCTTCGTACAGAAACAAACTGACCAAGAAAGTCACCTTTGACCTTAGAAACCAGGTGATTTCTGAAGAATCATCATCTGGTCATGAAGCGGTTCATCAGGTAAGTGCAATCAGTACAACGGTTATCAAAGGACACTTACCTTTAGTTGACAATAGTTGGAGATCCTTTGCGTATGACTATTATTCTTCTAGGGATGACTCGGACGATAGTTGGACCTCTTCATCCTCCCCCTCTTCACCACCCTCTACATCTCCATACTATCTCCCACCACACTCCCGCAAGAAGGTTCATTGCAAACCTTCTTGATCTCGTACATCCATATCAAATCTACTCGATCTTCCACATGTAAATACTCAACCATACTTAGGCTGACCCAAGCCTAGGTATAGGGGGGTCGATATCATTGTGCATACATCACTTCTATTCTTTTTTTTCTCATCCTCAACTGCCTCATTTTTGCTTTTCTACTATACTTATGCCCTCAAAAGTCTAAGTATAGGGGGTGAGTCGACTTCTTTTTCTTGTTACTCAACTATGCTTGGTACGAGCTATGTCTTCATTTCACTTTGTGCCATTAGGACATAGCACAAGCTAAGTATAGGAGGTGTGTATATATTCTATATAATTTATCCATAGCTCGCACTTTAATCATTATCATCGAAAATCGGTTTAGATTAAAGTTGAGTATATTGTGTACACATTACAAATTTTCTTTTGTTTTCAAAACTTCTTACAAAATTAGGGAGTATCACGAGCTAAAAAAATAAAAAAATGAAAATCAATAAAAAATCAATCAAAAAACTTTTACAGAAAAGAATAACAAATAAAAACAAACAAAACTAACTTAAGGTTTTATCCCTGATATTTTCACTATCACTCAAGACTTGAGGAATAAAAGAAACTCGAGTTTTTAAGGTCCTTTCATTCAGAGCTAACTAACCTTAGTCATTAGGGTCTGAGACTTAATAATCCACACTTCCCTAAGTTTGAAAGATATGAGCTCTATGTTGTACTCTTAATCTCTACCTTCTAGGAATATGATCAGCACGTCACTTGCACAATTGCATGGTTGATGAGATGGGTTGAGATTTCAATTGAGGGACTGGGGTTGGATATTTGAGTATAGACCCAATTTAATGATGCTCGAGGATGGGATAAAATTGTTGAAGGATTCATGAAACCTGAGTGTCAGCAAACCCTAACCAGTATAAGAACAAGTTCACATGCTATCTTTTGATATTGACCTATGGGACAGGGTGTGATGAATTTAAATAATTATTGATCAATGTGCGCCAACTTCTTAAAAGCAGTGGAGGTAGCCAAAAAAGGAATATTGAAATAAAATCCCTCTCAAAGTCAAATTCAGAGAGCTTCAATCAGAGGTGAGCGCTCCCAACCATTTTAAAGTGTCCACTTGGACCAAAGCTACTAAGACCAAGGATTCGGGCTAGCACCTAAAAAGGGCTCTGCATTATATAGTGATAAAAGACTGGGTGTCGAAGATATCTTAGATAAACAAAAGAGACACGCCCTAGTGTACTCCCAGGAAAACAAGTGCAAATGACTCCGAGCTCTCTTGATGGACATGCTGATCAACAACCAAAAATACATGTGTTGAGTAATAAGGCACTCGAGAGGATCCTTGTTCCAATATAAGGGAGAGAAGAAAATACACAAACCTATTCCCTCCATCAGTTGGCCTGTCATCTACATTTTCAAGTCTAACAAACTATTGAGACGGTAGATTGAATGCAAGAATTGATTTATTCCCTAGTATTGAGAATTGGTTCTTGAGGAGAGTCTTTTAGATAAGGACTTTAGGTGAAGTTTTGATTCGACTTTCATAATTGCACTGCACACTAAACTTCATATCTCTTATGCTATATGTATAAATAGAGAGCCCGATAATTAGATAGGTTGGATTCCATTAGACTAGAGCTTGGTTAAACTTAGGTTTGTAGGACCACTGAAATCAAAGATTCTTAACGAGACAAGTCTTGAATTCACACTTACATAGTCATGGATTCGACCTTCTAACTCACTAAAGATTTCTTGGGAAAGCAAAGATCTAAGTATAGGGGTGTGATGAATCCATGATTCATTTACTTTATATGGACATCTTAGCAAAATCCCCTTACTAATTCACTTATTAAATCCCCTAAAATTAATTTATTAACTTTCATTAACTATGCTAAAATTAGGATTAAATTCTGTAATTAAAAACCTTATTTTTAACCAGAATTAAGCATATTATTTTATGTACAAAAATCACTTACTCTGACCTAATTCGTTCCTTAATATATTCTTTGATTAATTAGCTAACTTAGCATCAAGAAACAAAACCCATAAAAATCAGAAAATCAAAAGAAAAATATAAAATATGACATTTTATATTTTTTACATAGTTTATCTTTGTGGTTTTCATTTTACCTTTTTCTAACCTATAAAAGATCCATAAAATTTGATTAATTATGTATATACTACTTATACATTAATTCACTAATTAAAATCAAATTAAAATACAAAAAAAATCACAAAATACAAAATTGTGGTATTTTATTATCTATAGAGTACCTCCAAAAATACGTTTGTACAAATGACCTCTTTTGATTTTGAATCCTTATGAAAGTTGTAGATCTCGTCGAGACTAGCAACTTTCATGTTGACCACTTTTTCATTTGACTTCATTTACTTTTTCTTTTTTCTTTTTTCTTTTTTCTTTTTTCTTTTTTCTTTTCTTTTATTTATTTAATCCTTAATTTTATTATTATTATTATTATATTTCAATCTTTATTTTATTTTATTTTATTTTTATTTTCTCCCCTCTTTCTTCTCTTCTCTCTTCTCTCTCTCTCTATTTCCCCTCTTTAGGTCGTGTGCCTTGCACGTGACCCCGCTCCTTCCCCCTCTCTCTACATGTACCTTGCACATGCTCCCCGGCCACCCCTCCTCTTGCAACGCCTGCGGCCACCCCCATCCCCCATCGTTGTTACGCCATCACTCCCAACCCCCACCACGTAATGGCCATCACCAATCCACCTCCTCCGCGTAACGTCTCGAGCACTGCCTCATATAAAAGCCTTTGTCCCCTTCGACCTCAACGACATCCGCCAACTTTGAAGACCGAGAGAATGAGCTGCATGTCTGATCAGTGACTGTGGTCGCCTCCTCAAGCAACGACCCCTCATACGACGTGATCCATGGCTTGACGTCGTGCTACTGTTCGTCTCGACGGTAGCCAAGCCTCACACTTCACCGCCGAGTGTTGAGGCGAAGATCGGAGTTTCCTATGGCACTCCACTACTTCTAGGAGAACCCGCCTTCATTTCCAGATCCCCCCAAATGTTGTTCAATCTTGTCCTTCTTCTCCGCCACCAGATTTACACCACCGTCAACCTTCGCCCTCGCCTGCACGTAGGATGGAGCATGTCCAGGGTCGGCCCGACCCAGCCCGACCCAAGCCCGAGCCCACTTTCTAAATGGGTGGGCTTGGGCCACCATTTTATCCCATTTACCAAATCGAGCCGAGCACAGGCTTGAGTGTGCCCGAACCTGAAGCCCATGGGCCGACCCGATTTAAGGCCCGAAGCCGAGCCCGACCCATGAGCCCAGTCGGCCGGCCCGGCTTGACCTGCCCCCTCTTTTCATAACCCTAACCATTCGGTCATGCCCTCGCATGCCTCCCATGATCCCATCCCTATCGGCGCCGCCACTGAGCCCCTCCCTCACCGAGCTCCCTCCCCTCCCTCCCAACGATTTTGTCGGCACTGCCCTCGGCCCTCTCCAGCCCCAGGGTCCCCCGCCGCCCCACGAGTGGCCACGAACTGTGAGGACCGCGACCCATTCCACTCCTTGCCCTTGTTGCACGACCCCCGCTGCCCCGCTAATTCTCGGCCCCTCCACTTCTCGTCGCCGACGCTGTGCGGCCCTCCATCGTCCCCAAGCCCAGACCTCTCCCTCCCGCCCTCACCATCCAGAGAATGGTGCCACCGCACCACCTCTCCCTCCCTCCCTCACCATCCAAGTCCAACCCTCCAGCCGTGCACTCCTTTCCCCTTTACAAACCCGACCCAGCCACCCACTCCCTCCCCTCCCCCCCTTTACAAAATTAGATTTTCATCATCTCAAACTTTTGTGCGAATCGCGGGCCGGACCGACCCAGGCCCAACCCATCTTTGGTCGGGCTGGGATTGGGCCCAGTTCTAGAAAAATGAACGAGCCTAGGCCCGGCCTGCAAGCTCGGTTATCTAAATGGGCCTGGGCTAGGCTAGGTTGGGCCCAGCCCGAGCCCGACCCGTGCTCCACCCTACCTGCACGCACCTCCTCATCGATCTCCTCCTTCACAGCCACCACAAAGATCCTTCACAATCATCGACCTTCGAGCCCGCACCACCGTTCTACCACCACCATTGGCCAACCTCGCCTTCAAGCCTTCTAGCACGCGATCACCATCGAGCACCGCCTCCGACATAGAGCCTCGGCCAGTTCTCCTCCACGCACCGCCTCCATCGGCCACTTTCTCCACCGTACAATGCCACCCTTACCCTGCTAAGTAGTAGCCGTTGGAGTGGGCTCATAGACCTTGATCTGATGGCTATGAAGGAGCCATGTAGATGCCCCGAGCCTCGACCCATGCCTCGAGGCTCGGGTTGAGCAAAACCTTCATTTGCATGCCACGTACAGGCTTCAGGAGCCTAACCTCAGCTTCAGGATTCACACCTCCATGACTCAGCCACGTGGAGGCTCGACACTCGAGCCACAAGCTCGCCACCTGAGCCTCCCAAGTCATGCAATGTGCATGTGAGGGTAAGGGAAGATTGAATCCAGCCCCCTGCACTCATGACTAATTATAAAAGAGCCCTCGCCAGTCCTGACCACGTGCGACACACATGCCCGCCTAGTCAAACTGCATAGAAGCCCAATGATTTTCACATATTGTAGATAAGTCCCTTCAGGGACCTTTTAAGAAGTACTTTATTTTTATTGCATTTTAGTCCCTAGACCTTTATCTCATCATATCTTTCTTATCTGAACTCTGATTTTTGCGCAAAATATGTCACTTTGAAGCTATTCCTGGGTTCTTTCATCTTATACATCTTGCGAATAATTGAAAAGCTCTTATTGATGATTATTATTTGAGGATCTAATTTGACCTATGCATGCTAATTTTGACATTTATGTGCTACTTTATCTTGAGAAAGATTTGATCTAATCTCCAGGGACTCGGTTACAGGGATTTAAATTTGATTAATTCTCTTGTAATTATTGTTGCTGATCCTTGAGAAAATAATCTCTATAGGGGGCTTAATTGAGGAGGATGCATTAGTTTCCCTGATATTTGATGTGATTAAAGTTTATTATTTTTAGGAATAATTTACAAGGAATTTCAAGGTCAAATATTCTTAGATAAAAATCATTTTTGATCTCTTCATTTATGGGATTATTCATTGATTAACCTTTTAGCCTACAACATGAAATTTAATGGTTAAATAATTCTAAATTTATTCTCTCTTGATCTGTGATTAACTTTGAGGATTAATTGATATTTTTATTCAAAGATTTAAAATTTACTTAATCACAGATCTCGTACTTCATCATCTTCTCTGTTTCGTTTACTTGCATTTTCATCACTACATTTCCTTTATGTCCCTTTTAATTTATTTTATGACACTGGTATTAACCTGATAATTAATTAATTAACTTAATTTAGAACCATACAATAGAAATCGTCTGTTCCCTATGTTCGACCTCACTATACTTACCAAGTAAAAATTATTCCACAATATTCAAAATTTATGATTTTTGATGAATCGTTTTCCGCCTCCTATATTACAATTAACGACTATTAAAGAAGTGAAGTTCCTATTCATTAACAATCACCCATGATGGTCAAGAGGAGACTACATTTTCTTGTCCATTAGGCCCATTCACCTTTCGACAGATGCCCTTTGGAATGTGTAACCCACCCGCTACATTCGAAAGGTGTATGTTGGTTGTGTTCGCTGACATGGTAGGTAGTTTTCTGGAGGTGTTCATGGATGACTTCTCTGTCTATGGTGATGATTTTGATTCCTTCCGGATGCATATAAACCATGTTCTTATGAGATGATGCGAAGTCAATCTAGTGTTCTCTTGGTAAAATATCCACTTCATGGTTACTGTTGGAATTGTGTTAGGCCACTTCATCTCAAAAAGAGGTATGGAGGTCGACCCAGCCAAGGTGGATGTCATTGTGAATCTTGAATCAACTAGAACACTAAAGCATGTAAGGTCTTTTCTGGGACATGTTGGATTTTACGAGTGATTTATACATGACTTCAGGAAGATTGTCGGACCTCTTACGGAGATTCTGAGCAAGGATACTGATTTTTTTATCGATGATTAGATTTTCCTTGCTTTCAACATCTTGAAGAAATTGGTTACTCAACCGACTATCCTTCATCCATCTGATTGGTCTCTCCCATTCAATATCATGATGGATGCTTCAGATGTTGCTATTAGGGATGAGTTGGGCAACACAGAGATGGAGTTCCATTTGCTATACACTATGTCGGCAGAACCCTGGATGATGCCCATAAAATGTACACCGTAATAGAGAAAGAGATGTTGGTCGTTGTGTTCGCCCTTGAGAAATTTAGGTCACATATCTTGGATTCAAAAATCATTATCTATACTGATCACTCTGCTATCCGGTATCTACAGGACAAGCCAAGTCACGACTGCTCCATTGGATCCTTCTGCTCCAAGTATTCGCTTTGTAAATAAGAGACAAACTTGGAGTTACGAATGTGGCAACATACCATTTGTCCACATTAGAAAGTTTAGAGACTCTCTTGAACATTGTACCTATCACAAAGACCTTTCCCGATGAATCTATTTTGAATGTTGGTTCTCTCATGTAGTATATCGAGATTGTGAATTATCTCATGCCTAAGAAAGCTCCACAAGATTGGAGTCGTGTCAAGGACAAATTTCTGTCCGACATCCATTTCTACCAGTAGGAAGATCTGTACCTTTATAAGGAAAGTGCAGATTGCATTTGGCGACGGTGCATTCCTCAGGAGGAGTACACCAGTGTCCTCGAGCATTGTCATAAGAGCAAAGCAAGAGGACACAATTCTGGACACCGTACGATAACAAAAGTATTGTTGTGTGGCCTTTGGTGGCCTATACTATTCAAGGATGTCACAACATATGTGTAAGGTTGTACTGACTGTTAGAAATTGGGAGGTACCATTGGTTCCAAAGATTCTATGCCACTCAAGTTCATCCAAATTTTAGACGTATTTGATGCTCGGGGCATCGATTTCATGAGCCAATTTCCTAATAGTTAAGGATTTGAATACATCTTGCTTGTCGTAGATTACGTGAGTCTTTGGGTGGAGGTTGTCCGTGCTCGTTCTGTTGATAGTTGTAGTGTACGTCACTTTCTCAAGGACAACATTATATCATAGTTTGGGATTCCCAATATTCTTATTTCAGAAGGGGAAGCCATTTTGTGAACAAGGAAGTCAAAAATCTTGTAAAGGAGTACGACATCGAACATCATGTTGCATCTCCTTACCACCCACAATCAAATGGTTTGACTGAGCCATCTAATAGGGTGATCAAGACTATTCTACAGAAACTTGTATCATCCGATAGGAAGAACTTGTCTCAACTCCTTGATTCTGTTTTATGGGCTTATCGATCCGCCTACAAGACTCCATTGGGTGTGTCTCCCTATCGGCTTGTTTATGGAAAGCATGCCATCTGCCTGTTGAGCTTATTCACAAATCACTTTGGTAGTTAATATCTGTAACTTAGACTAACAACTCAATGGTCAGAGCCGCAAGATAGATGTGAAAAGACTCCTAGAATTCAGAGATTATGCATATGAAAACATCATGATGTACAAGGAGAAGGTCAAGTGATGGCACAAAAAGCATATAAATAGAAAGACTTTTGAGCCAGGACAAAAGGTTTGATTTTTTGATGCAAAATCGAAGCTTTTACCTGGAAAATTAAAGAGCAAGTAGACATGAACATTTTTAGTAAAGATTGTACGTGACAATGGTAGCATTCTCATATCAGAGTTGTCACCTGATGCACAAGCATTTGTAGTCATCGGACAGTTGCTGAAGCTGTACATAAATCATGATACATTCATGTCCATGGTTGACTCAGTTGTTGTGGTATTTCAGGAAGAGAGTGAACAATCAAAGGATTCAGATTCTTGAGCGCAAAAATACCTTTTCATTTCCGTTCTTTTTCCTTTTCCTTTCATTCCTTATTCCATTATTCACTCAACCCTTTCATCAATGATATAGTTAGGATGAATTTATCCTAAGTATGAGGGTGTGGGGTGAGTATGTTGAGTGTTAATTCTTTCCCTAGCTTGTCTCCTAACTTGTTGATATTCTGTCTATACTCTCGGATAATTTACCCTAAGTATAGGGAGAGACAAGTTGAGCCATTGATTTCATACATTCAAACCCTCGCTCATCTCCTCTTGGTGTACAAACTACTATGCTTAGGATTAATTGATCCTAAGTATAGGGTGGACGAGAGACTTCTCATTCTTTTATTTGAATCATTTTTTGTACTCTTCTATATTTGGCACGAGTTTTGTTTTCCTTTTTACTCCAGGGTCACTATGAGGACATGGTTCATGTTAAGTATAGGGGGTTGTATATTATATATATACACACTTTAAACATAACTCATACTTTAAAATAATTTGTCTCTTATTTTGGGTAAGGGAAAATAAATAGAAAAGAAGGATTAATTAATATAGAATTGATGTAAATATGTTTAATAAATGGGTTTAAAAATGTTCTACAAATGATTTGAAAATTGGTTGTAAAAATATCATGGAAAATATTTTCAAACCTTTGGAAAATCTTTGTGAGATGTTTGAAAACCGTTGGTAAAATATCTCTTTGAAAATATTTGTAAAATTCTTATAAAATGTTTGAATAAAATGATTTGAAAATGCTTTGCAAATGATTTGTAAAAATGGTTGTAAAATGAATTGGAAAATCTGTTCATATTATTTAAACAATCTTGGCAAAATGATTTTCAAAATTTTGTAAATATGTGTAAAAATTATTTGTGAAATTATTTGCAAAAGTAAGTTTTAAGTGTTTTTAAAATATTTGTAAAAACGTTTTCAAATTATTTTGAGAACTATGTGTAAAATGGTGTAAATATTACTTCAAATAAAATTCTTATATTCAATTTGTGTGTGTATATATATGTATATTCAATCCTTTACAAATATACAACTAATTCTTGTATATATTAACGCACTCTTATGTAAAATATTTACGTATATTTCTTGCATTAACATTTACAAAAATACCTAAAAATTTGAAAAAAATCAGAATAAAACAAAAATTTGCAAAAGCTTTTGAAAAATCTCTAAACATTAGCAAAATCTTTTGAAAAATCCTATAAAAAGTGTAAAACCAAAAAATACTTTCCATAAAAAATACTTTACATTTGCAATTTTTTTACTATTGAACTAATCTAAGTAAAATCTGAAGATTGGAGTTCGGTATAACATTAATACACTTAAATTCATTAGAACCTTATATGAACTAGATTTGAGGCATCTTAGGTCAACTTGACTTAATTCTTTAAGACCGTAAGACTATGTTTACATGTCATCTTAGTATGCCTAAGTAGAATATTTCGAGACACACACATGAATTTTTAGACAGTAACCTAACTTGGACACATGCACCTTACACTTTGCTCAACTCAGTTGACATAGTAGAGGGTCGGATTTGCCAGCATAAAACACAAGCGAATGGAAATATATGAAGTCACAATCTGTGTACATTGTACCCCAACCCGATCTAGTAGATACAAGGTCCAAGGAAATGATGCCATGGGTTGCAATAATGCTTCAAAAGAGGGATAGTCTACTAGTACAAGAGGGAAAAGTCCTTATGTAAATGTCATTGTATATAGTATTTCAAAAAGATGCAAAGCCAAAAACTCCAAAAAGAATAGACGGGCAAAAATCAAAGAAAAATCAATCCCCGCCGGAGTATGTATTCAATAAGAAAGCTTATGCTTCAAAGTCAAAGTATTCATGTGAGATTGCAGCTGGATGACTTGGCTACACTTGTTAAGCATCCTAGGATAGGTAGATACACTAGATGCCGTCCATTCTCTTCTCCACCTCCTCTTCTTGAGTCGGTTGCACACAAACTTAGAAGGGAATACCCCATGCTGGATTGGGGAATTAGGATCACCATGTTGGAGAAGACTGTCTCTTTACCGCTTTAGTCGAGAGGAGCTACATATCACTGACATTGTACAAGAAAGATTCATAGTCGTAAGAGTTTGCGTATGAAAAGGCTTGTTCTAATATGGCTATTGAGGAGGCTTGAACATAGGATTGTGGTTCTCAAGGGCTGCTAAGTTTTAAATCTTAATCCCATTAAGGTTCCAACAAACTAATAATCCAAAGGACTCCAAACTTCGATTTTATGATGATAAGTTTAAGAACCATTATCATTCTAAGTTCTTTCCTTTCCTTTCCTTTTATTTCTTTTCATGCACTCATTATCTTAAGTGTTTGCTAGAGACTAGTAAAGCCAACTATATGGAATTATGAATTTCCATTCGTGCACATTTATTCATTCATTTTAGGCTTTAATACCTAGATGAATGCATGTAAGTATCAATAACACTACTGAATTAACACTTATATATTAACCTATATAGTGTGTATAAATATATGTAATTAAACCTTAAATGAAGGAATAAATAAAAGAAAAGAAAAATAAAGGGGGCATCATAGATACTGACTGACCCTGACCCTAAGACTAAGTCAAACATTGACTTGGTCGACAAGGAATAAAGTAGGGGGAGATAAGATAGAGAAACTACACATAAAATAGAATTAAAACCCTAATTCTTTTTGTCAATATATACATTTTGGTATCTATTTTATTTTCATATTTTTACACCTCAAATCAATAAACTTTTAACATGAAACATGTACATAAAAATAAAAAGGAAAATACAAAATTTATTTCATTAGAAAATAATGCACAGTGTGCTCGGGACACAAAATAAAAAGTCACAAAGAAAAATTTTGCAAACCTGTATCTTCTCCATATAAATCAAACTCATTTTATTATTCATAAAATAAAATTAGCTATTTAATGAAGGTGGTTTCATTCAATTTGGTGTTAAGATGCAAAAGTTAGATTTTGACCCTCATTATGCAATATACATGTATATAATATTCAATTTTTTTGAGAAGCATATAATATTCAATATACTTTCCATTTATATTTTTCACCTTCTTATATTTTTATAAATATTACTTAAAATACATGTACATAATATTACATACATAATTATTTATGTACGTAAATAACTTCGGGAAAAAAGAAAAATATGTACTTATGTATTTATATAAGTTATAAATATAAAAAATATGTATATAAAATAATAAAATATAAAATACAAAATAGAACTAATTAGAGTTTATATATAAGTATTTACACCTAATATTACATGTAAAAATTAACTCCTTATACATTAATTCGTAAAATAAATAAAAATACCCAAACATAGTTTATTAAATATGGAGTATCTTTCATGTTTTAAGTTTATTTAAATAAAATTATTTTCTATTTTAATTTTAATTCCCTTTCTTTTATTTTTAGTTTTATTGTTTTGTGGCTCGCGTAGTGCTTGTGTGGCCCCATTGCGAGCATGGGAGTGTTGACTCCAGGTCAACACCCCCTCTCCTCTCTGCTATCTGTTAGAACTAATTGGGGCACCGACTTCTCTGATTTTTCACGTGATATCCATTGACCATTTTGGCCCAATCCCTTCTTGAAAATTGAAGATCGGATCATGCTTTCTTTCACGGATCATTTTGACTCGATTCTTGTCGCTTGATCAGGTCGAAACCCTAATCACATTTTTGTTTTTCTCGCATGTTTTCAATCCTCCCTACCTCCCATTTGATCATTTGATCGTCTACCTTTGCATGTAACCCCTTAGAACCACCAAGACGCTTCACCTTCATGACAGGAGGTCTGGACATCCGTTCCTAAGTGTGAACAAAGGAGGAGGAGGTCGCATCCATTTCGCTGGAGACCTCCCCGGTGAAGCTCTGCTCCCAGGTGCCCCGCTCTAGTGAGCTGTTTTTTCTTCGAGCATTTTTGCTCCTTATCATCTTAGTGGCATAGGTTTTACTTCTGTTTGTTTTGATTTCGCTGATATTAATCAAAAATTAAAAAAATCCCTCATCAGAGCTTTGATGCTTCTGTTCCTATCTTCATCACCCAACACCAACTCCGTCGCCCCTTTCACCCCCATCTGCTTCCTGTTCACTTCTCTGATTCCCAGAACACCTCCTCCCCCATGATCTCGCAAAGATTAGGTCTGGCGGGTATCCCTCCTCCACCCATCACTGGAGTTCCCCTGATCCATCTCTTTCCTTATTTCCCTTGCGTCCTTTTAGGCCTAGAATCTTCGCTCCTAGGCCTTATTTCTATCATGTAGGCCCCATCAACTGAGGACCCCATTTGAGGGGTTCTAACTGAAGAAGAAAGAGATCTTGGTCCGGCATACATCTTCGACTGCCAGGACCCCATCACTGGGTCCTGAGCTTGATTCAAACCACCAGCAAACGCTGCTACCTCCCAGGCATGTTTCCCAACCATCATCAAGGCATGAGGTGGCCGGAGTTGCTCAGGAGCAGAGATCATAGTTCACCGAGCAGTAATTCTTCGTCTGTTCTTCAAGATGCCTTGTCCACTGTCCGATGAAGAACAATCCTTCATATAGCTGATGTTTGATCGAGGTCGTCTCCAACTATCGGATCATGCATCAGATCTAATCTCAATCGCACACACACGAAGCGGTATCGGTGCTCCATGACTGTTGATCATGTTAAGTAATCCAATCTTTGTCGTCCCTTCGTGTGATAGGAGTGGGTATTTTGCATCTAACCCCTCTCATTTTTGTATTTACATTTTAGTCTTGTAAATATTTATAGCAGTATTAAAATTTATAGATATTTTGCACTTTTGAACACAAGCTCTCCTCTAATTGTGGTTAGGTCCTGTCCACGTCACCTTACGTGGGCTCTCACATGAGGCCTTTTGGGTGACATTTTGCATATTACATCTAGCGGTTTCGTGGAATTGTTCTGAAATTATGGAAATATATTCAGAAATTGCATTTTATTCCATGCTAGTTCAAATTGAATTTATATTTAATTGGTACTTTTGCATGAATCGCCCTGGACTTTAGTTTATTTGTAGAAATACCGCTTTTGAAACTTTTTATTTGTGAATTTAATTGGATAAATTATGGATTGGCCACTGGACTTTACTACTGTGTATAAATGAATGCTTAGGGTTTCTTAAATTACAAAATATTCCTTATGTTACTTTATTTATTTTATGTCTTTATTTTAGATAGTTTAATTATCTAATTAATTCCAAAAATTCTAAGAAAATTATTTTAAATACCTTATATGATATTATATCACACATATTTTTATTAAGATATTTATTATTATTTTCCTATTTATAAAAATGGCAAAACTAGCTATATTTTACTATTTGGACTTATAAAAATCATAAAAATTCAAATATAGCTCCAAAAATTACCAAAAAATAGAGTAAATGTATTTTACTGTACTTTATTACATATCCAAAATTCATACAAAATGTAAAACAAAAACCTTAAAAATTACAAAATACAAGAAAACTTAAAAAATCATAAAAATCATATAAAAATAAAAAAATATGCTCTAAAGCTTCAAATTTTCTTTATTTAGTATAATATATTGGAAAAATAATTTTAGGCCCTTTTTGATCTAATAGATATTTATTAGGTCTGTTTTAAGTTATTGTATTTCTGTTTAGATAATTTTGTGTATTTTAAATTTTAAAAATCCATTGAAAGCTCAAAAATGCCTTAAAAATATCACAAATAGAGAAAAATATATATAATCCAAAATTATTTAATTTGTGCATTTTTTGTTTATTTACTATATTTTAAAAATACAAAAAGATTGTTTTTTATCTCGGTTTCATATATCTCTTACACATATTATTATATATTGAACATAAATATTAATTAAAAAACTATTATAAAGTAAAAAATTTATACAAAATATAAAATCCAATCATAAATCACATAAACATTATAAAAATAAAAATCCCGCAACAATAACAAAACCTAAAAGGTTGCAAAACCAACAAAAAATTGTGCTTGATTGCTTGAATTAGATTCCATTTTTTGTGATCTATCAAATGTATGCTCCCGTGGATGGCTCTCTACCTGCTTGCCTTATACACATTTCATGTAGAGTTAAATAAATTTCATCACTCAAACACATGCATGATCTCTTTACATATACACATCCATGGGTTTTGATCATTGTTGCTTGATTTATTGTTCACGATCCGATAGTTGAGAGAGGTGTCGATATAGCGATTTCTAGACTCGAATTGTCGAGCATCACTGACCATCCAAGACATTAGGATCCTCTAAATTCTCTTATCTTCAACTGGAACCCGATCTCATTTCACCTTTTCATTTTTAGTTGCTTGGGGACGAGCAAGGTTTAAGCATAGAGGGATAATGAATCTGTGATTCATTAGGACTTTTTAAAAAATAGTTATCAATTTAATCCAATATAAATAAACATGCATGTATTTTAAGTAATTACTATTTTGGGTATGAATCATCACATGGGGTACTGATTTGGAGAGAGAACCCAAAACGACACCTCAAGTGTCAATTTGGGTGGGTAAATTATACCCATATCCAAGCCATTATATATATATATATATATATCCTTCTCCTAAAGTTATTATTTTAAGTAACTCCCTAATATAAACTACTAAAAAATGTATATAGATAAGGATGCAGATACAACTATAGCTATTGACATATATTAAACTAGTGTACCATATCCTATATATATATGCTAAACGGATATGAATATACATATGCGTAAAAATGTACTATATATAAATATGAATATATATAGTTTTCGATGTTTAAAATATGGATACTAACAAGATCATGTAACTTTTTTTGAATATTAATATTGATATCTTATATACTGAAATTATGTGTGTATGTTGTATTACATATATTATTGCATGTATAAACATATACTTGAATATATTGCATATTGATATATAATATAGCGAAATAATAAACATATTTGATTTGTGTTTATCAATATCCGTATTAGTATCCTAAAAATGAAAAAGATATATATATATATATCCATATCTTTGTCAAAAAAAATTAAAATCAATTTTCTTATTCATATTCATAGTTGTAAAATAAAAATATGTATCCATATTCAATTAAAATGGATATGATAAAATATGTATATGTATTATCAAGTTGCATTCGTTATGGTAGAAGCCAACATACATAAATAAACCTATATCTACTACTTCGACCCATATCTGTATCCAAAAAGATAAAATGACATCCTTATTTATATTTGTATCTACAAAAATAATAAAAATAAGAGATGCAAACATATATTGATACACAATATCTGATCCGCCATCGTATCCATTATAAATATTTGGCATATGTATCCATATTTGTTTTAAAGTGGATACATATACACATTTCAAATTGATATCCGCAAATATGTGTATACCCCTTTGCATATTCATTTTTCATATGTAAATATTATTATAGATTTATTTCTAAGTATATGCAACATAGATGTATAATTTCTTTATCTTCTTAGCATCTATATACGTTTTTTGAGGATATGATACAGTAGTTTCATATATGTTAGTAGCTATGGTTGTATCCACATCCATAGTTATAACGATATACATTTTTTAATAGCTTACATTAGAGAGTTATTTAAAATAATAACTTTAGGAGACATGTATATATATAAAATGGCTTGGATATGGGTAAAATTCACCCACCCAAATCAACACTTGAAGTGCTGTTTTGGGTTCTCTCCCCAAATCGACATCCGAGGTGCCGATTCATACCTAAAATAGTAATTATTTAAAACTTATACCTATTTATTTAATTTGGATTAAATTGGTAATTATTTTTTAAAAGTCCTGATTCATCACTCTAATTAGCTGAAAGTAGAGCTTCATCCTGACAAATTAGATGCATTCATCTATTAATATCATAAAATTAACTTCCATGTACTCGTAATTAATTTGCATATATTAGCATTCATTTCTGCGTTCATATTCACCTGTATATTTTTACCTAACTTCACCAATTTTTAGTTAATTTATGTTAATTCCAATAACATGAAACCAACTTCACTGTGTACATATCACTAACCATAATCAATGAAAATCCTAAAAAATGCTAACTTGTACATATTCAAAATAATCACAAAACCTAATTTCAGGACAAAAAATAGTAAACGTTGATCTCTCTCATACAGTGTCTAAATGCACTCTATTCACTTTTGATTTAATGTACATTCAGTTATCTACAAATCAATACCAAATTCAAAAGAATCGGAGTTCATTTGTGAAATTTGAGTTTTGGACCTAACTGTGCATTGTACATTTTTGTTGATTTTGGCCTAGCATTTCATGTGCATATTTTATACATTTTAGTTTCTTTCTTTTTCATTTCTTCATTTCATTTCTTGATTTAATAAAGTACATAAAAATCAAAATAAAAAATCAGAAAAATAAAAAGAAGACAAGTTCTAACCTAGACTGATTGATCTAATCCATATGTATAAATTTCACTTCCTTGATTTTTCTGACCTATTTCAAAGCCATAAAAAATCTAAAAAAATGTATTCGAGTTCACTGCTTTATTTCACATCATGTTATATTTTTGCATGCATCATTCATCTATAGAAAATCAAATAAAAATTGTAGAACTAAAAAAATGGTATTTTATACACATAAATATCACCAAAAAATTCATAGTTTGCACATATCACTTCATTTGCATCTGAGTCTTTCATGAACATTTGTAATTTGCAGTTAGACCTACATCTTGCATTTTATGCAATTTTTCATTTGAGGATTTTTACCATTTTTTATCTATTTTTTATGCACCGATCAAAGTCGTGGTCAACGTCGCGCCACGTGAAGCGGCGCTAGTGGAGCCGCCTGGCTCCAGAAAACTCACCCCTTTCTCTCTCCGCATGCTAAGCTCGTGATGGACCCTCGCGTGCCTAGCACATTCTCTCCTCTCACCTCCGCCTCATGTGATCTACATCATCTTCCTCCTTCTACGCCAGTGTCGCCTTGCGTTGCCATCACCGCTCGCTCCTCCCGATGACCATCTCTAAGAAACTCATCTTGAGTGCCTCCTCGACCACCACCATTGCATCTCTCCCCAGACCCATCCTCGAAACCCTCGTTATCCCTTCCCCTTCTTCTCAACAGAACCCATCACAGCTCTAACATCTTCATCATCTCCGCCCAACCCCCTCTTCTTATCCTAATCGCCTCTAATGACCGGAGACCGACCAACCCTAACCTCTAATCGTCCAAACCCTAATGGCCACCTCTCCTCAATCCTGATTTTCTCACACCTCTATCATTACCTCCTACCGTTGTTATCTCAATAGACAATCACCTCATCTCCACCTAACAGTCGGGCCCTAAGTTACCACCTCATCTTATCAAATCACTGCCTCTCTCTACAAATACCATTGCTGATATATCAATTTGCCATCTTCCATATCTAATCTTAAACGAGAAGGAGAGATCGCTAGAGGTCTTGGGACTGGTGATAGAACCTCCACCGACCTCCGACAAAGAAACCTATGGAGGTGTAATCCACGGGCTCCTTCCCCTGCGCTTCTCCCCATTGAGTAGTCAAGCTTCTTTGCACCTTCCTCCAGTGCTGATTGAAGAGATCAACAGAGTCAACACCATTTCTCCACTTCATTCGCAAACACCCCCCCTTAATCTATTTTGATAAGTCTTCTTTTTCTTCTCCTCATCTCCATACCCAAATCTCAGTCACATCCCTTACATCGCCTACGAATCGCCTCCACCATCTGAACCAACTTGTCATCACCTTCTTCCTCAGTTGCTTCATCTCCCGTCTCTTCGCAACTCACCATCGCCCACCAGATCTTAAACCCCCATCATCCGAGTAGCAGGCCAGGAAGGAGAGCCCCAAGACCATCAAGCTTCAGTCGCCCTTGGATCAAGAACACAAAGGATAGAGACCGTCCATCTCTACCCAACATCCAACAGTCAGATCCATTATCATCGAATGCTCGAGAGTAAATCTGAATCACATATCCGAGCTGTGCACCTCGGGACGAGCAAAGCAAATAGGAGCATCCACGTGGAGGTTCAGACGAGACCTCCACCTGAACCTCAGGCTTCTCATGTACATCACGTACGGGAGAGGCAAATTTCTCCCCATCCTCTGTACATTCCCAGAATTGCAAGGAGGTTCGAATCATGCGTTATGCGCATGCCCTAAAGAAATTTGTAGAAACACCCTGCCCAGTTCCAAGAATTACAAAAGAACCATGCACAAGAAAAATCACAAGGAAGCCTAGGCGGCTCTATATAATTACCAGAAGGTCCCTCTGAAGGGTAAAATTACGAATATTTTTATTATTTTTATTACAACTAGGTCCTAAGAATTTATTCATTCATATCTTGTGAACTACATTGGATTTTGGAGTCCTTTATGTCATTTTGATCCTTATTTAATCCTCTGTACTTTATTCATCTTCTGAGATATTTTTGAACAATAATTAATTTGAGGAATTTCTTTCTATATTTTGAGCACCTTTATTCTGAGTCATTGACTTTTTATTGCTCAGTAATTTGTGATTCGTCCAGGGGAAGTATTTGGGGTTGATTTCATAACTCTGTAATTAATTAATCATTGGGGTTTGAGGATTTATTAAACTAATTGATTTGATTGGCTTGCTACTTGGCTTGGCTTGATTTGAGCTGCTCTACATTTATCAACACCTTACATCATCATTTCACCATATTATTGCATCATCTAAAATTCATACAAATATTACATTTTATTTTTCACCACATAGCATAGCATTAATTTTCTTACATTAAAATATTTGTAAAAACAAGCATCATATTTCTTTTGATTAACTAATTACATCTTGCTTAAAAAACACATAAAAAATCTGGAAAAAGAAAAAAATACAAAAAAAACATCTACATTCTTTCTCTGAAAACCTAATTTTTGAATTATTTGAGAATTTATCTAAACTCTCATATTATCTCCCTGAGTTAGACCTTGGGACTTAACCAAGTAAAATAAATAATCGTGGTCGCATGGAGACTTGATCCTCTATATCATTTCTAGATGTGATTATTTTTCACGAATCTTTGAATTACCTGTATACAATAACGTTTAAATTAAAAGGGTTATTTTAGACACTCATCAAATGGTATCGTTGTCAGGGAGTTATACGATATAGAATTAGTTTTAAATAATTCAAATTTTAGGTTTTCCATCCCCGGGTATTCCGACCCACTATTTTTCTTGTATTTATTTCTCTATTTAATTTCTTAATATTTTTATTTCTTTTATTTTTGTATATATCTTTTGTAAATTTCTATCTAATATTTGATCTCTTATTTTTTGTGCGAGAAACCTGGTGGACTTGGAGTGGCTTTCTTGAAAGCCGATGCAGCTCGGAGCAACTGGAAACGAGCAATTCTGTGGACCAGCCCGCTGAGGAGACATGAAGAAATTTTTGTTTCTACTTTTATTTTTAAAGAGAGTGATTTATTTATTTATTTTTGTAATTAATTTGCGATTATTATGCATATTTCTAGTGATCTTTTTGAAGACTCGTGCTTGTACTGGACTGGACACTCGGGCTATTAGGCCCTAGTATCTATGGTGATTAACGTAGTCCTAGAATTTCACCCTAGCTATTAGAGATATTAGGTTTATTTTCACGCTCATAGGACTGGGCCCAATTTCACATTAATTAGACGCACTAGATCGATTTCATTTAGCCGAATTAAATTGTTCTTTCTGCCGCTAAATTTATGTTCTAGGTGTGGTTTCCTGTGCATGCATCAGAAATATTTGTTAGGGAAATTTAAATTTTATTTAGCATCCTCCACGGAGATTGTGAGGATCACTAAAAGTATTTCTACTAGAGCATATATCATTGATTTGTCGAGTTGCATCGGCTTTTCCAACTTCCCCCCTGTGTTTTCTCACTTATAGTTTAAATGAAATTGAGACTGCTCAATAGATGTGCTTGGTTCTGAACTTCAAAGCAAGTGATCACCAAATAAAATCAAGGCTACTAAATAATATTGATTAAATGAAAACCCGATAAAACTTAGATACCACTGCATTACGGGAGAGTATCCCCGATCCTTGTACATAGGTACTTACCTCCAAACTTTGAGTAGGCGAGACGTAGCTGTAAGGTTAGATCCCAAAACTCTGGACCTGTACCCTAAGTCTCCATATTCGACTCTTGTAGATTTGGGACCTGCAAGCACTCTCCTCAGACCATAGTTGACATTTCGGGTGTGTTCGTCTACTATCTCCTTTTGGGGTGTTATGTAAGCCGACAGCCCGAGCATATTGCTCCTTTGATTGTGGGATAATAGAACCACATCTGGGTGTCATGGAAACTCAATGTGCATAAAGTATTCAAGGATTGTTTTATCACCACCTTAAAACTAAAAAGATAATTGATCAAACTCTTGTGGCCCTCACTATGTGAAGTTGTGAATTTTGGGGTTTGCATTGCGTATTAAATCATGTACGTTCAAAGATCATTGCACTTTCATACACATATTGAGGTTCGTAAACATTCTCCATGTTCCTTTTCGAAGATGTTAGAATATTAGTATTCATACCTAGACTCTATGGGTCGCATTTACATGATCGAATACCGACCATCTTCGTCTCCATTCTCAATTCAAAAGAACATTCTCTTTGAGGAAGTTCTTCCCCATCCATCATATCCTTCAGCCTCATTCCATCACCCCACTCCTTCTTCGGTTAAATTTTCAAGATATTAACCGCTCGCAGAACCACATGGTTATGATTTGGACACAATGGAGCAAATGAATTCGAGGATGTACACGAGCATAACCGAATATGATAGAGAAACATTATTCTCGTTATGATTGAGAATTCACTATTTGAACCATCCTCTATTCGGGTGACTCTCTTCCCGAGTACGACGAGTTTTCCTTTGACTAGACATTTGAGATCCAAAGTCAAGGAAATAAGACTCATGACCTGACCATGACCATAGAGAATGACTATTACTTGGCTCATGGTTGCATGCCAGAGTCACGACATGACGAGTACGGTTATTCATCTCTAAGTTATGAGACAATAGCAGATGACATAACTCGGATTAATCAAAGAACTGATGCATTTCCTGAACAGCTTGATGATGTCATCCAAATGGTTAAAAATATGATGAACAACTAAGGAGAAGTGAGGATACCACAAAGAGGACCTGAGACAAATTTTGTGTACAATTTTCAAGAAATATACCATAAGCATCTGATCAGTCCACCGACCATTCTATTGACTTTAATAAAAAAACCAAAAAAACAAAAAATTAAAAAAAAAACCAGACAACATTGAAATATAAGCATTTTATAAAAGCCTGATCTTAGAGTTTCCATTAATCAAGGGCCCTATCTTCAGAGATTTGTGAAGAGTCGATTATCACCCAAGAAGACATGTAAGAAAAATCCATAACCAAATATCATTTAATCACTATGGCCAGTTCATTGGTGATGACCCCAAAAAGCAAAAGCCGCAGAGTCAAATAGTTGACTAGGGTTACTTATGAAATTGAGAACACCAAGCTTACTCATTTTTAAATAGACGATGACTCAACCCTGAACATCCTCTTGAAATATGTCTTCGACCGACTCGAACTCATGCCACTCAGAAAGACTAGAGTGATCGCTTAATCTCCGAATCAATCCACAAAAAAGACCGAGAGGAATTGTTTCAGTAGTCATGAGATTCCAAGCTGTTAAACATAGAGTGAACTTTATTGTCTTGGACATTGAACACCGAGGAGAGTTGTCTGAGTCTCCCATTATTCTGGGAAAGTCGTTCTTAGTCTTAGCTAGAATGACTATCTATTATGAGACTCAAGACATAAAATTCCTGAACCAGAACGTTAATGATCAAACTCTTGAGGGCACACCTGACCACGAGACAACCAGACATGAAACCGACAATCTTGACATGGAGGAAACCACCGAGACAGACTCTCAACAAGAACAGACCTCTGACACAACCCAAGGAGAGACACTTGAGGATCCGGTTGCCGTAGCTACCCATGCTTCTACAGTGAATGAGCTTGATATAGATACATCCAATTCATCGAACCCAGTCACAGTCATTTCAGACTTCCTTGATTATTACTGTGATCCAACACCTAAGCCAACAAATCCAAAACCAACACTGAGCACCATCATATACTCGGGACGTGTACTGACCTTACAGGAGATATACAACATACATGGTGATTCATCAGATGAAGAATAATGGCCACTAACTCACAGATTCCGTTAAGAAGGGCCACATCCTCTAGTCTGGATGCTAGTAGAGAGAAGTAGTACTCCGATCCTCCTCCTCTCCCTGCTTCAGGTTCTATCAAACTGACTAAGTACATCACCATAGACATGAATTATTCAGATGATTCCTCCCTAAGGTATTGTACACAGACTGATGTAATTTGATATAACCAGACATATACGTCTTTACGAGATTATTCATCATCCGAGGTTGAGTTGGTTGAACATGTGAGTAAATAATAGTTGGGAAAAGTTAGTTGGAGATCCTCCATTGAACACTATTCTTCTTCTGAAAATGACTCTGACGATGGATGGGAATCTTCTTCTTGACATTCTTCACATCATTATTCCCTCCTGCCACATGCCCGTAAGAAGGTTTGTTAAAAATCTCCTTGAACTTTGTACATTCTCTCCCGATCCCATTGGTTTCCTTTGTACTTATTCTTTACTTAGGAAAAGCCTAAGTATAGAGGGGAGCGATTTCCACCATGTTTATATCCATCTCCTATCCTCTTTCCCTCGACCACCCCATTTTTGATATCTTCTATACTTAGGTTGACCAAGAGCCTAAGTATGGGGGGGGGGCAACTGACTTCTACCCCCTCCTCTATTTCTTTTGCATCTTTCTATACTTATCATACACTAAGTATAGGGGGAGTGAACCACATTCATGTACATATCTTGCATTGCATATGATATTGTATTTTTCGTATATAAAACTATTGGGGTGTGGATAATTTTTGTAAAACTTGAGAAAATTTATCTAATGCGTAGAAATTTGTACAATGTGAATAATGTGAGTAGAATTATTCAAAATTATCACAAAACAACAACAAACACAGAAAATTACAAAATTCAAAAATGCTAAAAAAACATTTGCATTTCACGCATCTACACTTCATGTAGCATTTCATGCATCTGCATTGGTGAAAAGCCCTTGGATTCTGAACCGAGTTGTGAGCGAAAATCGAGAGTGGTCTTGACTTGGCCTTAATCCACTTAATTTTCAGAGGAACTTCACCGAGAAATAGGATTTAGAAGCTCAAGGTCTCAGACTTAATTCTTCGAGTTGGCATGACAATGTACAAACTTCAACTCTTAGTGTCTAACCTGGTCGACTCATTCTGAGTACGATTCTTGAATAGGGAATTAATCTGTACTCTATCACAATGCACTTATCTCAACTCAGATGGGGTGTTGGAATACAGTGTGAGTCTCTTTTATAGTAGCATGGAAATCTAATGACTGGAGTACAGGTTGAAATAAAGCTTCAGATGACGAATGGACTGCTAGCACAATTTTTCTAAGACCTCAAAACATGGGCGGAACAAAAGATTCTATATCCGTCGAGGTGCAAAACATCCATGTAGAGCAACCAAAATTCCATACCAAAAGAAGTCAACTACTAAATAAATATTTGACCACAAAGGTCCAAGCTTCAGACAACCCGCGTATCTTGGTGGAGACTTGTTTACACTGGCCAAGCTTCACAGGATAGGAGACTACACATGTCACACTCCGGTTCTTTTATTGTTCTTCTAGAAACATTTCCCCCCATATTTGTTGTGAACTAGCACGCACCTAAACTAAGAAGGAAATACCTGACTCCCCGAGGACAAGTTATTGGAGGAGAGGCTTGTGTGATAGTCCGGTATTTCGGATGGGAAGAGCTAACACCCTTCACACACATGACACAATTGGGGTATGCTTTGGGAGGAGGATTGATCTAAGATGACTTCTAAGCCGAAATTATTACAATGATGTAGTGTAGAACTGGGAGGTTGTTGATTTTGAAACCCTAATTCTCCCAGAAGTTCCGCCAAACTATTAATTCAAAGGTCGGGCATAGGTCCATTTTCACTTTTTGCACATGATCTTGGTATGGAACCCAATCTCATTTCACCTCTTCATTTTTAGTTGCTCAGGGACAAGCAAGGTTTAAGTATATGGGGTTGATGAATATGTGATTCATCACTCTAATTAGCTAAAAGTAAAGCTTCACCTCTAGAAATTAGATGCATTCATATGCTAATATCATGAAATTAACTTTCAAGCACTTGTAATTAATTTGCATAATTAGCATTCATTTCTGCATTCATATTCATCTTTATATTTTCACCTAATTTCACCTATTTTTAATTAATTCATGCTAATTCTAACTAGCATGAAACCAACTTTACTATGTATATATTACTAATCTTAATCAAATCCTAAAAAATGCCAACTTGTACATATTCAAAATAAGGCCAAACGCTAACTTCAGGACAAAAATCCGTAAACATTGATATCTCTCTCATACAACTTATAAATGTACTCTACTCACTTTTGAATTAATGTGAATTGAATTATCTAAAAATTTAGATAAAATTTAAAATAACCGGAGTTCATTTATGGAATTTGGATTTGGAGACCTAGCTGTGCATTGTACATTTTTGCTGATTTTAGCCTATAATTTCATGTACACATTTCATTCATTTTAGTTTCTTTCTTTTTTAATTTTTCATTTCATTTCATTTCATGTTTTAATAAATTACATAAAAAATCGAAATAAACAAATCATAAAAATAAAGAAAAAGATAAGTTCTGACCTAAGTTGATTGACATGATCTGTTTGTATAAATTTCGCTTCCTTATTTTCTATGACCCATTTTAAACCCATAAAAATTCCAAAAAATCGTATTCGAGTCCACTGCATTATTTCACATCATGTTAGATTTTTTTCATGCATCATTCATCTATAGAAAGTCAAATAAAAATTGTAAAACTAAAAGAATGGTATTTTATACACATAAAATGTCACCGACAATTTCATATTTTGCACATATCACTTCATTTGCATCTGAGTCCTTCATGAATATTGTAGCGTGCAATTAGACCTACATCTTATATTTTCTGATATTTTTCATTTGATGATTTTTCCATTTTTATCTATTTATTTATGCACTAATCAAAGTCATGGTCAACGTCGCGCTATGTGGCGCGACGCTAGTGAATCTACCTGGCTCCAAGAAACCCGTCCCTTTATCTCTCCATGTGTTAAGCACATGACGGACCCTCACGTGCCTAGCACGTGCTCTCCTCTCACCTTCTCCTCACGTGATCTGCACGTCATCCTCCTCCTTCCACCCCAGTGCAGCCTTGTGGTGGCCATCACCGCTTGCTCCTCCCAATGACCATTTCCATCCACTCTCATCGAGCACCTCCTCGACCACCACCACTGCTACTTGTCACAGACTGATGACACGAAAATCAAGATTGACTAAGGTGGAAAATATAAAATTTGTTGTTGTCCCTAATCAATCGATTCGATCATAGGAAAATAACTACTAAAGAAGATCAAACTATCAAATGTAAGCGGTTTGCTATTTTATTTACCTGGTATAGCGGCCATGGTCGAACGTAAGGAAAAAGATTTAAAAACTAAGTAGTCAAATTTCGAAAATAAAATATACATTTTTTAATTTTGCATTTTTTTAAATTTTCAATAAAATGAAACAAACACAAAATATAAGACATCACACACAACACTCTGTTTGGATTTTTCAAAATAAAAATGATCAGATAATTAAAGTAAAACTATTTTTGGGTTTTATGGGTTTCGAGGTATTTTTGGTAATTTTTTGAGGATTTTTAAATGTTTATGTGAGTTTTTTAAAAATCAAACAGTCCCAAAAATGTGAAACAATGCACAACCAGGATCAAATTGCAAATTAAAAATATTCGAAGTGCCCAAATGTCCTGGATGATAATTTTAAGATAAAATAGAAATAAAAAGCTATAAACAAAAACTGAAAACACAATTTTTTTATTTTTTCTTTGATTTTATACAATTTTTATAAGTTTTTGGTTGTTTTGAGATTTTTAGGACTTTATAAAGATTTTTCAAACGTAATTTTTACTAAAGATAAAACAACACAAAAGACAACTCCAGAAATTTTTGTGAGATTTTTTAAAACATTTTTTGAATTTTTATAATTTGTGTAACAAAAATAGGGTCCTTTTTGGTAATTTTTGAATTTCTAAAAATAGAAAATGGAAGCCAATTAATCCATGAAAATTATAATAAAAACTACACACTAGCAGGATCTAACTATAATTTTTAGGAAATTTTTAGAACTAATTTAATATTTATTAAATCCAATAAAAGGCAAAGAGCTAAATACAGTTCACATGGACCTAACAGTAAATAGTTTAACTTTGCGGACCAAATCAATAACAAGCAATAAAAGCACAAGGTCGAATTTGCAAATAATCCAAACTAAGCATGCACGACATGTGATCCAGACTCACAGGGGCATAAATGCAATTCTTAAAACTTCACATTCACTTCGTAACAACATCAAAGCTCAGGACAGAAAGTGCAAATAACCCAAAGAGCAAGTGGGGACACACGTGCCTCAGATTTGGAGGGACTAAAATGCAAATATAAAAGTACGAGGTCCAAACTGTAAATGTCTTTAACTACAAATTTTATTTTCTAGACTAAAGTGAAATAGAGAAATATGTAGGGGAAAATGTGAAATATACCCAGGTAGGGGGGCACGTAGTGCGCGCACGAGGAGACGGAAGTGGGCGGCTCTGAAATTCTTCTGAAAAGATCTAACGGTTCTGATCTTATCGGGAACGTGTGCGTCAGATGGCCCCAATGGATCTGATCAGACCCTTAGGATGGAAGCGTGGCGTATGACTCTGATCAGATTTGGAAGGTTGATCCAGATCGAATGACAAACGGGGGTCCTGGATGAATACATCCAGGGTGAACTTCAATCACGTGAAGGAGGAGATTTGTCGCTTCGATGAGATCGCCCAGGAGTCCGGCAGTGTCGTGGAAGTGTTGCGCGTATGGTGGCTGGGTCCGATGAGGGAGACAACGGTCGGATGTGCACGGTGGTGAAGCTCCTCCTGGATTTGTTCTGCCAGAGTAGTAAGGGGTCCAAAGGGGGCTCCTAGTGCAAACCAGTACCTGCAAAGGGTGCTATGCTCGAAGACGAAGCTCCAGCAAGGGTTATTTTGCAAGAAAAACGAAAGAAGCGGCGGTGGATGAGGGTCGAACTCCGGCGAAGGCGAGGGAAGAAGGTCTGGACCTTAATCTCGCTATGATGGGTGAGCCTAAGGATGATCAGGTCGTGTAAGAAGGTGTGGGGTGAGTCGAGGGGTAGATCTGAGCGAATGAAGATGGGTAGCAAAGCTCCGACCAGCTGGTCGGAACTAACAAATGGCGACGGCGTCGAAATGGAAAAGTGGACTAGAATGGAAAATGTGAAGGTGATGAACGATACCAGAAGGTTCAGATGGACTCAGAAGCTCAAGGCAAAGGTGGCTAGCGGGGTCTTGGCCTCACCCAAGCTGCGGCTGGCGAGGATGCTTCACGTGACGGAGCTCTGACCGCTTTGCGAGATACGAGCCAACATGCGCTCCACAGGGTCCTAAGCTACTCCTCGGATGGCTGTCACTCTAAGGAAGGTAACTAGGGGTCTTGGGTGGTGCTAGGGACAAGCTGAAGAGCACATGAGGTGGAAATGTGTATTTATAGGATGCTCGAGGGTCGAAGAACATCGGAGCATGGAGCAGAACCCTAGGGAGACCGGCTGTGCCTAGGGATCCATGAGGATCATGGATATGAGGGCTTTAATCGAGCACAAGAATCATAGTAATCAGAGATCTGGGTTGGGCACTAAAAAGTTGAGAAAACACTCCGGTGAGGCACGTGCGAGCCCGACCCGGTTGGAAGAGGACGTTGATCGAGGTCAACGATCCTGCGTGGACCAATGAGAATTCAAGATTTATAAAATGAAAGGAAATTAAATTAAAATTAGTAAATGATTTTAAATTAAAAAGTGTATAAAATAAAATTTTTTATTATTTTATAAATTATTTTCCATGATTTTTGATTATTTTTATGAAATAAAATCAAGGTATATATCCTTTTACAAAAATTCTAATTGTTTTATATTTTATTTATTTACACAATAATTTTAGGAATATAAAATAATTTTTATTTGATATTTATAAATTAGTTATGGTTATAAAGTAAATAACTATTTTATTATATACATGCGTACTTTATACAAGGGTTTGATGATTTTATTTTTCATTTTCATTTTATTTTTATGATTTTTATATTAATTCTACGGCTATATACAAATATGTAAAAAGAAGAAAATATTTTTATTTTGTCAAAAATAAGTAAATATATATCCTGTACAAGTATAGGTAGTATGTACAATACATAGTGTATCCTTATCTCTCTCTACTTATTTTCTTTTACAATTAGGTCAAGACTTGATCTTCTCTTGGATTTTGGGTCACTCTATATTTATTTTAAATACATCCTTCTTTTTCTTTTCCCTTTATTCTTTTATTTTTGAGAAATAGGTATTAATTATGCATTATTAACAATGACATGCAAAATGCTAAGTTATTGTATTTACAGATATTTATAGGTAGTTTTGCCAAAAGAAGGAGCTAAAATAAAAGAATAAAGAATCAGAATCGTAGATTCATTATCCCCTATACTTTACCTTTGCTAGTCCCTTAGCAAATACTTATTTGAAAAAGAAGTGAAAAAGAAAAGAAAAGAAAAAGGAGGAATCAACACTGATTATTAAACTCATATTCATTAAATTGAAGTATGGAGCTCAGTCAGACTTTTGGATTATTAATTTGACAGAACCTTATTGGGAAATAGGTTTAAGACTCAAAAGCCTCTAAGTTCCACAATTCTATGATCAAGACTCATTAATAACCAGTTCAAAACATCGCAAACTCTAATGACTATGCATCTTTCCTTGTACTGTGTACGTGATATGTAGCTCCCCACCTCAGAAATGGCAAAGAAATAGCCTCTCGCAACATGGTAACTCTAATCCCCTAATCTAGCAAATCTTTCCTTGAGGAGCGGGGTATTCCCTTCCAAATTCAAGTACAACCAGCTCAAGAAGAGGGGTAAAGAAGAGAATGGACCGTGATCAGTGTAGCCACATATCCTTTGGATCTTAACCAGTGTAGCTAGGTCTCTAGCTGTAAGCTTCCATGAGATGATAAGGTGGAATACATAGGCTTTGCTTATTCACTATATACACTCCGGCATGCATTTTATTTTCAATCAGGCTTGTCCCCTTTTTCGAGTTTTTCATATTTGTGAACATTTTTTTGATGTGCATGTATACAATATATTTTCATGGTGCAACATGTGCATAAGGAGTTTTTCCTCTTGAGCCAGTAGATTATCCCTCTTTTGAAGCATTATTGCAACCCACATACTTCTGTCTTTAGATCTCATTGCCACTAGACCAGGTTGAGATGCACATCCCTCCCTAGAGGAAGATGAGAGGTTCTGGCTAGCTGTACTACCCTCGTATGCTACCCTAAGCCAAAGAATTCTGCCTCCTTACCACCTCATCCGTGGTGATCTATGTGTAAGGTGCGTGTCCAAGTCAAGCCATTGTCTCTGAGAGTCATGCGTGCATTGTTAAGTGTTCTACTTAGGCTCATCAAGATGACATGTGAACATAGCCTAGTGGACTTAAAGAATTAAGTCACTATGGACATGAAAAGTCTTAACCCCAAATCCTATAAGGTTCCTATGAAGTTAAGTGGATTAAGATCTTATCCAATCTCCCTTTTCCAATTTAATTCCAGACTAGTTTCAGAAGAAAGTACATACAAATATATATAAAACTCTTTTCGGAAAAATTTTCAAAATATGCAAATTTTTATGGAAAATTTTGAATGCAAGAAGGAAGGAGAAGTTTTGCAAACTATTTTTACAAACATTTACAAACAAAATTTTTAAAACCTTTATTTTTCAGACATTTTTCAAAAATTTTGTACTATATATATAATTTTGATACAAAAATATTTACAAACAAAATTTTGCAAACCTTTATTTTTCAAACATTTTTCAAAAAAATATACTATATACATAATTTTGATACAAAAATATTTACAAATTTTTACAATCAAAATTATTTTGCAAAAGTTTGTACAAACATAATTTTTACAAAAAGGTTATTTACAAACATTTATGTACACGATTTTTTTTTAAATTTTTGTGATTTTTAGCTTTGTGATTTTTAGCCATTTTATTAACACACTTACACAAAGTACGAGTTATGGCCAAAGTATATATACAATATATACGACACCCCCTATACTTAGCTCGAACGATGTCCTCAGAGTGATCAAAGAGCGATGAAAGGAAGAAATTACTCGTGCTGAGTATTGGGAAGTGAAAGAATGCTATACCACAATGACGATTGAAAGAATATAACGAATAGAAGTTGGTGATCCCCCTATACTTAGGATCAAGTAATCTTATGTATATAAGTCTGTACACAAGGGAAAAACCGAAGAATAGGATGTACAAGTACTACCTCCCCTATATTTAGGGTAATATATCCCTAAGTATAGGCAGAAATAGAGGTAATGAATTCAAATAAATAATCACATGTCTGATACCCCCCTATACTTAGGGTAAAGCATACCCTAAGTATAGCATAATCATAAGATGAAGATGGGGTATTAGACAAAAAGAACGAATGATATGGACAACTGGATCTATACAGCTGCGAAGGAGAAGTGAAAATCAGGCATGAGATGCAAATGATATGAGTCAAAGACCACATCTCATGCAAAATGAATAGGGGCAACATCAACTATCAGCGAATCATGATCAAGATATGGCTTCAGGTGCTGACCGTTAGCTCGAAAGGTGGAATCAGATGACAACTCAGATATATCAATGCTTCCGTTATCGTGCACCTTTCTGACCAAGTAAGGTCCCTTCCATTTGCTTTGTAATTTCCCTAGAAATAATCTCAACCTAGCATCAAATAGCCATACTCTCTGATTCAGCTCAAACTGTTTATGGCTGATGTGAGAATCATGTCATATCTTCACTTTATCCTTATATTATAGGCTACTTAAGAAGGTTGTATCTCTAAACTCCTCCAGGGCTGACAACTCTGCTTTCCTGTGCTCTCCTACACTCTTGGGATAAAATAATAACTCCGTGACTACCCGAAGTGACTTATATTTGATTTACACATGTAAATGGCATGGCTTGCCATAAACGAGATGAAAGGGAGATGTACCCAAAGGTGTCTTGAAGGAAGTCCTATAGGCCCACAAGACCGAGTCTAAAAACTATGAGCAATCCTTTTGATCTGGGCAGACAACCTTCTGCAATATAGTCTTGATCTTCCTTTTCGATACTTCAGCAAGACCATTGGTCTGAGGGTGATATGGAGTGGCAACTCGATGGTCAATGCTGAACTCGTTAGCAGGGGCCCTTACCTTTTTGTTGATAAAGTGAGTCCCCTCGTCTGATGTCAAAACTTTAGGAATCCCGAACCTTGAAATGATATTTTTCCTCAAAAATCTGAAAACGGTCTTAGCATCTACGGCTCGGGCGGGGATGGTCTCAACCCAACAACAAATAATCCATAACAAGCAGAATGTACTCAAATCGCTGACTCTTAGGGAATGGACCCATGATATCGATGCCCCATGCGTCAGAAACCTCACATAAGTGAATGGGTTGCATTGGCATCATATCACGTTGTCCATAAGTACCCATCCTCTGATAGTCAGTGCATCTCTTCACGAATTCATCTGAATCCTTGAAGAGGGTAGGCCACCAAAGGCCGGATGGAGAACTTTCTGTGTTATCCATCTCCCAGAATGATGTCCCCTGCCTCAAGCTTGTGGCAGTAAATGAGGACATTGTGCTGAGGAATGCACTGACACCAGACACTATCCCCCCTTCATGGTAAAGGGTGGGATCCTCCTAATGGTACGACTTGGCCTTCGCGAGGAAGGTCTGAAGTCGCTGTCTGGGCCAAACTTGTGGAACTTTCTTGACGACAAGATAGTTTACAATGTCAGTATACCACTGAAGAGAGGTGATAGAAAGAATCACCTCGTCTGGGAAGGTCTCTGTAATAGGTGTGATCTAATCAGAATCCTCAAGGTTATCTAAATGGGAGAGGTGATCCGCCACCACATTCTTGACTCCAGGTTTATCCTTAATCTCTATGTCAAACTCCTGAAGTAGAAGGATTCATCTGGTCAATCTGGCTTTGGCATCCTTCTTTTCCATGAGGTATCAGATGGCGGTATGATATGTGATAGTCACTCTAGATCCAAGAATATATGATCAAAACTTATCTAAAGCAAAGACTACGGCTAGCATCTCCTTCCAAGTGACGGTGTAGTTCCACTAAGCGGCATCCAAAGTTCGGCTAGTGTAGTGAATGTCAAATGTCAATCCATCCCTCCTCTGTCTTAGCACAACCCCTATGGCAAAATCAGAAGTCCATCATGATCTCGAATGGGAGAGACCAGTCGGGTGGCTGAAGGACAGGAGTCTGAACAAATAGTCCCTTGAGAGTCTCAAATGACGCGAGACACTTATCATCTACAATGAACTCAGTGTCTTTCATTAGCAAATCATTAAGCGATCGAGCAATCCGTCTGAAATCCTGTATGAAACGTTATTAGAAACCGACATGCCCCAGAAAAGACCACAATTGACGTAAATTGGATGGTGGATTGAGTTTCTTGATGAATATCCACCTTAGCCGGATCGACCTCCATGCCTCTGTTGGAGATGATGTGGTCAAGCACCGTCCCTTAAGTCATCATGAAATGACTCTTCTCCCAAGATAAGACAAGGTTGCCTTCTATACAACACTGAAGTACACAGTCTAGGAAGTCAAGACAAGCATAAAACCCATCGCCATAGACCGAAAAGTCATCCATGAAGACCTTTAAATATTCACCCACCATGTCCAAGAAGATGGATAGCATGTACCTTTGGAATGTAGCCAGGGCATTACATAAACCAAATGGCATCCGTCTAAAAGCATACATACCAAATGGACAGATGAACATCATTTTCTCTTGTTCTTCGGGTGCTATGGCCACCTGATTGTACCCCGAGTATCCGTCAAGAAAACAGTAGTGACTCTTCCCAACTAGCCTTTCAATAATCTGATCAATAAATGGCAGTGAGAAATGATTCTTCTTGGTGGCCTGATTCAATCGCATGTAGTCCACACAGACCTTCCAAGAAGTGGGTACTTGGGTAGCTATCTCCTCTCCAGACTCGCTCAAAATTGTGGTGATACCAGTCTACTTGGGTACCACATGCAATGGACTAACTCACTTGGAGTCGGAGATGGGGTAGATAAAATCAACACTCCACCACTTCAATATTTACTTCATGATCACATCTCGAAGATTCAAGTTCAACCATCGTTGGAATTCATGTGATGGCTTGGCGTCCTCTTCGAGATAGATGTGGTGGGAGCACAAGGTCGGACTTATCCCCTGGAGATCAGCTACGCTCCATCCTATCGCCTTGCGGTTTCTTTCAAGAACCTCCATCAAATGAGATTCTTGGTCTTCAGTCAAATCTGCTGAGATAATGACTGGTAACATATCTAGCTCACCCATAAAGAATCTGTACTTCATACTCTGCGGCAAGGTCTTCAACTATGGATATGTGGGAGCTGGTAAATCTAGCTTCTGAAATGTCTGTGTGAAGGATACCAGATCTGTATGGGAAAACTCTCGCTGCATCTATGAATCTGACAAAGACGACCCTACTGGTATATCTGTCAATTGTCCTAGCCCGCTCTTCGCTCTAGCTATAGGCTCTGTGGACACCAGACACAGTAAATAATCATCGAACTCCTACCAATCAAAATCAGTGTCTGTGTCTGAGGGATCTGAACCACATGAAATGAAATCTGCCTCGCTATCTTGATCACGGTCATCAGCCTATAAGGTGTCCTATGCCATGAGTGCGCTCTTCGAACTCTCATCCACTATGATATGAAAATCTGCAGTGTCTGAAGGTGTGACAAGAGTTTGTGCTGCTAGGTCTGCCCAAACTACTTCATCATCTGTAATCACAAAATCACACTCCTGGTAGACGTCTAGCTATGCATTTGTCACCTGTTCTGAATCACTCGTCTGCTTTGAGCAAACCGAATCTCTAGCTCTTGTCTCCTCGATCCTCTTTATTTGTACACTTTTGCCATCGATGCAAAAGTATACCTTCCTGCTATCATGATCGGACACTACCTTGGCTGTGGCCAAGAAAGGTCATCCTAAAATGATGGGGGTATCAGTCACGGATTCAGGGATCTCTGTGTCCAATATAACAAAGTCCACAAGGAATTTCAGGCCTTGAATTCTGATGACAACGTCCTTGAGTAACCCCTTCAGCCTCTTGATAGATCTATCAGCAAACTGAAGGACTGTCCTGCTCTGTTTAAGAGGGAAAAACTCGAATTGGCCGAGTAAGGCAGCCGGAAGAAGGTTAATCGATGAGCCGCTGTCTAATAGAGTACGATCGAACCGCTACTCATGAATGTGGCATCTGACATATGGATCTCCTGCATTAGATCTCTTGGCTAGCAACCGGTTCTGAATAGTGAAGGAAGTGGCACAGGTAAGCACATAGATATCTACATTACGGTTCCTCTTCTTCTTGCGGATAGTGGTCTTCCTTTCTCAAGTTCTTCTAGAAGAGAAGAATGTGCTCTAATGCCTCCTGTAGAGTCAGCTATATCTGGAATGTATCTATGATGAATATGTGATTCATCACTCTAAAAGTTAAAAATAGAGCCTTGTTCCCGAGTAAATAGAGGAATATTTCCCTTTATAATGCATAAATAGCATTCATACATGCATACCTAAAACATGCATTTTAGCACTCCATTTGCATTAAATAAGAAGCCAAAATCATTTGTAAAATATCCACTCAGCAAAATAAGCTCTCCCTTATACTATGTACACCTTAGTTAATAATATAAGGAAGAGAGATAGGAATCCCCTTTGTAAGAGCACCAATAAAGCCCTAAAGCCCTTGGACCTCAAAATGCCCATAGATCCCTCATCCCAACTCCAAAATAGGTCTACTCACTTTCAGATTAATACACATTAAAAGACCTTTGAAATGAGACTAATTTCATCCAATTTGGAGCTCGTATGAAAAAGTTGGGTTTTTGGGCCTCTATGTATACTATGTATATGTATATTTGTATCCCTATATTTTTGTATCATATTTGACCTCATCTCCGTCTTTGGTCAACATGAAACTTGTAGATCTCATCAAGATCTACAACTTTCATGTTTTGAGTTTTTCCAAATTCAGCCTCCTTCTCTCTCTACGTACATTTCTATTTCGACCAACCACAACCGGCCACGTGGCCCTCTGGTTGCGCCACGCGGCCCGCTCCCCTTGCCCTAGCCGCCTGCGCCCACAACCGTTGGATCTCCTTCCAGATCCGATGGCCGCACCTCCTCCACGTGCGCTTTGTATTTCCACCGTCTGATCACCTCCAGACCTCCAGGAGCATCCGAGCCAAGCCCCGAGCCTCCGAAGCCGCCCGAGCCTAGGCCGACCCACGTGAGGCGCACGTGCGGCCTGGGTATTTTGCATAGAGGCCCTCGGGACTTTTCGAAATTACAAAAAGGTCCCTGTGAAGCAACCCCCACATGAGGAGCACGTGCTAGTAGAGAAATTGCATTGATACCCCCAGCATGATAGGTAATTGCATTTAAGTCCCTGTCAGCATGTTTACTTTTATGTAATTTTATTTTCTGTAATTGCAAATATACCCCTGTCTTTGCACGCATCCCTAGGTTTCATTTTGCATCATTTTTGAATTCTAAAAGTTGCATATTGTTGAGTAACTTGTCCTCTATCTATTGTGCCACTTGTCACATTTTTGTAATTGCAGTAGATTTTTAAATGAATTAATTGGTTGATTTGTGTGATATTTTGCCCAGTGAGACCTTTTAATTTAATTAATTTTCTGTAGCTCCAAAAATTCTCAAAAATTCACACTAGCTCTAGGATAATGAACTCAACTTTGCATAAAAATCTCATATCATTTGCATGCATATCGAGGCCTAAATAAATTCTTTAGTGATTTTCTTATTTTAGTTTTAATAGGTTCATTTCACATTGAAATTAAGGTTTGTCAATTTTCCTAGATTCCTTATCATTAGATCTATCTAGGATAATTTTTGTTCCTAAAAAAATGTGTCTTGTTATTTATTAAAAATAAATTAGTGAAAATCACCCTGCCTGCATTTTTAATTCACAGTAAATTCATTTAGTGTCTAAAAATTACAAAAAAATAGGGTAGCTTAGTTTCATAATCATCTGGCCAATTTTCATAATTTTTGGACTTAATTTGATATCTCAAACTGATTTAACTTTGGATTGGCTAGATTGTTGCATGTGTCTGCCCAGAAAATAGAAAAAGATAAAAAAAATAATTCCTTGAAAAATCGGACATTGGGCTTTGCTATTAATTCACCTAAGGAGACAGATGCCTCCCTGAGTTCGACCTTGGATTTCCACCAAGTAAAAAAATTTACCGCTTGAAATTAACTCGAATCTGATTTAAGTGGTTCTTGATATTCCCTCTCGTATCCGACTGCAACGAAAACTTCTAATTAATTTGGACATTAATCTGACCGAATTAACATAGGGTGCGGGGCGGTTATCAAAATAGCGCCGTTGCCGGGGAGGCACGACTTAGGTTAATTTTAGCGAAATTCTGATTGTTTGATTTTTCTTTTCCCCGGGTAGTCTGACCCCCGGCTTTCTTGTAATTATTTTCTCTCTTTTATTTCTTTTTCATTATTTTTATGTGTCACTCTCTGACCTCAATCTTTTTCTGTGTGAGGAACATGAGGAGTCGAAGACACTTCGAGGATCGAGCATTTAAATATATTGAGTGAATAGAGAGGCTTTGTAATTTCCATTTTTTATTTATTTTATTTATTTTTTGCATTATTTCTAGCGGTTCTCATTTGGGTTCTCGCGCGTGTAAGTATAGTGGAACTGTGTCCCCGTGTGCTGTGTGGGTGTATGTAATTTAGCTTGCACTAGCGGCTCCCCGAGCCAATCTAGGAATTGCTTGTGCTCGTAATCATTAGGACCACACAAATCACTTAAAAGACGTACTTAGACCGCAGGACTTAGCCAAAATAATCTGTTCTTCACGCTAATAGAACTGCCTGTTTAGGAGCGGCTTTTATCGTCTGCATTTGCATTTAGATAAAAGTTTTCAATTCTGTTTTGCATCCTGCGTAAAAGGCGAAGGGATCGCTGTAAGTCTCCTGAACTCAGCATAGCATCATTGTTTTATCTTGCATCGGCTTTTCTCGATTTCCCCCTCTGATTTTTTATCATTTAATTAAAACGGAAATTGGGACTATGCGATAGGTGTGCTGTGTGGTTGGGCTTAATCAGTGAGAACTTAACTTAAAATCGGGACTGCTAAACATTATTGACAAAAAAAGGAATAAAATTTGAAAATTGTTTGCGGGAGATTAATCCCCGACCTTGTTTTCAGGCTGAGTGAGGGTACTTGAGTGTGTGTGAACACCTTAAGGCAGAGCCCAAATCCCCGCCTTCCATATCACATTCCGATTGATCCTAGCAAATATTACAAGTCGAATAATTCCAGATTCATTGACTAGTACCAAGTAGCCTCAACCTGTCTCAGGTAGATAGGGGCGAAATTACGGTACTTTGCGATAAGTTGCCAGTAACCCCCCGGGGTGAAGTTCCGGCCTTGTCAGCCTCCGCCTGCTTGCAGGTAGATAGGGGTGTGGTCATTGAATCCATCGACTTGGGATAGGAGCGAAGAAAGGAAGGACCGGCAGTATCTTAGGCGACAGGTTAAACAGGGAAGACGCATTCGGCTCTGAGCCGACTTCCCTATAGGCTGCGTAATCCTTGCTATCTTGCTTGAAAATCACACTTAAAAACTACAAGATTAATTGGACTCAATTTTGAGTCCTTCACGGTGTTGAGTGTGAAACCATGGTTTTGGATTGATTTGTTTGCTTCAGGTAGGAGTAAAATCCTATCTTCTTCTCGCCATATTAAGATGAGCGACTGGGGAGATCTCGACTCTTTATTCATCGATCTCTCTATGAGTCCCCCACGTAACTCATCTTCATCGGCCCAAGCGCACCTTGGACCACCCAGGACTCATGACTCTCTTGAGTCTTGTTTCCCTCATACTCAGGGTGGTTACTCTCAAACCAACCCTTTCATCTCCTCTGAACTTACCGAGGAAGACCATCGCCTCGGTGAGAACCCCTTCCTTGATTTGTCCTCTGACACCGATCTTAATTCATACCCAGGATTAGAGGACAAGATGCCGCCAAAGCAGCCACCACCGGATGAGGACCAACTTCGTCAAATTCTCAATCGCCTTGCTGAAGCCGAACAAAGAAATACAGATCTCACGGCCCGGATGGGACAGATCATAGTAGCAGGAGGAATCGACCGACCAATGGTCGATGCCTACAACCCAGCAGAAAACAAGATACAGAATTTGTTGACCCCAGTGGTTCCTGCTGAAGCATTCGAGCTGAAACCCCACTTCCTTAGTCTGCTACCGAAGTTCAACGGGAATACCAATGAAGAGCCGTATACCTTCCTCCGTGACTTAAGATGGTTTGCAACAATATTAGCCATCCCAATGTTGGCCAAAATTATATTAGACTGAAGGCCACCCCATTTGCCTTAGGAGATAAGGCAGCTCATTGGCTGAAGAACCTAGGGGTGATTTGTACAACCTGGATGCAGTTCAAGGACCTCTTCCTGAAAAAGTTCTACCCTCTCAGTAGAACTAACCAAATGAGAACGAAGATCGCCAGCTTCTCCCAAGGACCTAGTGAATCTTTCCATGATGTCTGGGATCGTTTCAATGACTTAGTGCAGAAATGCCCCTGCCATGGCATTTCTAAGGCGATCTTAGTCCAGACCTTGTTCTGTGGTCTAACCCTGGAGATGCAGGGGTTAGTTACTGCCGACTGTGGAGGAAGCTATCTGAACAAAAATGAGCACACCGTATGGAGGATCCTGGAGCAGATGGCGGAAACCGGCAGGTCGCAGGCCACCAGGGCTTATACGTTGTCTCCCTCAATTCTATCCAACGAGACAACCTGAAGGACTGTAGCAGATCTGACCGAGGACCTCATCCCCAGCATAGGGATGATTGCCGACAAGCTAACCATGGTCGAGCAGATCCACAAGAGGGTCACTGACCTTGAGTCTCTCTCGCGTCTACCGAAGCAAGTGGAGGAACTCACTGAGAAGGTAGCCAAGATGAAGCTACCTGCCCCTTCTGCACCACCTGCCCCTGTACATCGAGTCCATCTTGTACAGGAACAAGCACCGGGGCCTCACAATGGCTGGGTGGAGGATCATACTTACACCCAGCAGGACCAGCATGTACCCCCACAAGTAGAGTCCGGATATGAGGAGCCTCCGGCGGTGTTCGAGATCAACGGGCTGTGGTACAGCCGCGACCCCGTCAGTAGACAGACGGGGATGGGGAATGGTCAGCCTCACCGACCTTCCCCAGCTTACCAAGGAACCAGCTCCATCCTCACACCGCGCTTTCAGTCCAGGCCAGAACAAGTGTACCAGCCTCAGCAGCACCAGCAGCAGCAGCGCACATATCAGCAGGGCCCAACACCGTCCCACCAGCAGCAGCAGTATCGGCATGGCCAACAGGGCCAATATAGAACCTCGTCCGCACATCAGCCAGCCCAGCCCACCGAATTGGAGTCCCTCACCTTGGCGATCCAGACCCTGTCTGATAGGGTCCAACAAATGCAGAATGACTACCTGGACATGAGAACCGATATCAATCGGGTCTCTCGTACCCAGGACCAACAGATGGCGCCAAAGACCTGAAAAGCGAAAAAGCGAGAGCCGCTAAATAGTGGTCTGACAAGTCGGACTCACTGTCGCTGATGCGACTACTCAAGCCTCTCCGTTCTTCAACAATTAACCCACACAATCAATCAAGGAATGAATAGCAAGGATTAAAATTTATTATACCCTACTAAAAATGTACAATGGCAAGCAAGTAGGGGTCGAACTCAGGAAGCAAGGGTGTAGAGCATAGATAAAAATCCAAACCTAGGTCTAATAAACCACTTAGCCAATCTAATTTTTTTGTGGGTTTTTAATTTTAATTTTTTTATTTTAATTTAATTTTCAATTTTGTATTTTGATTTTTAATTTTCTGATTTTTTTTAATTTATATTTTATATTTTTTTCAATAAGGGAAGATCAAGTATTTATAAAAATATGAAAAAATAACCAAAAATTCAGAAATAAAATGTTTTTGATATTTTTAAGATTTTTCACTATTTTTGTGATTTTTAGGTATTTTTCAAAGTGTTTTTGGTATTTTAAAAGGCTGAAATAAAGGAAAACAGTGAAGAAGGCACTGACTGTGAGTAAAATGGAGGTTAAAAATACCAATCAGCCACAAAACTTTTCCACACTAATTTTCAAATTAAGAGAATGAAATGTAGAGTAAAGAGGAACCGAGTTTGCTATTTTTGGAGTTTTCTACAATTTTATATATTTTTTTTGAAGTTTTTATGTATTTTCTAATTTTTAGGGTTTTTCTTTTGAGATTTTTAGTGATTTTTGGTCTGACACTAAAAGATGATAAAATAGACAACACGGAAGTTTTTTGGAATTTTTAGATGTATTTTAATATTTTTTTGGTATTTTCTAAGCTAGACAGTGAATAAAAAGCATGTTTTTGATTTTTAATAAATATAAAAATAAAATAAAATCAGAAAGTAAAATGAGGGCGTGGAAGTACAAGTTAACAGGAGCTTAAGTTCAAATTTTTAGAATTTTTGGAAATGAAATGAGGCCTTAAGTAAATAGATCTAGCAAGCACAAGTTAAAGGCCTGGCAGGGGCATAAATGCAATTATCGAAACATCCGGGGGCTTAGGAGCAATTTTCGCCAAAAAGACATGCGCAAAACATGTGATATCTCATTCACAGGGGCATATTTGTAAATATCAAAAGCCTGCAGGTCATACATGCAATTAACCCACAAACATATTTAAATAACCACGCACAGGGGTATAACTGCAAATACTCAAAAGTTCGGGATAAATAGTACAAAATGCCTAAAAGGCACGCGCCCCAATCACGTGAGGTGACGTGGCGTGGACCTAAGTGCAAATAGTGAAAATGTGAGGGCCTAAGTGCAATTATTACAAAACTTTTTAAACTTCAAATAAAAGTTTTTAGACTAAAAAGTAAAAACAAAAATTCGTGGGTTGGAGATGCAAAATACCCACGGGCTCGATCGTGCGGCCGATGGCGTTTCACTAATCCACGTGGCGCGCATCTGCCGGTGCGTACCCCTTCGTCCTGGGCGGCTGAGATTAGATCTTCAAGGGTCGATCAGACGGCTGGGGGCGCTTTATGATCGGACGGCGTACGTGGCGTCTGGAGATGGCCTCTGATCCAACGGCAGAGGGAGGTTCACGAAGAACACCTCCCCGGCGAGCTTCGATCGGCGATTGCCGCCGACACACGGCCGCTCCGGCCCCCGGATCAAGGGCAAAAGGATCCTGAGGCCCTTCCGCGTCAGCTGGTGGCCTCCGGCGAAGCAGAGGCGGCGATGGTTGCTCGGACGGCGAAGGCGACCTGGGCGGATGGGCCTGGAGTCGATGAGGGTCGATGGAGCCTTCTCTGGGGCTCGGACCTGCAAGGTTAAGTGCGCAAAAACCAGGCGAGCAAAATGGTGGTCTCGGGTGATCCGATGGAGGCGGAGAGTGGGTCGGGCAATGAGCTCCGGCGAACGGCGGAGAGGGGAGCTCGGTCGACTCGATCTGAGCGAGATCGAGGTGAATGGAGGGGTGTTGCGTGATGACTGAGCGAAGGGGAAGAGAATGGAGGTGGTCTCAGCGGCGATAGGCGACTGTAGTGGTCGGAAACGAGGGGCGGAGCTCAGCTCCGTCGTGGCTTCGATCGAGAATACACGGCGACTCACGCGAACACAATGAAAACTGCTACGGGGCTAAGCTAACCTACGCTAAGGCTACAAGAAAACGAAAAGAAAAGGGGAAGAATCTCACCAGAGGCATTGGGCTGCGAGGCGCGGCGGAGCTCCGATGAGGGGTCGAATCACATCGATTCTACACCAAACAACTCGAACCCCGGGTCGATTCGACTCCCACTGTCACTTGGAGCACGAAGAGGTAGGGGTTTTCGATTGAAAATGGCTGAAGAAGGATTAGGTTCGAATCGAAGTCTGAGGTGCTCTTTTGAAGGGTTGATGGACGGCGAGAGGAATGAGGATCAAACGCCTCGATTAGTGGTCCTCAGCCCAAGAAATCACTTGGGCGTGATTCACCACTAATCGAGGAGCAAAAACTCTGAAGGCATCGACACGATTTGGTGCAAGATGGAGCCTAGAAAATGGCGAGAAGATGGGACAAAAACGCTCTGACAAGTCTGGAGGAGAATGTCAGACAGTTGACCTAGGTCAACTGTCAGACCAACCTGGTTGGTCCACGTGGACCAACCAGAAAAAATCCTCAAAAAATAATTTCAAAAATCGAAATAAAATAGTAAATGAACGAATTTCATTTTGGTTAAAAATGAAAAAATGTTTATTAATTTATGAAGTATTTTATTGTGAATTTTAATTAATTTTATGAGATGTATTTTAGAAGTTACTTATTTTGGCCTATATAGGTATAATATCTATATATTTTGTTCTTGTATTTTTATTTTATGTATTTTAATGTTATTATTTTTATTTTTATTTTCTAAAATTATAAAATACTTTTATGTACACAAATTTATTTTTATTTTATTTTTCTAAGATATTTGGTATCTTAAATAAATTATAAGAATGTATTGTATAGGTATGTACATAAGTATTGTATCTGTGTATTTTATTTAGAAGTATTTTTATTTTGATTCTTCTTTAGGTTTTTATTCCAATTTTATTGTACATAATTATTATAAGTGATATTTACAAGATTATAAAAAACATAAAAATATAAAAATAATGAATAAATAATAAATTGAATATTTTAATCTGTACAACTATACAAATGTGGGTCCAAAACTCAACTTTCAAACCGTAGCTCCGCCAAATGCGAAACCACCACTATTAAATAGATTATTTTATTCTATATACAATTAAAGGTGAGTCTGCTGCATTTGGAGTTGTCAGTTGTGAGATACGGGTCTGGGAAGTTGGGATTCTGGATTTTTATTCAGATCATAACTTTTTATCTGTACATTATTTTTCTGTGAAATCATTTTTTTATTTTTCTTTATTTAATTATCTACAACTTTCACGTACAAAGTTTCTTTATTTGATGTATAAAAAGTGGAACCAAAAATAGGTCCCACAATGAATAAAGAATGAATTAATAATTATAGGTATTTGACCCTTATCTCCCCCTATTTTATTCCTGGTCGACCTATTCATCAAGATGCCTAGGTCTCTGGGGGTTGGGTCATAAAATATTTATAATATTTTATTCTTTTTCTTTTCTTTTATTTATTCTGTAATTTTGGCTTTAATTACAGTAATTTATACACTATTTAGATGCACATGCATGCATGCTAAGATGCTCTATTTAAGGGTATTTACAGGCATTTGCTAGGGTTTTTGGTGCCAAAGTGATAGAATAAAGATGATGAAATGTGGATTCATCAAGTCCCCAATTCCCTCACAGGTTCAGGCCAACCCAAACAGCATAATCCATGGCCAGAACCGACCTCGAGATCAGGTATATTATTCAGATAATTATTTATCTGAACATGAGATCCTTTCGTACGATAATGTAAATCATATGTCCCTCAGGAGCGGAAGGACCGTGACCATACCTGATCGGGCACGGGCACAGAAGGAAGGAGCCTCCGAGACTCTACCTGAGGAGAACTTGGAGGAAGAGGAGCAGCACCACCACCACCATCGCCGACAGAAGAAGAGGATATCTGAGTCCTCGAAGCAGCAGTATCGCTTCAGCATAGAGTTCGACGGAATCGATGAGGAGCCCGCACCTCCATCTGAGGAGTATCGTCCAGCAGTCGCGGAAGAAGCATCACCGGTTTCGCCTCAGCATTTTCATTTCAGTCAGAGTCAGAATCCGAGTTTGTCCAAGAGTCAGAGTCCGAGTCCTGTACATAACTCAGTTCATGATCTTAATGAGAATCTTTCAGTTTCCGAACATGAGTTGGAGTCAATAATCCCTTTCCCCCGAGCTCTCAAGGGAGGAAAGAAGAAAATGAAAAAAATCCAAAAAGATGACCCTGAGATGGAGAGTTCTGCAACAAACACATCAAGGTCACAATCCCTTTTGACAAGTACGTGGATATGACCCCTGCATTCCAAAAATACCTTAAGGTGCTATGCACACCTGCTAGGGTTAGCAGGAAGACCAAAAGCCGTGTTGAGAAACACGTTTTATCAGTAGCCACGACTTGTGCAATAAAGAATTCGTTCCTAGGAAACGAAGAGACATGGGTGCATACTATGTAGTGAGTCATGTTGATGATATCGTATTTGCACGCACTCTCCTGGACAATGGTTCCTCAATCAATCTGATGCCTACAACCCTCTATGAGCGGCTTAATCTCGGACCTCTTAGGAAATCTAGAGCCCTTCTACTGTTTGCTGATAAATCAACCAAGAGGTCCCAAGGAGAATTGAGGAACATTGTGATCAAAGTCGAGGGGTAGGAATACATGGTGGACTTCACTGTCCTGGATATGGAAACCCCTCGTAATTGGAGAGATTCCAGATCATCTTAGGCAGGCCTTTCCTCAGAACAGTGGGGGCCTTGTTCGATTATAGATCGGGAAGATCCAGTTCCAACTCCAGGCGGAGATGAGGAACTCGAGGATGAAGCAGACAAGATGGCAGAGACTAGATTCAGAATCCAGCACCGAGTACTCTTCTACCGAAGCAGACTGCGATCATGTAGACACAATTGGGCCATGGAGACAGAACCCAGCCAGCACCGATGAGTCCCTCACTCCGGAGATGATCCCAGTGCATGAGTCAGTTTGTGAGGTCCTCAGGAACGAGTACAACTCTGAACCTTCATCGCCCTAACATCTTCGAATACTTAGAGACCCCAGTTGGGCCTGTCAGTCCTTCCCTCTTTAGGACAATCGAAAGATGAGGATGACGATTGGATGAGGGCTTTTGCCGATTGCATGGAAACTTTGTCGAATCCGACTCCAGAGCCGAACAACTTGGTGGCAGTTATCACAGAGAAAGATCCAGCACTTCCAACACCGAGCCAGATCAGATTGAGCCAGACTTCTTAGATGATCACACTATTCCTGAGCTTAAACCTTTACCCACAACTTTAAAATACGCCTTCCTTGCGGGTCAGGACAAGAAATTTCCGGTCATCATCAGTTCGCGATTGACCGAGGAGCAGGAATCTCGCTTGCTAAAGTCCTGGAGAAAACCACAAGGCGATAGGCTGGAGCATTTCCGATCTCCACGGGATAAATCCCGCTCTGTGTTTGCACCATATCTACTTGGAGAATGAAGCCAAACCCTCTCGTGAATTCCAACGTCGGTTGAATCCAAATTTACGAGAGGTCGTGAAGAAGGAGATAGAGGAATGGTGCAACGCGGGTTTCATTTACCCAATCTCCGACTCTAAGTGGTGGCCCCAATCCATGTTGTCCCGAAGAAGTCGGGAATTCAGACAACCACCAACGAGGACGGAGAAGAGATCGTGACGCGAGTGCCCACGTCGTGGCGCGTCCTGGTGCGGATTACAGATGCCTGGAATGCTGCGACGAAGAAGGATCATTTCCGCCTGTCGTTCATTGATCAGATCTTGGAGAGACTAGCGGGGAAAGAATTCTTCTGCTTCTTAGATGGTTCTCGGGGCTACAATCAAGTAGCCATAGCTCCGGAGGACCAGGAAAAGACCACATTCACATGCCCCTTTGGTACCTATGCTTTCAGGCGCATGCCCTTTGGGTTATGCAATGCTCTAGGTACTTTCCAAAGGTGCATGATTGCTGTATTCGCCGAAATGGTAGGCGAATTCCTGGAAGTCTTCATGGATGACTTCTCGGTCCACGGCGATTCCTTCGATTCCTGTCTTAGGAATCTGGACCGAGTCCTAAAAAGATGTTGTGAGGTCAATCTGGTGCTCTCCTGGGAGAAAAGTCACTTCATGGTGACGGAGGGCTTAGTGTTGGGGCACGTCATCTCCAAGAGAGGAATGGAGGTTGACCCTGCCAAGGTGGATGTGATCAGACGACTCCAGCCACCAACCAACCTCAAGCAGTTGCGGTCGTTCCTCGGGCTGTCGGATTCTATCGGAGATTCATTAAGGATTTTTCTAAGATTGCCCGACCGCTAACTGGGCTTTTAGGCAAAGACATGGAGTTTATTATTGATCACAAATGTCTTGAGGCCTTTAAGCTATTGCAAGGAATGATAATGGACGCACCTATCCTACAAGCCCCGATTGGTCTCTACCTTTTGATCATGACGACGCCTCCGACTTTGCTGTGGGGGCTGTGTTAGGACAGAGAGGAGATGGCGTCCCGTTCGCAATTCACTACGCAAGCAAAGTGCTTGACACCGCTCAGTGTAACTATACAGTTATGGAAAAGGAAATTCTTGCGGTAGTATTTGCCTTGGACAAGTTCAGATCTCACTTAATTGGATCCAAGGTAATCGTGTTCACTGATCACATGGCTCTACGATATTTGATGGAGAAGAAGGACGCGAAGGCGCGTCTTCTTCGGTGGATTTTACTTATCCAGAATTTGATTTGGACATCCGTGATATACCTGGAAAGAAGAACGTAGTAGCCGATCATCTTTCTCGTCTCGAAGATCTTAATACTTCCGAGGATTCACCAATTTGAGACTCCTTCCCTGACGAGTCGATTTTTGTTGTCGACTCACTCCCCATGGTACGCCAATATCATGAATTATCTTGTCTCCAAGAAAGTTCCCGAAGATTGGCCCAAGAGCCAAATTGACCGACTGAAGTCGGACGCTAGACACTACCATTGGGAGGATCCGATCCTTTTCTTCGAAGGACCAGATTGTCTGGAGACGGCGTATTCCTCAGGAGGGATACCAGAGTGTCCTTTCTTTATGCCACAACTTAGAGGCAGGAGGACACCACTCAGGAAGAGGACCGCATGGAAGGTACTCCAGGTGTGGATTTTACCGGCCGACTCTGTTTCGCGATGCCATCGCCTTCGCGAAGTCGTGTCCAGTATGCCCAGAGAATGGGAGGAACCGTTGGTTCCAAGATGAGATGCCTTTGCAACCTGTCATCATTTGTGATGTCTTTGACGCCTGGGGCATCGATTTCATGGGCCCATTCCCTGTTAGCCACGGGTTCGAATATATCCTTCTTGCGGATAGATTATCTATCCAGATGGGTGGAGGCTATCCCGACCCGAGCCGCAGACAGCAGGATTGTCTGTAAATTCATCAGAGATCACATAATCTCTAGGTTCTGGATCCCTAAAATGATGATATCAGACGGGGGTAGCCACTTTGTGAATCGGGAGGTGAAGAAGCTCCTGAAGGACTACGGCATCGAACACTGTGTCACTAGCCCTTACCACCCACAAACCAATGGTATGGCTAAGGTGTCAATAGGGAGGTGAAAACCAATATTGCAAAAGCTTGTCCGCCCGGACAGGAAGGACTGGTCTCAGATCTTGGATCAAGTCCTCTGGGGCATATCGGACAGCTTACAAGACACCGTTAGGAACCTCCCCATTCCGAATGGTATTCGGAAAGCCGTGCCATTTGCCCGCAGAGTTAGTGCATAAATCAGAATGGGCAATCAAGAAGGTCAACTAGAACACGCACTCTGGGCAGAAACAGAGAGACATGGATCTGAACGAGCTTGTGGAAGTCAGAAACCGTGCATATGACAACAGTTTGGTGTACAAGGACAAGGTGAAGCGTTGGCATGATAGATATATCAGACGAAAGACCTTTGTTCCTGGACAGAAGGTATGGTTGTTTAATGCTAGGCTGGAAGGTCTTCCAAGGCAAGTTGAAGTCCAAGTGGACTTGCCCATTTGTCGTCTTACGGTGCATGATAGTGGATGTGTCGAGATCTCAGATCTCGCAGATGACGCACCAACAATCCTAGTGAATGGACAGCTGTTGAAGCACTTTGTCGAATCCAATGAGCAGTTAGTCCATGTTGAGGAGATTGTATTCATGCGCGAGACAGATTCAGCAGATACACCTCGAGCCGCGTATGAGACCTTGCAGCAGTGAGCTCCAGCCATCCGCAGCATCTCGAAAGATTCAGACCGACTCATTTGTATATACCATCATTCTTGTACACCCTATCCTTTTCCCCCGCGACTCTAGTAACCCATCCCCACCTCATCGAATCACTATCTTCGACTATACTTAGGATGACCAGATCCTAAGTATAGGGGGGAGGAGTCACTCGAGTCGGTTCTTTGTACATTCTTCAGATCACATTGGTCCTCATACTCACTTCCGTCCTATCTTAGGCTGACCTGAGCCTAAGTATAGGGGGACCGATGTCCGCATGTATATTCATCCACTTCTCTTCTTGACTCGTCGCCCACTTTTTGACTTTCTTCTACACTTAGGCTGCCAGAGCCTAAGTATAGGGGGGCCTATCGATTTCTATACATTTTTCCTTCTCTTTAGCTCTCCTACGCTTAGCACGAGCTATGTCTCTTTCTCGCTCTTCGTGCTCTGAGGACATAGCACACGCTAAGTATAGGGGGGCGTGTATATATTACATATATACTTTACCCATAGCTCGTACTTTCGCGTATTTTTGTACATATTTTACAATAATTACGGTGGGTAAAAATTGAAAAAAAATGTATATACTTGTATAATACTTACCTCTTGTAAATTGTTGTAAAATAGGAGGGATACCAAAAAAAAATAACAAATAGGCTTCTTATTTACTCTTGCATATCATCTCTGCATCCAAGAAAAGAAAACGAGTCTTGCATTTTCATTCATCTTCATATCATGACATCTGCATCTCATCTGCATATCTTGCATATGCAAGGTGGAAAGCTAGTGGGTTCTGAACCAAGTTATGAGTAGATATTGAGGATGGACTTGATTTGACCTTAATCCACCTAATTTCAGAGGACACCTTATAGGATCTGGAGTTAAGATTTCTCAGGTCAAGTGACTTAATTCCTTGAGTCCGCAAGTCTATGTTCACATGTCATCTTGATTAGTCTAAGTAGAATATCTCGTGCATACGCAGGATTCTTATAGACAGCGACCTAACTTGGACAAGCACAATGCACGTAGCTCTTCAATGATGAGGTGATGAGGAGGTAGAATCCTTTAGCTTGGAGTAGCACATGGGTGGAAACATCCGTCCTCCTCTAGGGAGGGTAGTGCGTCTCAACCTAGTCTGGTAGTGTTGACGTCTAAGGACGGGATGCTGTGGGTTGCAATAATGCTTCAAAAGAGGGATAGTCTACTGACTCAAGAGGAAACACTCCTGAGTACATGCTGCACCTTGTAAGAGTTTGAAAAAAAATGCAAAAACTCCAAAAAAATCAGTCAGGTCCAAGTGAAAATAAAATACCTGTCGGAGTCTGTATATTAGCAAAGAAATGCAGCTGGATGACTTGGCTACACTGGTCAGGCATCCCTGGATAGTAGCTACACTGGCTACCGTCCATTCTTTTCTCTACCCCCTCCTCTTGAGTTGGTCGCACTTGAACTTAGAAGGGAATACCCGCTCCTCGAGGAAAGAGTTACTGGACCGGGTTATTGAGTTACCTTATTAGAGGAGGCTGGTTCCGAGTCATTTCTGATGTGGAGAGTTACATCTCACTTACACAGTACAAGTAAGAATCATAGTCATCAGAAATTTACGTTGAGGATTTGTTCTGACCTGACGATTGAGGAGTCTTGAATAGAAGACTTGTGGAACTTGAAGTCTGTTAGGTATTAAGTTCATGTCCAATAAGGTTCCGCCACACAATTAATCAAAGGTCGAGTCAAAGCTCCATTTTAAAACATTTGTTCATGACCTTGGTATGGAACCCAAAATCATTTCACTCTTGCATTTCATTTAGTTGCTCGGGGACGAGCAAGGTTTAAGTATAGGGGGTTGATGAATATGTGATTCATCACTCTAAAAGTTAAAAATAGAGCCTTGTTCCCGAGTAAATAGAGGCATATTTCCCTTTATACTGCATAAATAGCATTCATACATGCATAACTAAAACATGCATTTTAGCATTCCATTTGCATTAAATAAGAAGCCAAAATCATTTGTAAAATGTCCACTCAGCAAAATAAGCTCTCCCTTATACTATGTACACTTTAGTTAATAATATAAGGAAGAGAGACAGGAATCCCCTTTGTAAGAGCACCAATAAAGCCCTAAAGCCTTGGACCTCAAAATGCCCATAGATCCCTCATACCAACTCCAAAATAGGTCTACTCACTTTCACATTAATACACATTAAAAGACTTTGAAATGAGACTAATTTCATCCAATTTGGAGCTCGTATGAAAAAGTTGGATTTTTGGGCCTCTATGTAAACTATGTATATGTATATTTGTATCCTATATTTTTGTATCATATTTGACCTCATCTCCGTCTTTGGTCAACATGAAACTTGTAGATCTCATCATCAAGATCTACAACTTTCATGTTTTGAGTTTTTCCAAATTCGACCTCCTTCTCTCTCTACGTACATTTCTATTTCGACCAACCACAACCGGCCATGTGGCGCCCTCTGGTTGCACTACGCGGCCCGCCCCCTTGCCCTAGCCGCCCGCGCCCACAACCGTTGGATCTCCTTCCAGATCCAACGGCCGCACCTCCTCCACGTGCGCTTTGTATTTCCACCGTCTGATCACCTCCAGACCTCCAGAAGCATCCGAGCCAAGCCTCGAGCCTCCGAAGCCGCTCGAGCCTAGGCCGACCCACGTGAGGCGCACGTGCGGCCTGGGTATTTTACATAGAGGCCCTGGGGACTTTTTGAAATTACAAAAAGGTCCATGTGAAGCAGCCCCCACGTGAGGAGCACGTGCCAGTGGAGAAATTGCATTGATACCCCCAGCATGATAGATAATTGCATTTAAGTCCCTGTCAGCATGTTTACTTTTATGTAATTTTATTTTCTGTAATTGCAAATATACCCCTGTCTTTGCAAGCATTCCTAGGTTTCATTTTGCATCATTTTTGAATTCTAAAAGTTGCATATTGTTGAGTAACTTGTCCTCTATCTATTCTGCCACTTGTCACATTTTTGTAATTGCAGTAGATTTTTAAATGAATTAATTGGTTGATTTGTGTTATATTTTTCCCAGTGAGACCTTTTAATTTATAATTATTTTTCTGTAGTTTCCAAAATTCTCAAAAATTCACAGTAGCTCTAGGATAGTGAACTCAACTTTGCATAATAATCTCATATCATTTGCACGCATAACGAGGCCTAAATAAATTCTTTAGTGATTTTCTTATTTTAATTTTAGTAGGTTCATTTCACATTGAAATTAAGGTTTGTCAATTTTCCTAGATTCCTTATCATTAGATCTATCTAGGATAATTTTTGTTCCTGAAAAAGATGTGATTCGTTATTTATTAAAAATAAATTAGTGAAAATCACCCTGCCTGCATTTTTTAATTCACAGTAAATTCATTTAGTTCTAAAAATTCCAAAAAAATTAGGGTTGCTTAGTTTCATCACAATCCATCATCTGGCCAATTTTCATAATTTTTGGACTTAATTTGATATCTCAAACTGATTTAACTTTGGATTGGCTAGATTGTTGCATGTGTCTGCCCAGAAAATAGAAAAAGATAAAAAAATAATTCCTTAAAAAATCGAACATTGGACTTTGCTATTAATTCAACTAAGGAGACAGATGCCTCCCTGAGTTCGACCTTGGATTTCCACCAAGTAAAAAAAATTGCCGCTTGAAATTAACTCGAATCTGATTTAAGTGGTTTTTGATATTCCCTCTCGTATCCGACTGCAACGAAAACTTCTAACTAATTTGGACATTAATCTGACCGAATTAACATAGGGTGCGGGGCGGTTATCAATCTATCATCTGCTCGCTGAACTCTATTTAGTATCTCTTTTTGGGATTTTCTTTTTTGGTCCCCTTTTCTAAGTGGAGTGATTGAGAGAAGGGGATGGATGGACCCCTCCAAAGAGATGAGGGTCAGGAGTAGGTTCCTGTGCATGTAATGGGCTAGAATCCATACCAAGATCATCATGCAACATAGATGGACTCACAGGAGATACAAAAACCTTTCCTTTATTCATATTTTTGATCTTTTCTATTTTTCCATTTTTGGGTGATTTTCTAAAACTGTCCTTCGAAACAAAACTGGACAATACAATAGAAGGAAAATTGGTGGTAACATCACCACCTACAGAATCTGAACTCGCGGCATCAACACCTCGCTCTGGCCTAGCATCTAGATAGTGGTAGCATCAGCACCACCGTCTGCATCTGGGACTACGACGACCTCAGTATCATCGGCTTTATCAACATCTGTGGTGGCATCAGCAACACTGCCATCATCATCATCAGCAATGGCATCCGCACTGCTTCCACACTCGTATGGTGATTTGGAATCTGCATCTGGTCGTCGCTCAGATGAGGCACTACCGATTGGCATCCTACCGCTCCTAAGTGTCACAAAATCAACATCAAGTATAGAAGAAGAAATATCATCCAAAACATCACTAGAAGTGGTAGCCTCCGTAAATTGTACCTGCTTAGATTTTCTCTTCAGATTGTTCGAGTTAGGTTCAATCTGAGCTAATATGGCAGCCTTGCCCTTTATAATCTCCCTCATTTCTTGCAAAAACTCATCAATCTCTCGCCGGAAGGATGCCTGCTGATCAGAAAGTAAGCAAGCGAGGTCATCAAGGGATGTGTTCTCATAGACAGGTCCATGAGAATCGGATGGGTTGTCCCACTGGAAATGAGGATGAGTATGTTGTTGCGGCTGGTAGTGAGGAGGAGGATGGGAATACTACTGAGGCTGCTGTTGCTGCCTCCACTGCTATCCGTGATAGTGGGGACACGGACCATGCTGCTGTGGTGGTGGAGTACTGGGGTTGCTATTACTGGTTGTTCTGCCCTGCTTGAGCTGGAGGTTGCTGCTGGGAAGAGGTGCCTCCAGTGGACCATCAAAAGCCAGGATGGTCATGATGAATCCCAGGCTGAAGTTGGTACTGGGAGTACCGGATCCCGTTGACTTCCATCAACGTCTCCTGCTCAAGGTGTGGAGGGCGAAGGGCTGCCAATGGTTGATCCGACTGGTAGACCACCATCCGAGTGTCTGGAGATGGTGGTGGCTACTGGTAATTCTAGAGCTGTTGGATTGGCTCTGCCTGGATATGGAGAACCTGGCGGTATGAGGTAGATGGCTGGGTGGAGCTGCTCCCTGGATTGGCCCATGACCTGAGACGGGGCTGAGAAGCCATCTGTCCCTCTTGGAGACACATGATCTGGGTCTTCAGGTCACTCAAGGTCTGGGCAAGCTCATCAAGCTTGTTGAGCTTGTCCATTCCTTGGCTCTACTTCTTCTTTATGATCTCGATGTGGTCCATCTTTTGGCTAATGATGCCCATGTCTGCAGTTGAAGACTCGGCTAGTGCTCCTGTTGATTAAGAAGTGGATGGACCGGCGTCGACGCGTGAAATCCTCTGAAATTAAGTCGCCTGTAGGAGGGACGTCCCCTGAGTATAGACGTGGGTCGGGGGCATTGATGAATCTATGATTCTTCACTCTAAAACTTGAAAATAGAGCTTTGTTTCCGAGTAATTAGTTGCATATTTCTACTTATATTGCATAATTAGCATTCATGCTTGCATAGATCATATATGCATTTTAGCATTCACATCTGCATTAAATAAGAAGCCCAATTCACTTGTAAAAATTACCTGTAAATCCCATATTAGTATTTATTTTATACTAACTCCAAAGCCAATAAAATCAACTCTATAGTGTATATATTACTAACACTAATTAAAGGAAAATATTAAAAAAATACTAACTTGTAAATTTGACCCGAGTCCAAGTTTGAAACTAGGAACCTTAAAATGCATATATCTCTCTCATACATCATCCGATTTAGGTCTATTCCCTTTTAAAATAATATACATTCAGAGACCTTCAAAACAAGATCAATTTCATTAAAATCAGAGCTCGTATGCAAAACTTGGGTTTTGGTCCCCTGTTGTATATTATACATATTGACATTTTCACCCTTATATTTTATCTCTTCATTTGACCTCATATCCGTTTTTATCAACATGAAACTTGTAGATCTCATCGAGATCTACAGCTTTCATGTTTTGAGTTTTTTCAAATTCGGTCATTTTCCCCCTTATAAATCACTTTCTTCATCGCAATAATCTGATTGGGCCACGTGGCACCTTCTAGATGTGCCACGTGGCCCATCTATTCACGCGCTACGCGCCCCCACTTCCAGCCGTTAGATCAGTCCACTCACCCACAGATCTCGACCATTCCTTCCTGCAATCGACTACCACCCTTCGATCAGAATTTGGTCTCCATAACAACCGTCCGTCAGCGCCTTGTTCTCCACCCGCCACGTGTCTTCCCCCGCACCACACGATCATCTCCAGGCATCTCAATCTTCACCGATCATTTCCACTTTGATTCCAGCCCTCCGATCCTATGCCCAGATTTCATCATGGCCGTTCAACTCCGCCCGCACCTACTCTCTCCACGTGGCACCATCCATCACCCTTCGATCGCACCGCCCTGATCTAATCCAGGCCCTTCACTAGTGCCTCTCTCTTGGCCGTTGGATCATAAGATCCAACGGCCAAGACCCCTTCATTTACCTTCAAACTCCCTCGCCCACGTCGCCCCACCTCGCCAACTATCTCCGCCCTTCCCATTACACATGCCATCTACGACCACAACTCCACCTCTTGACAACCCCACGACCTACCCCACTCAACCATCTTCCTCGCGGGTCGTCACTCACCCCACGACGACCTCTCTCTCCCCATATTCCCCATGCAAAACATGTCAGCCGTCATCAGCAACCACCCACATCTCTCTTAAATACGCCACTGCCACCCACCTGACAACCCATCCACCCTTGCACGAGAGACCTTCGAGCTCTACACCTCCGATCTGTGACAGAGATTTGGCAAGAAGTTGAGCGACGATAGAGGATTCCTCTCTGGCGAGATCCACGGTGAATCTTCGCCGTGCAGCAGCTTCACCGTCAAGCTGCTTGAGCTCGGGCACCTGCCGACCCTGGAGCGATGACCGGCGGCTCCAATTCGAGCCCCAACCTAGGCAAACACCGCCAATCCTAAGTAAACTCTTTCTTCTTCTTCTCTGATCCTCCCCTTCTTCCTCTTCGATCTTCTTCAAATTTATTAGGCTTCTGCGCTCACTCTACCTTCCACCGACCATTGATCGAGCTTCCCCTCGAAGCTATCATCTCCGCGTACATCTCCGTTCATCTCCATAAACCATCGCGACCTCCGACCTCGTGCTCCACCCCTCATGGCGGAGGAGCTCGTCGGCCAGTCACCCGCTTCGTCCCTCAAGGCCTCACCCCCCTTCATCCACGAAAGCCCATGCACCATGATTTGGCGAATCTCTAACGTTGCAGGTGCCTCCTTCTTCAATGGCCGGACTTGTCACTGGAGCTTCTTCGAGCTGCTTCATCTCCGACATAGCAGCGTCGAAGGCCTCTTCCAGGACGTCCAGCATCCTACCCGGACCTCCAGCTTCATCAACGTTCACTCAGGAGGATCTGGGGAGGTCTCTTTAGTCAGAGCTAGGGAGGCGGAGCTGTAGCGATCTCGCTGGAGCTCTGAAGTCACCGCCACTGTAGCGGTGGAGGAAGAGGAACTTAGGCTACAACTGCCGTTGGATTCACCCCCGGTGATCATCTAACGACCATCATTCATCCACGTATCCTCCAGCGAACGTACAGTCACCGTTGGATCCTTGAGATCTGACGGTCCATCTGCGGCCACGTCGCCCGCTCCGTGCCTCTTCTCTGACCCTTTAGGCTCGGAGCATCCGAGCCTCTAGCCGAAGCGCCACAAGCTAGACGAGCATGCCTTCGGACCTGAGCCTCTAGCCGAAGCTCCCGAGCCACACCCAAGCCTACGCCGAGCACCCGAGCCTCTAGCGCCATCCGAGCCACCATCCGAGCCTCGCATATCACATGATCACGTGCAGATGTTGGGCAAATTGCAACCAGGGACCTATAAGTTTTTGAAATTACATTCCAGTCCCTGTTAGGCAACATCACGTGAGGTGCACGTGGTCTCTTAGAGAATTTGCACCCATACCCTCATCATTATAGGTAATTGCCTTTTAGTCCCTGTAAGCATGTTTCTGTTTTAATCAATTTTATTTCTATTTGCATTTACACCCCTGTGTTTGCATGTTTAATTAACCACTCATTTAGCATCATTTCTTAATTCTAAAAATTGCATATTGTAGAGAAACTTATGCTCTAGCATTGTGAAGGCTTATTACATTTTTGTAAGCTTATAGGAATTTAATATAATTCTTTTTGTGGAAGATTGTATATTTTGCCCATTGTGTACTTTTAATTGCTTATTAAATTAATTATAGCTCCAAAATCACCAAAAAATCACAATAGGTCTAGTTTAAGTAGTTCTACATTGTGCCCAAAAATCACATCATTTGCACGCATCATGAGGCCTTAATAAATTAATTGGTGTTTCGCTTAATTGATTTTTAATAGGTCCAAAATTAGTCTTTTTTGAGTTCTAGTAATTTTCCTGGAATTATCTCATATAAAAGTATCTGGGATAATTTTTATCTCTAAAAATGATTTATTTTGATATTTATTAAAATTAATTTTGCGAAAATCACCCTGCATTCATTTTTTAATTCATAGTTAATTCATATAGAGTCAAAAAATTCCAAAAATTTTGCAGTAGTTTAATTTCTTTGCATTTGACATTCTGGCCAAGTTTCATAATTTTTGGACTTAATTTGACTATACATCAAATTTTCGACTCTCGAATTTGGCTTGAATTGCATTGCATTTTCTTTATTGCATAAAAAATACCACAAAAATATTCTCCTGAAAACCTAACATCGGAATTGACTTTGAATTAGTCTAAGGAAAAAGCTGCCTCCCTGAGTTCAACCTTGGTCTTTCCCAAGTAAAATAAAAAAATACCGCTTGCGTTTAATTGACTATTAATCAAAGTATTTTTGATAAGTTCGATTTTACCCGACTGCAACGAACGAACATCACTAAATTTAGTCGTTAATCCGGTTGAATTAGGTGGGGTAATATGGGCTTTTCAGACATCACTGTATAGTTCTATGCCATCTCCTCATAGATGGCCCAAACCTGGTCTTCGTCTTTGGAAAAATAGGACCCTCCGTACGAGGTGTTCACTAGCCCCTGCAGCTTCGATGTCAGCCCACAAAAAAAGCTCTGAACAAGGTTGGGCTTGGATATCTCATGATGTAGACACCGATCAATGAGATCTCCGTATCGATCCCAAGCCTCATGGAACTGCTCGTTTGGGATAAGTGTGAAGTTGCTAATCATCGCTCTACCTGCATTGGTCCGACTGAATGGATAGTACTTATTCGAGTACTTGGTTCAGAGCTGCTCCCATGTAGTGACTACCCTCCCCAAGTGCTTCATCCAATAGGCTGCTCTGTCAACTAATGAGAATGGGAAGGCAATCAACTTGATAGTATCCTAGTCAACAAGTCTATCGTGGATAGTGCTACGTATCATCTCGAATTCCTGCAGATGGAGATGGGGATCCTCGGTGGCTAGCTCATGGAATCTGAGCAGTAATTGAATCGTCTGGGGGGTGAATCTCGAAGTCGCCCAGGATCTCTGACAGATGGATCCATCTATGGGTGATGGTTGCACCAGGGTTGTGCAACTACCTCATCGTCCGTGGTGGCTTCACTGGCTCCTGCTGGTCATCGTGGCGTCCGTCTCCTCCTCCAGCTTCGGGTATCTCTCCACCAGCTGGTCTCTGCGGCTCTGCTCGCCTAGCTCTCATCTGCATCAACTCTCGTCTCACTTGGCCATGAAATCTCCCTGGTCCCGAATCTGACGTTGCATGGTCTCCAGTGAAGCAAGCAAGATATTGTTGATGGCGGCTTGGATAACACATATTAAGAAGTCTATGGCCGCTCATCTGTACGGTTCTCACTGCTGGCCATCTCTCCGGTCTCTACAAAGGCAAAAGACCCCAACTCAGGTGTTGTCAAATGTATGAATAACTGTGCTGGCCTCTGCTCTAGTACCTCTGAGAAGAAGGGTGGTCGAGGGGGAACAAGGTGGTAGTGAACACGGGTTCAAAGAGCAGGTCTGAGCTCTCCGAAGCCGCCCTCGATGAATGAAGAGGAGTGCTGGAAAGAGGTGCTGTCAAAGGCAGCCTAATGGACCTCCTTTCCATCATCGTGATCTGGGGATTTATGACGATTGTATCTGGAATGCAAGCAAGATGAGAAATCAAATCCCATGTTCACCTACGCAATGCAAGCTGATGACCATGAAAGATTGATTGTTAATCTTGTCCAATTTTATTAAAGTGATAAATCAATCTATTAGAGCGATTAAGCGAGTTGTTGGGAACCTAATGCTCCCAGGAGACTGTCCCGAATCTCACAGCTAGTTTTTCCCAGCTAGTATGGGTGCAGACCATGTACCGGCTACCCAATCTGCCCAATCTGCTAAGGAAGTCCCGGACAGATTACCGGCTACCCGGTGAAATCCTCACTGGAGAACAACTAACCATGAGACCAATAGTCTGAAGAGAGATCGAGTGTGGTTCTATCTTAGTGTGCGGGCCACTCTCTCGCTATAGATAAATCAAACAAGGAGGGGTGAATCTCCCCAAAACAAAGATTTTTAAGTGAGATTGATTTCAGGTCAAGTTTGCATTAGCAGTCCCAAATTTTATTTGATATCTCTTTTTAGGTATTTTTCTGAATAAAACAACACCTAACGAATTTTCTGATTTCCTTGGTTATTTTGAGTCCAATAAACAGGGGGAGGAAGTCGAAAAGCCGATGTGCGATCAAACACAATGATGCGTGTAGAGATAGAAATGCATATCTTGCTCCAGCATTCTACATGCAACGTGATCCGCACATAAAATAAAAGACAATAAATAAACTACCTATATGATGCACGAGGAAAACATCCCTAGATGAGCAACTTCTATTATGTGAAGAACAATAGATAACTATCGGGAAGAGAGATCGGAGTCCGATCTTCGATGTCGGTCGGTGCCCACCACAATGGGTCCTGCTAGAATTGTATACATCCTCTCTCGATACGTGGTCTCTAATTCCAATAAGCTAACTTTTTTAGATTTATTTTAGCCAAGTCCAATTATGTTCTATAGGAACAGATAAGCAATTAAGTGTTGGGACCTTAGCTAATTACGAGCACAATCAGATAGAATTCCTAAATCTAAGGGCCAAAACCTTGGGAATCAAATAGAAAAAAGGCGAAAAATCTCGGAAAAGCCATTGTGAGATCCCTCGAGTGCACTACCACTCAACGAAATAGACCCCGAATCAATCAAGATAGTCCAAGTGTCTCAAGAGTCTAAATATTACAATAAATAGTTTTTATCGTAAAAATAAAACTATCTATCTATGATAATTGTCTTCTCTCCTCCTCTGCTCCTCCTCAGGTGCAGGCTCCTCCAAAAGAAAACCAAAGCGTCCCTCCGGCGGGTCCTCACACAAAAAGTGAAATAGAGAAATGTTAGAAGGCAGTTATAACAAATAGGTATAAAAATAATGAATAATAAAACTGATTACTAAGTCGTGCTCTTCATTAACGACACCATTCTGATGACATGAAAATCGAGATCGACTAAGGTGGAAAATATAAAATCTGTCATTGTCCCTAATCAATCGATTCTATCACAAGAAAAATAACCACTAAAGAAGATTAAACAATCAAATGTAAGCGGTTTGCTATTTTATTTACCTGGTATAGTGACCATAGTCGAACACATGGAACACGATTTACAAACTAGTAGTCAAATTTTGAAAATAAAATATTTTTAGTGGTTTTTAATTTTGATTTTTTTTAATTTTAAATAAAATAAAACAAACACAAAATACAAGACAACACACACAACACTCTTTTTGGATTTTTCAAAATAATAAAAAATACCTAGAAAATAAAAGTAAAAAATATTTTTGGGTTTTATGGGTTTTGAGGTGTTTTTGGTAATTTTTTGAGAATTTTTAAATGTTTTTGTGATTTTTTAAAATCAAATAGTCCAAAAAATGTGAAACAGTGCACAACTAGGATCAAATTGCAAATTAAAAATATTTAAATGCCCAAAGGTCCTGGATGACAATTTCAAGATAAAATAGAAATAAAAATATATAAAGAAAATCTGAAAACATAAATTTTGGATTTTTTCTTTGATTTTATACAATTTTATAATTTTTGATTGTTTTGAGATTTTTAGGGTTTTTATAAAGATTTTTCAAACATAATTTTTACTAAAGATAAAACACCAGAAAATACAACCCCGGAAATTTTTGTGAGATTTTTTGAAACAATTTCGAATTTTTATATTTTTGTAACACATATAGGGTCTTTATTGGTGGTTTTTGAATTTCTAAAAATAGAAAATACGAGCCAATTAATCTATGAAAATTACAATAAAAACTACAACTAGCACTGTAATTTTTAGGCAATTTTTAGAATTAATTTAATATTTAATAATTCCAATAAAATGTAAGGAGCTAAATATAGTTCACATGGACCTAAAAGTAAATAGTTATCTTTGCTGACTAAATAAATAACAAGCTATAAAAGCATAGGGTCGAATATGCAAATAATCCAAGCCAAGCATGGACGACACGTGATCCAGACTCATAGGGGCATAAATGCAATTCTTAAAACTTCACATTCATTTCGTATCAACATAAAAGCTCAGGACAAAAAGAGCAAATAACCCAAAGAACACGTGGGGACACATATGCCTCAGACTCATAGGGACTAAAATGCAAATATAAAAAGTATGAGATCTAAACTGTAAAATTTCTTTAGTTATAAATTTTATTTTCTAGACTAAAGAGAAATAGGGAAACATGCAGGGGAAAATGTGAAATATACCTAGGTAGGGTGGCACGTGCCGTACGAATAAGGAGGCGGAAGTGGGCAGCTCTATGATGAATCCGCGATTCATCATCTCAATATCTTGATCTTAGCAAAATCCCCGTGTAAAATCCCAGAAAAATATCCATAAAATTCATAAATTAACAAAATGACTCTTGTAAATAAAATACACTAATTATTGTATATTAGATTGTACAAAATAAACTACCCATAAAAAGCCGCAAAAATAAAGGAGTTTTATACATGTAAATAGCCCAAAACTTCATGTATTTTTAATAATTTCATTTCATCTCCTTTTTGCCTAATTCTTTCTCTAACTTATTTATAAAAATGTATATAAAAATACAAAAATACAAAATAAATTTTACCTCAAATAAATGCTCCTAGATCCCAAAGAGAAAAAGCCGTAAAGTCCAACTTCCAAGCTAAATTCCTGCTCCGTATGAACTCCAAATTCACCAAACTCACTTTTAAAGTTCAAGTTAGAAAATTATCTATCCAACGGAAGTGGTTTCATTAAAATCGGAGCTCATTTGCAAAAGTTGGATTTTGGGACCTAGATGTACATTGTACATTATGTATATATTCATTCTTTAGTCATTTTTTTATTTTATCTTTCTCAATTACTAAAAATACAAAAAAATTATGATTGTGTTGTATTTTGATTATTGTATTTTATTGTATTTTTTTCGTTGTAAAAATCTCTTATTAAAAAGATAAAAAAAATACATATTAAAAAAAGCAAACAAAAAAATGTACATGTTGTATGTATTTACTTGTAAATTCACCACTATTTTTCCCTTCTTTATTTTTGTTGTATTTAAAGTAGCATACTTTATATCATTATTTATTTATTTATTTTTTCTCATTCTCTACAATAACTTCCATTTTCCTCCATTAACCACCAAGTCTTCATCTAACCTCCATTCCACTCCACCATTTTTTTTAACCTCCCATTCAACTCCACCATCTTTCTAACTCCCATTCTTCTTCTCTTTATATTCATATGTACATCCTCATTTTTCCCCATCCGCCATTCTTATAGAAAAAGGAGAGAGCTTGGAACGTGGAGTTGGTGACAGCGGCGAAGCGTCTTCCTCAAACGACGACCTCCTTCAGGCGAGATCCGCGGAGCTCCGCTCCACGTCACGAGTTCCCCATCGAGCTCACGTAGCCTCTTCGATTTTATTTCGCCAATTGGATCGAGGTGACGACAGGAGTCCAGCGTAGCTGCCCCGAAAATCCGGCGAACACCAGGTAAGTTATCTCTCTACTTTTCCTTGTTATTTATTTTATCTCACATTTTATTTACTTAGTTCACCACAATAATATTTTTTTAGCACATCATATTACCACCTAAAAATTCTCCCTTTGATAGTTCCTATCATCTTCACACTATAATTTTGTTCCCCTTTTTGTGTACATATTATATACTGTTTAAAGAAAATTTAAAAAAAATAAATAATTAAAACAAAAAAATTGTATTACAGTTCCAGCACTAAAAAATTAAAAAAAATTCAAAAAAAAATTAAAAAAATAAACGGAGGAGGGAGGAGCAATGCCGCCACCCCCACCCCCTCTCCTCCATCGCTGCCCAGCCGGGCTCGCGCCGCCCGCTCGGCGCCGCCGCGGCCGGCGCATCCCGCCCACAGCGGCCGGCTCCGCCCCCCCAGCCCTCCTCCGCGCGCCGCCGACGCCGCCGACCTCCCCTTGGGTTCACCTGCAATGAAGGAAGAAGAAGGTCAAATTTGTTTAGATTTTTTATTTTGTAAGAATTGCACTTTTATCTTTTCATATTTTTATAATTACAAAGTAGTCCCTGTTCATAACTTGCATTGTAATTCCAGTTTCTCTTTTTGCACAAAGACCCCTGTGTTTGACTTCAATTTGGACATTGTTTATGCATCTTTTTATTCAATGAAAAATACCATTGTGACGAGCAACTAATTGTCTACATCGTGGACATTTATTTATATTTTTGTGATTTTTTTGGTAATTAAATTAAATTATTCAACTTAAATATTGCATAGTTTACCCATTCTGTGCCATTAAATTTATATATCACACACAGTTGCTCTAAAAATTCCCTAAAAATTAGGAATGATGCCTTAATATGTGCTTAACTTACTGTCCAAATTTCATCTAAAATGGAGATGTCTTGTGCTTAAAATAAATTAAAGAGTGATTTGGATCTTTGATTTTTAATAAATCCACGTACATTATTTTTGCGAAATTTCAAGTCTCCTAGATTCTATAAAGAAATATCTTTTTAGGATAATTCACACTCTGATTAATTTGACAACGTGGATTAACTAGGAATTAATTACTCACTGTCACTCTGTTTCCACTGAAAAATACATAAAAAAATCATATTTTTTTCAAAAAATTCCAAAAATATTACTGTAGGAAAAATTCCAAAAATATTACAAAAAAATGTGTTTTGTGTTCCTCACTGGATTGGGACTTTAGGAAAAATATAATTTGGCTGAATTGTATTAATTTAACATTAAAATTAATTTGGCTTTGTTGTATGCTTTCTTAGTGTCGTAATTCAACCGCATCTTGCATTGGCATTTCTTTTTGTATTAAAAAAATCTAAAAAAAATAACGTTTGAAAATCTAGACCTAAGTTTTTGAATTAAAACCGAAGTTGTTCCTTTGCCTCCCTGAGTTCGACCCCGGACTTGCCCGGGATAAAAATTAAGCCGAGACACTCTTCACGGAGATCTTCTCTCGGTTCTGACCGAATCGCTAAGTACACGTGCTACAACGTGACCGAATTATCATTCGTATTCTAGCCATCAGATCTTCCCCGCCTTCAATCCGCACCGTCCGTCCGCGCCCATCCCTCCTTACGCCACGTGGCATGTTGTGAGCCACTCGATCCCGCTGTTTTACCTTCGATCTTGGCCGCTGCTTCCTTGGACGCTCCTCAGCCCTCCGAACGATGTCTACTTCTCATCACAACCGACCGTCGCCGCCTGATCATCTTTGCGCCATGTGGAGCGTCGTACACCTTCGGATCTCGTCCTTAACCCTTTGATCACCGCCGTTCACTACCTCTTTGATTATCGACCGTCCGATTACTGCCTTGATGTCATCTCCACCGATCGATACCGCCTCGTGCTTAGCCCGACACGTGGCAACTTCAAGGCCCGTTGATCACTCCGCCCCCCGACCTAATCTCAACCGTCGCTCCGCGCCCAATTCTCCATCGTTGGATCTCCATATCCAACGGTGGAGCGTCGTCGTCAACCTCCGACCATCCCCTCTCTCTCCCACAATCCAGCTTGCACACCTCTCCCCCTTCCTATTTTCTTCGCCACTCCAGCCATCATCTCAACTCTCCAACCGTCCTACGGTCTTCGCCACTCAACCATCTCCCTCGCGCACTCCTCCAAGACCCACAACTCCCTTCCAGTCGTCCCACATCTGCCCTCAAACCCACGTCGACCACCACCACTTCCGCCATAACCTTCTTTAAATCCGCCGCCCCCTCCGTCAAAACACCTTGTCCACCTTTACGTGGGAGGAGGCCCAGCCCTCCTCCGCCTCTCTGTGACAGAGAGGGGTGAGAGGATCGAGCGAAGACGGCTCTTCTCCCCAGTGTCGACCCTCCGCCGATCACGGCGGAGCTGCGGCGCTCCGCGACCGCTTGAGCTGCTTCCAGTTGCTGCGGAGGTTCAGCGACGACCAGGGCTCCACATCGAAGCTCGCCCCCAAGACCCGCTCCGCCTCCGACCAGGTAAGCTCTTCTTCTCTTTCTCTTGAATTTTTCTCTGATTTCTTCTATTTAATTAGGCTTTCTCGATCAATTTCACCCTTCACCGTACATCCCCTGAGCTCCGCCTCACATTCGTCTTCACCGCTCCGCCTCCAGATCACCTTCCTCTTCCTCCAGAACCCTAGACCGCATTCGATCCATCTCCTCCACCTCCCACGGCGGAGGAGCATCCGAGCTACCACCTGCTTCGCTCGAATAGCTCCCACTCCATTCACCTTCACATCCCTACGCTTCGGCCATTAGACTAACACTGCATGTCAACTAACCCTTCATTGGCCGGAGACGTCGCCAGAGCGCTTTGACCGAGCATCTATCTCATCCTCAGAGCTTCGATGGGCTGAGCAAAGGTGCCCAACTTCTTCACTGAGCTTCCTTCTTCATCGACACATATCCATGAAGTTTCGGGGAGGACGCCAGCAGCCGAGGGAGAGTGGTGGAGCTGGAGCTCCCTCGCCGAAGCTCCAAAATCGCCGCCCACCTTCGATAGAGGAGACAGCACAGTTACCGTTGGATGGTTTCATCTCAGAGACCATCCAACGGCCCAGATTCGACCACGCACGTCTTCTCCAGCAACCGTTGGATCCTCTCGATCCAACGGCCTATGTGCAACCACGTAGCCCTTGGTCGTCGGTCCAGGAGCCATTGGATCCTCGAAGATCTGATGGCTTAGAAGCAGCCACGTCGCCCAGGGGCGCTTTCACCAGTAACCCTTGGATCATCACGATCCAAGGGCGGACATTCAGCCACGTGGCGACGCCAGAGGCTTCACCTAGCCTCAGCCACCGAGCCTCTAGGCTTGGATGCTCCGTGCCTTCTCCGAGCCTGCAGCGAGCCCAAGCCAAATTCCGAGCCTAGCCGAAGCTATGCCGAGCCTCTGCGGCGACCGAACCTGATTTCGAGCCTGGGACAGCGCGTGTTTGGCACGTGCTTCCTGGGCAAATTGCAGAGGAGCCCACCGTCTTCTCTAAATTGCAAGCAGGTCCCTATCACGTGCACGTGCGTGCACAGTGGACATTTTACAGGGAAGGTCCCATTATTTCACTTATTTACATTTTAGTCCCTCCGAGGACCTGTTTGTAGGTATCTTTTCATGTTTTCTTTCATTTATGCCCTTATCTTTGATCTTGCATATCTTGAGCATAGAGTGTCCAATTGAGTTGATTTCAGTTTCGTTTTAAAGCTGGTTTGATGGTCTTTCTAATGGCATGCTTAATTATTGTTTTGGACACAATGAATTTTGATGATTATTTTATTTGCCATGTGTCTCTTACAGTTTTAACTTGAGCCTATTCTAATTTCTTTTATCAAGCCTGAGTGATATTTGAACTTGAAGTTGACTCATACTAAATTGCTCATCATATTTCTCCTGATCTAGGGCATAACTTCATCGCATTTCATGGCATTTAATTGCATGATAAAAATAAATAAAAAAAATGCATGTTTATTTTAATGCATTGTTATCTCCTTGCATAATTTGACCTATAGGTGCTCTAACTCAACACTTAGCTAAATAAATGGAAATCCGGATAATTAGAGAAAGGCTCGTGTCCCTGAGTTCGACCTTGGTTTCTTGCCAAGTAAAATTTTTTTCATGACCATCGCATTCTTATTTGACATATATCAATGAGATGGTCTTTTTGATGAACCGCAAAATCGGCCCGACGGATGAGACAAGGGGAGCCGGGCCACGTGGCGCCCCCAGAATGGGTCACGTGACCCAATCAGATTTATTCGAGAGTATTTTTGATTTTTGGGGGTTAAAAAGGCCGAATTTGAGAAAACTCAAAACATGAAAGTTGTAGATCTTGACGAGATCTACAAGTTTCATGTTGACCAAAACTGAAGAAGAGATCAATTGAAGACCCGAAATATTTTTGAAGGTATTTTTAAGTCTAAAAATACCACGAATTTTTGTTTTGTCTTTTTCTTTTTGTGATTTTTAATTTATTTAGGCCTCTATTAATTACAAAACTTTAATTGGGTTTTATTGACACTCAGCTTAAGCAAGGGGGTTAAAAATGAGAAATAAAGATGATGAAATCGAGTTTCATCACTCTGATATTCTTTTGAAAAGATCTAATGGTTCTGATATTGTCGGGAACGTGCAGTCAGATAACCCCACTGGATCTGATCAGACCGTTAGGATGGAAGCGTGGCGTACGACTCTGATCAGATCTGCAAAGCTGCTCCAGATCGAACGACAAAGAGGGCTCCTGGATGAATGTGTCCAGGGTGAACTTCAATCGCGTGAAGGAGAAGATCTGTCACTCCGATGAGGTTGCCCAGGAGCTCGGCAGTGTCGTGGAAGTATTGCACGTCTGGTGGCGGGCTCCGATGAGGGAGACAATGGTCGGATGTGCACAGTTGTGAAGCTCCTTCTAGAGTTGCTCCACAGGAGCAATAGAGGGTCCAAAGGGGGCTCCTCGTGCAAACCAGTACCTGCAAAGGGTGCTATGCTCAAATACGAAGCTCCGACAAGGTTTATTTTGTAAGAAAAATGAAAGAAGCGACGATGGATGAGGGTCGATCTCCGGTGAAGGCGAGGTAAGGAGGTCTGGACCTTAATCTAGCTATGATGGGCGACCTAAGGGTGATCAGGTCACATAAGAAGGTGTGGGTGAGTCGTGGGGTAGATCTGAGCGGACAAAGATGGGTAGTGAAGCTCCGACCAACTGGTCGAAGCTAACAAACGATGACGACATTGAAATGGAAAAGTGGAATGGAGTGGAAAATGAAAAGGAGATGAGCGATACCTGAAGGTTCAGATGGACTAAGAAGCTCTAAGCAAAGGTGGTTAGTGAGGTCTTAGCCTCAACTGAGCTGCAACTGGCTGGGAGGCTTCAAGCGGCGGAGCTCCGGCCGCGTTGCATGCTACGAGCCTCCAGGTATCTCCATAGGGTCCTAAGCTACTCCTCCGATGCATAACACTCTAAGGAAGGTAACTATGGGTCTTGGGTGGCGCAAGGGATGAGTTGGAGAGCACATGAGGCAGAAATATGTATTTATAGGATGCTCGAGGGCCCAAGAAGATCATAGCATGGAGCGGAACCCTAGGTTGATCCGGCTGCGCCTTGGGATCCGTAAGGATCGTAGATATGAGGGCTTTAATCGGGCGCAGGAATCGAAGCAATCGGAGGTCTGGGTCGGGCTCTAAAAAGTGGAGAAAACACTCCGACGAGGCACGCGCGAACCCAACCTGGTTGGAAGAGGATGTTGACCAAGGTTAACGGTCTTGCATGGACCAATGAGAATTCAGGATTTACAAAATGAAAGAAAATTAAATTAAAATTTATAAATGATTTTAATTAAAAAGTGTATAAAGTAAAAAAATGTTTATTATTTTATAAACTACTTTTATGTGATTTTTAATTATTTTTATGAAAATAAAAATAAGGTATATATAATTTATTATGTTATATACATGTATAATATACCTATGTATTATGTACAAATATTTTTATTTTATTCTTTTTACAAAAAATCTTATTATTTTAACGCACTCTTATGAGGATGTTAATTAGCCAAAGTTACGAGCATATCTCATGTATATAGCTAGTTTGTCATATGTGCGTGAGCTTTCCTACTAAGCGCATCTGCCACCAACTTTAAGTCATGGATGGAGTAATTCTGCACATGCGTCCTCAACTGACGTGCTGCATAAGCAATCACGTGACCTGGTTGCATCATAATTATTCGTAAACCTTCTCTTGAAGCATCTGTATATACAACATAATCCTGAGTGTCTGAAGGAAGTGCAAGTATATTCGCAGTCGTCAATCTTTCCTTCACTGTTCTGAAGGCTTGTTTACATGGATCATTCTAAATGAAAGGAATTCTCTTCTGTGTCAATTGTGTCAAGGGAATAACAACTTGGGAAAAACTACTGACTAAGCATCTGTAATAACCCACATATCCACTTCTGTCTTCCATGTTGCATCTTTGACATCATGTCGGTGCCATAGCACCTTTATTAGGAAAATCTCTTTGTTGCGAAGCTTTTTTTTCACAACACTATCGAGTATTTGTACCGACCTTCTCTTTATAAATCAAATTTGACTCCACGTCAAGGTTCTCGTAGCTGATGACGTGGCGAAGGTCATACTCGTAATTCCTTAAATTGATAGGTTGGAGAAAGGGTTACTCGATAGACCACCTTACACATACGAGTAAAAATTTCATATGGTCCAACGTATCATGGTATCAACTTGGTATGAGCACCAAATCTCTGTATCGTTCCAATTTATTTAGATGTCTCCGCATTTTTTATCCTCAAAATTTTAAGAAAAATGAAGAGCATATATAATAGTTGTAAAGTTTTGATGAATTACATGTAATACTTCACATTGTCATCTAATTTCAGAGGCAATTTAAGGGATTGAATCATGCATGGAAGGCAGCAAGAAGAGGGAGAAAGATTGTACCTTTAATCCTCTAAGTTTGGAGGGTATTTGTGGTTTCATTTAACATGCAAATTAGCCTAAGTTCAGGTCGTTAATTAGCCACAATTTTTAGCATAGAAAAATAGAAAGTTGAGGGAAAATGACATGTATTTTCTTATGGAATCCTGAGAAGGATGAAGCAATTCATAAATAAAGAAGTTAATATAAGTAACTGAGTCTCCAAAATTCAAAAAAAAAACTCAACCTCAAAACTGGATGATTTACCTTTATAATTGAAAGCAATGACTCCCTATTAATCAACTGCCTGTTCTTTACATCAAGGACATATTCAGTTACTATTTTCAATGATAAAGAGAGTCCTAGAGTTGATCATAAGATACTTTGATGCACTTGTGGCTAAAGATGCATTACTTTTGGATATTATCCTAATAAGGATGATGCCAATGCTTATAAATTGAACATAATTCATATTAAAATAATGTCATTTCCCCCAACAGATGTGCTACACAACAACTCGAGATTGTGACATGTTCTAAACATAACAAGCATTAGATCACACCAACCAAGAATTCCAACTGCTAACATGGAGCTTCATAGAGTGATTGTTGTGAACATGCTCGAAGAGATGATCATGTGCCATTAACCTCCATATGTTTGGTCCAAGGTGGAAAACAATATTGTATTTATGAATAATGCAGTATAATATCACAGTTTGGTTGCATGGGTAGAGGCTCCTATAAGAACATATTCCCTTAAGGATCTATCCATATAGCTTTTACAGTTGCTTGAGTCGCAATGTGATGAGGTTTCATCCAGGTTACAAACTAAAATTTGTCATGGGTTTCTTGTCTACAAGATAACCTACATAATATATATATGCATAAATGGTGAAACCCAGAGATTCCTTGCTGAGGAAGAGATGATCCTTTCCTAATGCAGTCATAATGTATATGTGTAGCATTATAACAACATCCTATAGTGACCCATGAACTAACCTACTTTGCTACCTACACGAGCAATGTCTACGTAATTCACAGTGATATGTAATAGCTTCCCGATAATTCCTTTATATTATATAGCATTGACATCTTCTGAGAATTCATATTTTAAAATATTAAAACTCTTTTCTCAAAGTCAACAAATGATTTCTCAAGATCTTTACGAATAAGAAATCATCAATCAAATAATCATTGTGTATAGTCTACTATTCATACAATCTATTATATATACAGGATGTTATGGCAAATGATCAGAAAATATCCCTCCTTTGGTGTCTCAACTGGAACTGGTACAATTAAGACATGATTTTTGTATAGGTACCATATAAAATAAAATGACAAAGACTAGCTAGATCCATATCCAAAGCATAGATGGTAATCATATGATTTTAGAAATGATAACATGTGACCACAAAGACCGATCATCTTCATAAATTAATCTTTTAGGCATACTCTACTATTTATACATATCACCAAAGATAGGTTGTGACAAAATACCTATATTTGTAAAGTCAACCATTGAAGAGATTGAGAATTGATGGAGTAGATGAATAAGTGGAATCAATGATGAATCAGTTATATCAATAAGATCGTTGATCGAAAAGACATAGATCTGTACAATCAACCACACAAAGGATTAAGAAAGGATGAAAGATCAAGTCAGTGATGACTAATAATTAAGAGTGCCAGTCACGGTGACCTTTGCACCTGACTGTGCATGGGTGCGGTGACACTCAGCTGGGCGGGAGATAGGAAGCCCAGTTAGGGCAGCAGCCGCTTAGTGCGCGGGTCTAGGATCCCAGTCTTTTTCTCGATTTTTTTCGCGAGCGCTCGCAGTTTTTACGCCTATCTGGGATCCACAGGTTTTCTTTTAAAAGACTAGTTCCGTTAACCCTTGTTCTTTAGGGTACCTAGGCTGGAGGGCCCTTGGTTTTAGTTTTTCGAGCTCGTTAGCCTGTATTGGTCGGGCCGGTTTTTCTTTTAGAGTGACTTTTCCGGAGAGTCTCTCTCACCCGTCTCAGTGGCGTAGTTTTGGAGTAGACCTATCCCTCTATTGGACAACACTTCCAATTAGAGGGCGAGACGGAAGAGCTTTTTGTAGGCTACTTCACCGCTTGAGTTTTGTTTACTTTTCGCCAACAGATTTGACGATGCTACATCCGAATCATCCGTGTATACATCTGAATCCTCTATGGCTACATCTGAATCAGTTACAGTTGAATTTAGAAATGTTACATTTTTTTGGAGTGAGTCACAAATGACTTTGGCTAAAGTTGAGATGAATTATAGTTAAGTTGGTTACATGAGAGCTTGGTTACAATTGAGTTGGTTGTAGTTGAGCTTAGTTTCCATTGAGCTAGTTACTGTTCCGCCAGTAATTCTTGATGAAGAGAAAAGACCAGTTTATGAAAATCATCCTTATCAGACTACGAGCTACTACCACAGTTGTTTGAAATAGCCAGTGGACGTGTTGGGAACTTAGTTAGGATGCATTTTACTCCACCGCATGCCTACGGAGGCATCCCAACCCTAAGGTTTCCTTACCGCCTTAGAGTCATAGTGTGAGGTCTTACCTAGACCAAGACCACAGACTATCCACTATGCTTGAGAAATTCAGCAAGAAAAGAATCAAAACATTAGACTCATAATCTACACTTACTATGATCTATCCACATGACTCACAATCATCAGAAGAGACCTGAATCATCTCGATCATGTCAATCACTAAATACTCAAGATATCTGAATCATCTCAATCATGATAGGCATTGAATAAATCATTGAAACTTGAAATTGATAGGGAAGAACGGAAATCATATACATTTTTATACTGAAGTCACCTTAGAATCATAATATGAGATCACACTCAGATCAAGATCCTAGATTATCTACTAAATCTGAGAGGTTAGATAACGACCAAGAACAAAGACTCAACATCCACATCTCCAGATCCATTAAGCATGATTTATAATTAATTAAAAGGTGACAGTTTAAATATGGATCATATCTATGTATAAAAATAATAAATATGAGTAATTAAGGTAGGATGAGTAGTATGGAGGTTTACATACTAAACTAAGTCGGGAAATTCACTTGCTGAATAACTAGAAAACTTGTTTCATTGCCAATAGCTCTAAATTTAATTGCTTTCTTTTAGAGCCACTAAAATTTCCTGTTACTTCCAATTAATAAGATTTACTCAACATTTATTGATGTTCTTTTCTCCCTATTGCATGGATTGCAGGCAAATACTTGCACCGTGGTATTGGGAGAGTTGAACATCAGTTTTTGAAGCAAAATATATCAGGTATGTATGTTATAGTTTTGTTCAAGATATTATATAAATGTTTTTCTTTCTCTTCTTCTACAATTTGGGATGCATGTACATTATGCAGTTTCTTTTGTTATATGTAAAAGTGCTATAGAAATTTGTGCAATGTAGTTAGTGACATATTGTAATTCTGTGGCATATTAATTAATTTGTGAATGTCGTTCGTAAAATGAAAAAAAATCCCCTAATTTTTAGTCCTCTAACGTGATCTTTAGCGAACATGATACTACGGGTGATATGTAAACGGGTATTCCGAATCCGAGAGGGAGCGAGCATCACAGTTAATAGCTAAAATACCTGATGGATAGCAACATAAAAAAACTGAATTAGCGACTCCAACATTGACTTTAATGAAAGTAAAGTGAAGAGAGATATGTACCTTTGAATATCTCCACTTTGGAGATCCAAACTTGCTTGCAACATCCTTTTCTTGACAGGAGCTTCAGTTCATTCGGATCCGGATGTTACAGGCTTGCTTTGACATGCTCTGCATTTATCAATACCTTGCATCATCATTTCACCATATTATTGCATCATTTAAATTTCATAAAAATATTGCATTTTATTTTTAATCACATAGCATAGAATTATTTTTCTTACATTAAAATATTTGTAAAACCATTCAACATATTTATTTTTATTAATTAATTACATCTTCTTAAAACCCATAAAAAGTCTTAAAAAGATAAAAAATACCAAAAATATCTACATTCTTTCTCTGAAAACCTAATTTCTGAATTATTTGAGGATTTATTTTGAACCCTCGTATTACCTCCATGAGTTCAACGTTGGGACTTACCCTAGTAAAATAAATAATCGTGATTGCATGGAGACTTCATTCTCTATATCATTTCTTGGTGTGATCATTTTTGACGAATCTCTGAATTACTCGACTACAACAACACCATATTAAATTAAAAGTGTGATTTCAGATGCTCGTCAATGGGTGTAAAAAGACTAGGCCACGCATGCGAAGGATGTGCCCTAGGGTGTCCTATATAGTTTTGCAAATGAGGAGGTGTGTGTTCTGTAAAATTAACTAGAGCACGTGAGTTGGATCATGTGTGGCTAGTCTCGGGTGGAATCTGAAGCTATCGTAGCATGGCACGTGGAGCTTTGGAGACTCGAGCTGCCTCTGCCATCCGAGGATAGTCGCATGTGATCCAACTCACGTGCTCTCGCAAATTTTGCGTAACACATCCCTTCCCTTTTGCAGAACTACAACATATACCTGATGAATATCCATTTCATCACCTTTATTCTTTCATTTTAACATTAAATCTGTAGCTAAATGCATGTATATATTATTAATTTGATCGAATTAAAACTTAATAACTCACATAAATACTGTATAAAATATTGTATAAAATATTATATTTATTATCAAAATAAAAGAAAAGAAAGAAAAGAAAAAGAATGAAGTATCCACGACACTAAGTGACCCTAGATCCCGAGACCCAGTTATCATGATGACTTGATCGACAAGGAATAAAGTAGGGGGAGATAGGTCAAAGAACTGTATTGAAAATAATATAAAAACCTTGATTATTTTTGCCAATATATTGCATTTTAAGGCCTATTTTATTTTTCCATTGTATACCTTAAATAATAAAACCCTTTATATGAACATTGTACATAAAAAATACAAAATAATACAAAATTTATTCCATTCAACAATAATGGACAGTGTGCCCGGGACACACAGAATAAAAAGCCACAAAGAAAACTTTACAAACATGTATCTTCTCCATACATATCTAAAATTGACCAAACTCGCATATATTGTTCATAAAATTAAATCATCTATTTAATGAAGGTGGTTTCATTTAATTTGGAGTTAAGACGTAAAAGTTAGCTTTTAAGCTCTCATTATGCAATATACCTGTATATAATATTCAACATATTTATTCTTTATATTTTTAAGTTTCTTATATTTTATAATTTTGTAAATATTTTTTAAAATACGCGTAAATAATAAAAATAAAATAAAACCATCTAAAATTAATTAAAATAAGTAGTGCACTTTAATATGTAGGTAAACTATGCCTATAATATGCCTACATAAAATATATACTTAACTATTTAAGCATACAGATAAATTTATAAAAATACAATAAAATATCTAAATATGTATTTAAATAATTATACATAGATAAAATATGTAAATAATAGAATAAAATATAAAATATAAAATATAAAATATAAAATATAAATAAAATAGGCTGAATACAGATATATATACACCAATACATATACATGCAAATATTAGCATGTAATAAAATGCATTGTAAAAATAAATAAAAATCATAATTAAATACTACATAAAATAATACACATTTTTTATATTTTAACCAAAAAAATTTAAAAAAACTATTTTAAAACAAATTTAAAAGGGGATTTATTCCATGAATTCCCTGCTTCGTCCACGTGGACCAATCAAGTGGCGCCCTTTGTTGACCTACAGGTCAACTACCCCCTTGTACCCTCTGACCAGTCAGAAGGTCACGAGGTCCCCTTCTTCTCTCCATTTCCACGCCATCTACATGCCTCCATCTCTTTCACCAGCCCACCCTCACGTAGCCTGCTCTTCCCTCACCCTCACCGCACCCCTAGATCTCACCGACCCCTATCTGTATTCACGCCACCTCTCCACCTTTTTGCTCGGAACCCACCTGTATAAAGTCCGCCCACCACCCCCTTGTTTGAGTTTGATCCCCCTTCCAGGTCTGTAACCCCACGAGAACTCCCCTAACTTGAGTTGGCAATGACATCACCGATTCCCTAGTCTCGTCGGCGAGGATAAAGGCCTAGATCGCAGTGGTCAGAGCTTCACTGACCACCTCTAGTGAGCTCCTCTATTCCCTACCTCCAAGCAGGTACGAGCTGTTATATTAGGTTTTTCTTATTTCTTTTTATTCTAGTAGCGTACTTTAGCCATTAGTTTCATTAATTAGGTGGTTATTTAGTTTAATTTGAAGTTTTAAATTGGCTGGAGCATTAGACTCAAGCCCCAAATTCATCGTTCCTCGATTGTATCTGACACCCATTTTGCTCCATTTTCAAACCTCGATGCTTTCTTTATTGAATCCCTTTGTTCTCCCTAGATCTTGCACGGATTGAGCAGGATTCCCTTGTGTTGTTAGCTTCAAGAGAGGGTCATCGACCCCCTATTGGAGCTTCATCGACCCCCTATTCCCTTGTGTTGTCAGCTTCAAGAGAGGGTCAGTCGTGACCCTCTCATTGTACCCTTTATTTTGTGCAGGAGTTGCACCAAACTGAGCCACCTGTAGCGAAGAATATAGCAAAGTCAATAGCTCTAGATAGCAACAGCTCCAAGCCCCCTCCTATGGAGCTTGGACACATTTAAAGAACCCTACATGCATGGAAGGTCGTCAGGAAGGGGATGCCATCGGCGAGGCAGTCGGAGGCCGGACGTGGCCGGAATCCGCGATCGAAGGCCGGTTCAATCGACCTTCTTCTGTGTTCTTCCTCCACCTTCAGAGCCGTTCGATTAATGTTGGGTTCCATGTCTTTTCTCCATCGCCGAATCATCGAGTGAAGCGATGCATCCATCCATGGTCAGATCTTCCACATGTTGCAAGGAGCGTACCTGCCTGATTGCGCAACTTAAGTGGGTAAACTTCAAAAGCCCCCTCGTATTTTTTTGTATTTCTAAGTAGGTCCTGTAAATATTAAGAGCAGTTTAAAAAGTACTGTATAAATTTCAAGCCCCCCCCCCCCCCGAAATTTCTCGCATAGCTCATGTGGCCCCCCATGTGAGTTGAGTAAATTGTAAAAGACCCCTTCGGGTTCCTTTATTTTTGTTTAGTATTAAAACTTATAATATTAGTGTTAAAACTTTTGGTTTATTTGCATGCAACCCCTTGTACTTTATTTTTATTGCAAATATAACCATGCTAGGGTTTGTAATTATTTATTTGCATCTCTATTTTGTATAAATAGCTCGTGTGCCTCATTTAATTTGGAAAAATTAGAGTAAATGCTTCATCTTATGTATGTTCACGACATATTTTTATTCTAGAATTTATCTACATTTTTTCATTTATTAAAAATGAAAAGGAGCCAATATATTCCTTATTTGTTTACAAAAATATAAAAAATTACAAAATCACTTTTAAAATTCCAAAAATTATATATTATATACTAATATATAATATAACTTCATACCAAAAATCAGAAAAAATATAAAAGGAAAACCTTAAAAATAAAAAACCCCCCTGATCCTATAAAATTTAGCAAGAAAATCTATAAAATCAAAAAAATAGTTTCCTGAAATGCATTTTTATTTACATTATATTGTATATATTAAAAAGAGTTTGTGGAATTTTAACTATTAAAATATTTTAAACCTTAAAATTTTCGATCTATTAATTTAAGTCACTGGTTTAACATTTTAATCTATTAAAATACCTAAAAATTAGCAAACAATGCCAGAACAATTCTAAAAATAGAGAAACATATTAAAAAAACATTTATTTTTATTTTTTGAACATATATAACTATATTTATAAATAGAAAAACCTATATAGTCTATATATACATAGTATTATTTATAATACACTTATTATTATTATCATTATAAATACTATAAATATATTCAAAATATTTAAAAAAAGGATTATACCTATTTGTATTTTTCGAATTATATATATTATCTATATACCATATATAGTATTTCTACTATTTATATTATATAATATATATTTGTACATCTTAAAAACAAAAAGAAATTAAAAATTAAAAAATATAAAAAGAAAAAAATTATAAAATATAAAAACAAAAAATAATTTATGTTAAAAATCCATAAAAATAAGATATAATTAAAACCTACAAAAATCACAAGAGCCAAAAAGCACAAAAATAATCGTTGTTTATTTTTTTCTAAAAAGACTATAATTAACCTATCCCCGTTGCTATCAGTGGTTTGATCACTGCACTTGCTTACTATACACATTCTTTGAGGGTATAATAAATTTCACCCCACACAATTCTAGTTGATTTATCATAGGTTGTGGGTTGATTATTGGTTTGATTGATTGGTGATGTGTTGAGTACCGTGAGAGCGACCGATACATCTATTTCCGGATCCGACTTGTCAGACACCACATGTCCTCCAAGACCAGGTGTTAAACACCTCTCTCAAATCTCTCTATCAATAACCATGGGCACGTGCTTCGCATGCGCGACTTGGTCTTTTTACACTTTGTCCTCACGCCTCCTGACATTCATGCATATACCCTCATTGTGGGTGAATTTCATTGACCCCTACCGACTTCCAAGAATTGCATAAATGCCCCTCTAAAGGTCTAATTTGATATATTTTTATTTATTTTTATTACATTTATGTCCCTAAAACTATTTGATCATAACTTGTGAACCATTCATCGTATTTTTGTGTTTTTGGTGTTGTTTCAAAGCTTTTTTAAATTCTCTATCAATTTGAGACATTTAGATATTCATTTTGAGACGTTACTAAATGTCAATAAATCCGAAGAATTATTTTGTTAGTTGTGAGCATTTATATTCTTGAATCTGATTCTATTGCTCATAAAATTGTGAGAGTTGAGGGTATCATTGAAAATTAATTTTGAAATTTATTGATCAAATATTTTCTAAAGATGATCCTTAGGAATTGGGATTTAAATTGACCTGCACATTAATTGGCCTACTCATTTATGTAGAAAACTCACATTACGTTCTTTCATCATTTAAAAAATTCATAAAAATATTGTATTGATTTGTTCCCTTATAATTTACACAGTATTGATTTTCCTTGCATAAAAATATTTATAGAAACTCATCCATTCTATTTGCTTCAATTAATTGTATCTTTTATTTAAAATTCATAAAATTTTGTAAAAATTAAAAAACCCATAAACAAATTCATCCTTTGAAAAGCTAAAAGTCCAAGTTGTTTCAGAATTAATTTTAAACCCTCATATTACCTCTATAAGTTATACCTTGAGACTTCTCCAAGTAAAATAAGTAAATAAACAACATTGGAATTAATTTAGTTATTATTTTTAATGTGATTATTTTTTATAGCTTTCTCTTTATTACCTACTACAACCGATACTAATTCTTCATACTTAAGAGAGGTAGAGAGCTAGTTTTCTGTCCCTGGACCGGTAATGGAGAAAAGTGATCTGGGCAATTCCTACCACTTATAACCCATTCTCAGACTTCGTGAGTTTCTGATGTGAGACCGTATTAGGCTCGAACCCAACAAGCTCCAATAATTAACCAGTAAATAAAAAAGTTTACTTTAGTCCAGTTAATTCAAAACCTATGATCTTCAATTGATGAAGTAAGCGTGCTTGTGATAATTGACGATGATGATAAATCTATTAAACAAAAGTGGCTTAGAGTTCTTTGTGATCCTCTCAGTGCCATGAATTCTCTAATTAACTTGTTAAGTGAGATGCTTTGTGGTCCCCATTTATATTAAATTCAAATTACTAGTGAACATCATGTTTTTAGTTAAATATTTTGATTTAAATGTGATCATTCAAATGCATTTGGATGTAGAGGAAGGAACCTAGTTGTTGGGACACCGATGCACGGAGGACCATTGTCCCTAAGTTATTTAGATAACTCAGAGTCGTACTACTTAGAACTTAGGTGCTTTAAGTTGTGGGCTAGTCTTTCATTGTATTTTACAAATGTTACCAATAAGAAATATTTAGTGGCATCACAATTAAGTTGGTATATTTTACTTAAATACTTGGACTAATATAAAGATAATAACCTAAGGGAGTCATAAATCCGATGGGCTTTCGTAGATTGTGTGGTGGATCAACTCGAACTCACGCAGAAAGAACATAGCGACACTATGGGGGCCTAACATTACACACACACACGTCACACATGTGTTGTCTCTCGTGTGACAAGGATTGCTTATTATGTCACCATGTGTTGCCTCGTAGTGACAAGTGATACCTTATAATCATACTTGTGTAGCCTTAGTATAGAATAAGTTTGAGAGTAGCCACTCAATCACGTGGAGTAAGAATGTTTGAGAATACCTTTAGATGCTCGTTGCAACATGAATCTAACGGTATTTCCTTCTCTCATACTTAGCCACCAAAGTATGATCAATAACTTTGAAATAGAAATGAAATTGTGTAGTTTCCACAGCTATACTATGTGAGCTTTTTGATACAATTGCATGTAGTTAATCTTCAAATGGACATTGAATGTCATAACAATTGTTAGTTATTTTTCTCATATTATTAATGATCTTCTATACTTGCAAAATAAATTAGATTAAAATGCATGTCTGCCTTTACTTGCTTTTATGTTATAATTGTTGTTAATAACTTTGTTAAATGGACACTCATTAAAATTGTTCATTACCTGACACTTTTCACTTGAATATAGCCTTTATATATATTGCTTCATTGAGTTATTTAGCTCACCTTGCAATTTATGATCCAGGTAAAGAAACTGTTGGTGAAGAGATACTTGATGGATTTTTGGAGGACTAGCTACTTCCTATCTAGAGGTGGTCCTTCATTTTCTTTACTTTTCTAGTTAGTTGCATTTGTTCTATTAGAGGCGAATGTTTGTCTCCATGTAATAATAGCATTCATGTTGTACAATTTTCCTTTGAGATATTTTATATCCTATACTTTTGTTTGGGGGTTGTTGCATTAAGTTACGAAATGTGATTTTGAAATCGGTAATATATAATGTCATATATTTAAATTGAAATAATACACCCTTTATAAATTATACCTACAAAGGTGATAGATTGCCATTGAGAATAAAATGACAGATGCATCATTTGTTGTGCATGTAAGCTACGGAATGAGATTTTGAAATCACTAACAAGCATGTTGCATCGTATGGATAACTATCGGTCGGTAACATGAAAGTACAACGAAAATCATTTTTTAATAAGCAAATGCTCCCTTCCCTCCATCAAGACTTCCTCCCAAAAACATGTAGGAAACAGATGAAAATGTATGCCAACATCTTGGAAGTAACAATCATCAATATAAATGGAGTCATGGAATGTTATGTTATCGACCATGCTGGTAAACAAATCAATAAATACCACAATTTCAATGATGGCTCCAAGGATTTCTTTTTCTATTTTTATGTCTACGGCTTGGAATGCAACAAACAAGGACATGGAAAGGGATGTAAATATATCTATGCTTTCTCTTAAACCAATGCTGATTAACCCCAAAAGTTGTATAGGGAAACCAATTGCTTGATTGTATGGATCTTAAAAAAGCATCAACATACATACATGCATACTAACTTTTGGCACTTTGGAGAGAAATTTGTTCTTAGATAGTAGGGATATAATGGAGAAATCGACGAGAGAACAGGAATAAAGTTTTTCTTCCCATCGTCGATTGTCGGACATAGCAAAATCAACAAATGTATATAGGAAAACCAATAACAAATGTATATAGGAAAACCAATAGCCAACTTAAGAGAACAGAAGTTAGGATTTCATTAGAGACAAAATGAATTAAACATGAATTAAAGACTTACGGATTCAATGTTGATTTCAAAAATTCATATATATATATATATATCCGAATGATATCTACAATATGTATAAAGAACAAGAATAAAATGTTATACAAAATGGTGGAAGAATCGTGATTTTATAATTAAAGAGTCACAAAATATATACCAATGTTTCCAGGGGCATAAATGCAAAGAAAATAATTAAAAATTACCCTTAACTCTGTTGTGTGGGCCTCTTTTTAATTGATAGAAGGTGGCTAGATGCTCCTGCAAAATTCCCAATAGGCGGTGATATTATTGCGGTTTCCAGCAAGCTGGAGGGGTAACCCAATAATAAACCCACCCCACGTGACTCAGATCACATGGTGGGCTTCGAAGATCGAGTGGTTGGTTCTTCTCTTACTTAATGTGATCGAGTGGTGCGATGACGCGCCACGTGGCACTTCTGGAAGACTCGATGCTCTTTGATTGAAAGGTTGTTTGGGAGGGCTCTCATCAACCATTAGGATTGAGGAGGATGTAGGGGATCAACAGTTGATGTGCTTTTCTTCTTCCTCAATCTTTCATGCACATGGGGTGCTTGTGGTTTATTTAAGACCGGCTTTAGGTGACATTCGATCTCTGTTTAATAATCTGAAAGTGGAAGGTCGATTGAGACCTAAGGATCTTGATTTTGACGTTGTACAGAGGGTAGTGAGGTGAGGGGTCCTTGGTTGGTGAAGGATGGAGCATCGTCAGTGATGGGTTGCATGAGAGTAGAGTGAAGCGGAGAGGATCTGGAGATGGGGGTAGTTAGTCCAAGTTGATTTAAGGTCGCGAACGAAAACACATAGGTGATGAAAACACGATTTTATGTGTGTTAAGAAGTGTATTTTATGAGTGCCATTACGCATACGCAGAAACTAAGATGTTTGAATATTTTTTATTCAACTACAAGCAAAGATATATGAAATAATGTTTAGGACAAGTAGATGATCGATCCATAATGACTCAAACATTTTTATGTGAACTTTTATTCCATTTACAAAAGAATTTTCAACTTTATTGATTCAAATCGAATCTTGTTTTTATTTTTATTCTTGATACTTTAAAATATGTTAAAACTGTGTCATTAGGTTCTAGATATCTTAAGGATCGCACATGATTTTTTTTTAGAATTTTCGGATTTTTCTGCTATTTTCAATGATTTTTGGAAGTGCCAGGGCATTTGTGTAATTCTAAAGAAACCTCAGAGACTTGAATGTAAGTAAAATTGAGATATAAGGGCATAATTACAATTACTGAAAACTTTTGATATAAATCAAGATTTGATTTTTTTTAAAATTAAATAAATAGTGGGCAAATTGTGGATAAAATGAACAAACTTTATGGAACTATAGAGGAGCCTCTAAGGGACTAAAATGTAATTTAATAAAAGATGAATATAAAATGTAAATTTTTCAAGAATAAATAACTGAACCTTGGGCAATTTACAAAATACAAATAAGAACTTTACGTAATTTCATAAAGGACCAAAACTTATTAAAAAAACTAAAAGAAAATTAAAATTGTGAAGGGGTCGTTGGACCTCTTCTTCATTGATGGTGGCGGGTGACGATGGGAGGAGGTCAGCGAGGAGCTGTAGATCACGATGACGAGGGTGGGGGTGGTCCACAGTGTGGTGGAGACGGAGTTAGAGGTGGCAGCTGGCAGAGCTTCGAGGATGGAGGAGAGAGGGTCGAAACACCCTTAATGGGTTCTCTTTCCCTCCGAGCTCTTCCTCCCTTTATAGATAAGGTGAGGGAGGAGAAAGGGGCGGAGGGGCGACATTGGAGAAGGCCAGCTGCCCCCGCAAAGGTTGCATGAAGGGAAGAGGAGGCAACGACAACAATTGGTGCGCGAGTAAAGGGGAGGGGGTGGTGGTGCTTGCGCTTGGGGAAGAGGATGGGGGGCTGACGTCATCGCACCCTTTTTATTTTTATTTTTTTTTGAGATGCCAACGTAAGCATGACATCAACTACTTTGTTATATAACAATTTTTTTGCAAATTAAGAAGGGAGAGGTGAGTGCTCATGTGCTTACTCTAAAATATACATGAAAAAAGGAAATATTGTTAGAACTTTAATATGGGTTTGGAACCCATATTTATTGAATATATATATCTTCTTTAGATTCATTTTTCAGGAATTATTATGCAAATTTTTAGATAATTTTAAATACAAAGCATAGAAAATTATGAAATAAAAACTATGCATTAAATCAAGGAAAATGCAAATGATTACACATGATTTTTTCTCAAAAAAAAAGGTATAAAAATGATAAATCACCGATTCATCATACCCTCATACTTAATTTTTGCTATCCTGATCAAAACAATGATATGCAAAGAGAAATAGAAAATAATTGAAAAATGCACAATGAAGGTGTGCAACAGACACACCCAGACAGTCTTGAGATTTTAAGCTAAGCTTGAACAAATAACAAACAAAGACTGAGTCAACCTTTAGATTAATAATGTTTTTGGGCTCTCCTTAGATTTGAGTATTCAATTCGACAACCCTCAAAATTCTACCAACTTTAGTCGGTTCCATTCTGAGGTCAAATTAGATCATCCTGATCAATAAATATTCTCTTTAACCTTAAGTTGATTTTGAACTGTGTGTGAAGGTTATAGCTCTTTCCAATTTACGAGACAGTATACCATACAACCTTAAGTAAGGTATCAAGAGATTCACAAAATCTAAAGTCTCTATTCTCTCTAAGTATTGGCTTATTCTTATTTCACCTGAGTCTGTCAGCAAAATAATATGGGTGCAATTCGTAGAGAACTTGGATTTTCTGAGGTTTTCCGTAGATCGCATTGGTCTGTTACACTCATTTTTTTCTTTTGAAGAGAAAAATCCTATACCTCTTTGGTCTCTTTTAAACTAGTGGCAACATTGGTCTGCTACTTGGCTTACTTGGTAGAGCTGGATTATTTGAGTAGATTTTTCTTTCTAGATCTTTACTTTGCATATGTTTTTTTAGAACAAGCATACCTTATTGTGCCTTCTTTTTGATAGATTTTTTTTGGCATTGAGTATCAATAGTGTATAAGTATAAAATGTGTCAATAGTGTATAAGTATAAAATGTGACTTTCATATACATGTACAAGGCAAATTTGTTGATAGATCTAAACTTATAAAAAATAAGTGGTTCCTGAACTTAGATCACAGAATTTTACTTAACCCGAGATTCAGAGTCACTCCCTTTCCTTGTTATAGGTTAAAACAATCCGGTGTACAAGCATACTAAGTTAAATTAAAGTGTAAGCTGTAGTTTGTTCAAAAATCAATCAAGAGTAAAATAGTTCTATAGCTGTCAAGATGATCTATTTAGACACATATTTTGGTCACCGCATAAAATTAGTAGAACTCAAGGCATTAAGTCTGAAATAGACCTAAAGAACCATGATACTTAAACCTAATGAAGTCCTTTGAAATTAAGTGGATTAAAGTCTTCTTGATCTGCGTCCAAAACTTATAAAAATTAGGTTTCAAATCCCAAGAAGCTAGGAGAAAATAGGAAAATATTTTTGAATTTCTGAAAAATGGTATATTATTTAAAAAATATATTTTTTAGGATTTTTGCAAATTTTATGGGATTTTTGGTATATGCAAAAAACAAAATTTTTTAAAATATGCAAAAAATGATGAATTTTTTAAAAAAAATATTAGAAAATTTTGAAATTTTTATGATTTTTTTGAAAAATAATGCAATAAAAAAAGATATATTTTGATTTTTTTTGACAATAAAAGAAATGTAAAACAAAATGGAATGCATGAAATGAAATGGATTTTTTTTCAAAAATATCTGATAAAATAAAAAAACATTTATGGAATGCGATGCACCCTCATATTTAGCAAGAGTCATGTCCACATGGTGATAAAATCGCGGAGACATAGAATATAAGACAACATGAGTGGAGAGATTGCAAGATGCAAGTCATCAAAGATTCTTTTTTTATTTTCTAATTGATTTTACCCATTTTGTGTGGGGTTCCCTCCATACTTATGTTAAATTACAATTATGAGGCATGAAGTAAAAAATGCAAGCTAGAGAAAATACATGAAAGATAACTGTGGATTTTGTCCCACGATGTGTCGATTTTAATGCCTCCAGCCGGGCTCCAGGGCCAGGAATACCCTGTGTCTCGAGTATGCACGACATATGTGTATAGAAAATCACAATGATGCAAAAATCTTAGCTCAAGAGATTTGGAGGAGCCAAACATGTGAAGCTGGGGATGGGCGGGTGATTTCTGAGAAGATGAAGTATGACTGAGTGATTGGTTATATTGGTATGATGAATGGCATATGTGACTCGAGTGAAGTTGTGAGTGAAAATTGTGGAGTCGGTTTAGATAAAATTATCTTTAATTAGTAGTTAGGTTCAAGATGGTTCAAAGTTACAAAGTTTGTGTTCATCACATAAAAGTGGTTATCAATGAAATCCTTCTTTTTGAACGCAACAAATGAGACATTGATATTTTCACACATTGTATCAATGTTTTCTATTTCGGTGGCCTCCTTGGTGTCAAAAAGGTCAGAGGTTTGATCATGCCATTGAACTATTTCTGTGAAATGTGTATTAACTTAAAGTCCAATGGTGGGAGAGTGGGTTCATTATACTCAGATTTAACAATTGTTCATGCTTATTGTCAGTATATGAATCATCCATATCATTCAAAGCAACTATTTCTTTTCTTGATGCCACATTTTCAATAGACCAAGAGGATGGTTCCTGCCATGACAGAATCAATATGGTAGTTGGTCATTATCCTTAATTTTTTGGAGGAGATCTTCATTTTCAACCCAAAAATTATGAAGAGACAAAGAGTCAACTTGATTGAAATTTGAGGTAATATTAGGAGATGTACTTAGAGAGTGAAAGGCCAAACAAGATTGGTCATCTTGACAAAGGTTATGGGATTGGAGTGGAAATTATGCGATCGTCCCTGAGGAAGTCATTAGGAAGAACTTCAGACATCTGTCGGGGGTGAATGGGAGAACATGTGGTGACAATTCATTCTCAAGATTCCTCTCTTGATCAAAATTATCATCATGATGAAAATAAAATTCAATTTCATTATATATTCATCTTTATGTCCATCATCATTCTTATGTTCTTCCTCAGATTCTTTTTTGTTGTTATCCTCAGATTCATCATCATATTCAATTTCAGTTTCATTATCGAAAGCATCCTCAGAGTCAGATTTAATATCTTCTTTAGGATCAAAACATGACCTCGATATTAAGAAATTGATGCTTGATTCAGACAATTCAAGTACAGTAGGACCCAATAGAGATCAGGAAAGCATCGGGGTTTCATAAAAATCACAAGATTCAGAATCTTTATAAGTTGATTCCTCATTTATCTCATCTTCCATTTCAGCCTCAAGATTAACCTCATGATCAACAATTATTTCATGCCACTTAGGATCATCATCTAAACCTTCATTAAAGAAATTATTGTTCGTGATCAAAGGTTCATTTTTGACCCGTTGTTTAATAAGAATCTCCAATAAAACTGGATCTGAACATTGTGGTAAAGGCACCATTATGATTATATAAAAATCATTTGCCTCGGAATCATGTTGAGCCAGAGGTTGGAAGAATTGGTGTCCTAATTTATTCATAAAAAATATCATTAAGATCGTCAATTTGGTATAGTTCTCCTCCAATAATTTATCTTTGTGTTACATCATTATGTTTCTCATAAAAAATCTCCTCATATTGTCCTCGAAAGTTTTCCTCATACTCAGGTTGATATGTGATTGTGTTTTCCAACTCATACCAAGCAGAGTCAAGTTCGAGAATTCTCGGATTAGAAATCTGCCTATTCTCAACTATTGTATCTGAAACCATGAGTGGATTATCAAATAGATGTTCACGGATTTCAACAAATTGGCAAACATTCTCCTCATGTTGTCTTTCATTATTTACTTCAAAGTTTTTCATTGAATTCAAGAGGATATTAAAGCCCTCAAAGATTGTCTCGTCAACTTAGTTGGCAAGAGGTTGAGGTCGAGAAGGGATGCAATAAGTTAATGATGTAGACCTATATCAAGATTTGGATTGGTCATACATCCCCGAGTTGTAAAATACGACACTTGGGAAGGAGAACGATTGGGATTGGTGAGAGAATTGAAGTTGTCAGTACTTGAATTGATCAGGTTGACTTCTCCAAGTGGGCTTAGGTGATATCCCGGAATTTGATTGTAAACCGACATAGTTCTAGTAAAAATATCCCTCATAAGGTTATTGATACTATGAAGAGTAATCTGAATATTGTCGTGCAGAGTTGGTATTTTACATACTCTTTATGTAGGCATAGATTTGTTCACTAGAAGTCATTTCGGAGAGGAAATTCAATGCTAACACAAAGCACAGAATAAACACAAAAAAACTGATTCACCAACACATGCGAGTTGCTGCAGAAGCGATTATCTTTTCAAAATTTTCAATTTATTGTTCACAAAAACTCAGGCACACAAAAAGCTTGACTTAAAATCTATTTGTAGATTTAAGGATTGTCTCGATTTCCTACGCTTAGTTGCATCCACTTTCGGCAAGTATGAGTGTAAGTATACGGACCACCGAATGACTACACGTATTTATTGATTATGATGCCAAATGTGGTGTTCTTAATCACCCACTCTGCTAAGGTTTCCCTTGCTGAGAAGTGGATAAACATTTTAAATTCAGTAGCCAAGAAGCCTACGTAGGATACTTGGATCTAACCTAAGGTTGGTTGTTGGTGCACATGAAATTGTGTAAAATGTGCAACACTTCAAGCACTTCAGTTTGCTTTCATCAGATCTACATGTTGACTTTCCAGACTTATCTGATCAAGCTAGCAACTCAATTAGTGATCTTGTTTAATTAGCTAGTAGAGGGAGAGAGACCACAGAAATGAATGCATCAGAGGAACTTGATTTTTTTATTATCAGATTTTAAAAACACAAATACAAATCAAGCATCTAGAAACATGTCTAAGTGATTGGAAAAAAATTACAGTATGCGGCTTACTGGATCAGATTTGGAGCTAGAGAGAATAAGAGAATGAAGGAGCATGAGAAAGAGAGATCCACCTTTTTGTGCTTCTTTTACCTGAAATAAAAGATAAATGAAATTGATTTACAATAAATAGAAAGATCGAAATGCCAAAATAAATTATGTAAAGTTGTCAAGTCTTCGACAACGATGACAAAAATGATAACTGTGATTTACATGCATTAAGAAATGTATTTTATGAGTGTCGTTGTGCACACATGAAAATTGAGATGTTCAGATAATGTTTATTCAACTACAAGACAAGATATATCAATAAGTATAGAACAAGTAGAGGATCGATATACATAGACTCAAATATTTTTATGTGAATTTTATTCTATTTACAAAGGCATTTTCGACTTCATTGATTCAAATAAAATCATATTTTATTTTTTCCTGAGACCCTAAAATATGTTGAAACCTCTTTGACTAGAGTCTGGACATCTTAAAGATTGTACATGAATTTTCTAGGAATTTTTCATATTTTTCTGCTATTTTTTATTATTTTTTGAATTGCTAGGGGATTTGTGAATTCTAAGGAACTTTAGAGACTTGAATGTAAATAAAATTGAAACATATGTGTATAATTGTAATTATTGAAAAACTTATGATATAAATACAATTTTAACTTTTTAAAATTAAATAATTAGTGGGTAAATTGCAGATAAAATGAACAAACTTAATGGAACTGTAGAAGAACCCCTAAGGGACTAAAATGTAATTCAACAAAAGATGGATATGAGATGAGTATTTCAAAATAATAAATAAATTGAAATTGGGTAATTTAAATAAATATAAATAAGAACTTTAGCTAACTACATAAAGGACCAAAACTTATAAAAATTTAAAGGAAATTAAAATTACGAAGGGGTCCATGGACCCATTCTTCCTTAATGGTGGCAGCAGGCGACGGGAGGAGGTGAGGGAGGAGTTGTATATCATGGCGGCAAGGGGGGGGGGGTTGGCCACAGTACGGTGGAGGTGGAGTTGGAGATGGCAGCTGACGGAGCTTCGAGGATGGAGGAGAGAGGGTTAAAACCCCCATAATGGGTTCTCTCTCCCTTCGAGCTCCAAATCCCTTTATAGATGTGTCAATGGAGGAGAAGGGACGGAGGTATGATGCTGGAGGAGTCCAACAACCCCTGTGACGGTTGCGTGAAGGGAAGAGGAGGCGACAACGGCAGTTGGCGTGCTAGGGAAGGGGAGGGAGCGGCGGCGCCTGCGTGTGGGGAAGAAGATGGGGAGCTGACGTCAGCTCCCCCTTTTTATTTTTTATTTTTTGAGATGATGATGTCAGCATGAAGTTAGCTATTTTATTATTTGGCGATTTTTTTACAAATGAAGAAGGGAGACGCGAGACCTCATGGGCTTCCTCTAAAATAGACCTGAAAAACAGAAATATTGTTGGAACTTTAATATGGGCTTGGAGCCCATATTTATTGAAAAAAATATAATTTTTTTATATTGCCAGGATTATTATGCAATTTTTTAAATGTTTTTAAATGCAATGCATAGGAAAATCATGAAACGAAAATTATGCATTAAATTAAGAAAAATGTAACTAATTACACATGACTTTTACTTAATAAAAGGTATACAAATATGATAACTCACTGATTCATTAGGAGGTGGTGGATAACAGAAGGTTTGAGTAGTAGAATAGAGACATAGAAGACAAACAAGAATGGCTAATAAGAAGAAATGTTTCATCTGTAGGTGCGAAGAAGAAAAAGATATAAGGGAAGAACAAAGAAGAAAGATATGGAGTATACTTGATGAAATGTTTCGTCTGCAAGTAGACATGATAGCACAATTCATGGTTCTCACACTGACCATGGATGAGACATGGTGAGGCTTGGTTGTTCGCGGTTGTGAACAACAACTCAGAGTCAAGCTCTGAGGATCATGCCTGGAGGGAGTTACCACCGTAGTTCATGATGTACTGTCACCACGTATGATCTCTAACTCTCTTCCTCTCTCTCTCTCATTTGGTCGACGATAAATGATGACAGATGGGTTGCATGGGGGTTCGATGTTGGTTTAAATAGGGAGGAGGATACACGATGATATGTTTTGTTTGATTCTCATTCAGGTGGTTGGGTACCAATCTCATTTCATGGTGTGAGGATAAGGGTAGATTTTGGGTTATGAATATGACTTGTGGGTCTGCTGCTTGGGTGGTTAGAATCGTGATGGTTGACGGGTTAGTTTGAGTTCCATATCTCTATAGTAAATTGAAGAGGATTAGGATGGAGGAAGGAATGGGTTCTGTTTGTTTGTTCGAAGGGATAATATGAATTAGGATGAGGATAACAAATGCTCTAGAGGTGTTTAGGATTGGTTAGAGTCATAAGGGTGTTGGTGGACTCGGGGTTGGGTATGAGGTTTAGTTAGTTTCCAAGTAGAAGGGTAGAAACTGGGGAGAGGAAGTGTTGACCGAGAGGTCAACATGTCGTGCATTCTGATTGGCTAAAAGGAGTGTATAGTGGAAGACTAACTGGTGAGTGCGATTTTGGAATGGAACCAATGAATGCATGACATGTATGCAAGTTGACTAGTTGACCAATGCAAAAAAATGAATAAAAATATAAATTGATGTCTAATGCGAAAATTTCAAATGAAAGATATAGATCTAAATATATTCTTCAATGTTCATGAAGGACTTAAGTGCAAATGGACTTATGTGTGCAAGTTATGAATTTTCTATTGATATTTTATGTGTATAAAATATCATTTTTTTGTGTTTATAATTTATTATTTCATTTTATTGTGTACCATAAATGCATGTAAAAATAATGTAAAATAATATAATGGACACAGGTGTTTTTTTTGAGATTTTTTGAGTGAAAGATAGTTAGAAAATACGACATGTATACATGTGATTTGGTCAATGTGCTCAAGTTAGAATTGGTTTTTTCTTTATTTTTCTGATTTTTTTATTTTATTTACAGATGCATGAATGCTAGTTATGGATTGAAAACACCTAAATGCATTTAATTACTCGAGACGGAGCTATATTTTCAGCTAATTAGAGTGATGAATCATAGATTCATCAATGGGTCGCATATAATCTATCCTCACATGTTCATATTTTAATAGAATCAATTCAGAAACAATATATATGACCACTCCGTTGGGTCAATTGCATAAAAAGTGCAATTTAAGAACAATAAAGGATTTATTTGCATTGAGCTCATTCTCAAGTGTCAGGTGCTCTCCTCCTTGTAATACAAGTAGCGTACATTCTCTACCTACATTGTTAGCTTTCTCCTCGACGCCCTCCACATCTAAGGTGTCAACCCTTATCTAGTTTTTCCTCCTCTGCAAGTACTAAAATGGAGAGATAGAGAGAGAAGCCAACATCACCACCTGGCCATTAGTCTAGTCATAAACCCCTGCAATCGAATTGGAGCTCCAAACAAGAGGGCCTGGACCATCTCCACCCACTAAAGTTATTGTAGTATGATTTAAAGTTTGGAGGTTCCTGAGCTATGTGAGTTCCTCTTCCTATACATAGGAGAAGACCGATCGTGGCGGCAATGATGAGGAGGGGAGTGGATGGGTAAACATTAGGTAAGAGACATTGAGTAAGCACGATGCACGTGTAGAAGTTTTCATTCCCGAGGGTTCGCATGTAGGGGAAATAAGCGAAGCGAGGAAGGTAGGAGGAAGGGGATGCTTTCTAGGTTTGTGGAATGGAGGCGATACTAGCAAAGGAAGGGTAGAGGACAATGGATGTTGGGGCATGTATGAGAAAAGGTATATGAAGGCGTGGGAGGACTTACTGACATGGCAGACATTATCCGAATTGCTGAGGGTAATTCTAGAATGATGATGGGGGTCAGTGGGACTGCCAAGGGGAAAAAGAGAATTTTTTTTGCAAAAAATAGTTTCTTGATGCACTTTAAATATATACTGATAGGTACACTGTATGTTGCGCACGAAGATGCACGCGGGGAAAAAATTAGCAATAATATCCTTAGGGAAATAAACACAATATTCTATTGCCTATGCAAGTAAAATCATGGTATATTGTATTATATTCAAATGCAATAATTTTTTGCAACTACAGTATAATGAAATCTAAAAATTAACTTTTAGGTGCTATAAATCAAAAAATTTATATTAATTTGTGGACTAATAATGAAATTTGGTCTTGCTATAAAATGCAAAAGGAACTCCAAATTCTTGCGGAACCTTCTCGAAAGTTAGTGCTGACTACATATTTCTCCAAAAATATACCTTTATTTTCCTAAATGTTTCTACTCTTAGACATGTGGAATCATGGTATTTGTCTACTTCAATAAATCATCATCATCATCATCAAAATAATCTCTAGATGGGTATGATGCATGTCTCAGATCCCCCTCCAATATCAAATGATATTGAATGTTTCTGATTAATTCCATTTATCATTTCCATGAACAATGTTGTAATCTTAATTAACAGCTATAGTTTCATTCAATGAGTCATTTTTTGTACTGGTCAAAAAGGAGAAATTGTGTGTATGGTTGACCTATCATAGTTGCCTCTATGCGATACATCATGATCCAAACAAATATCCAATGTTGTCTTCATGAATTCAAGGACAACTTTGGCTTAATTTTGGTCAAATAAAAGAGAATCTTAGTAAAAATCACACATGGATAAGCTAGAAACGTAAACATTAACAAAAAACTACGTAGAATGAAAAAAAAAGAAAATGAGATAATTATGTGATAATCTATCCATTTAGAAAAACTAAAATACTCAAACTCACCAGCTTCTTCAAATAATGCTACCAAATATGATTCCAATTCCCCATTCACCCTTGTTATCTAAGCATTATCAACCTCTTATGCAATCAAGTTCAGAGGCTTCATGTGATATATGAAGACACCAACATGTTATGGGCACACTATTTAAGTTAATCTTTGTATCATCCACTAGTGATCATAATGTTAGTCAGCACATGAAATTACAAAATGACACATCACCTTTTTCCTAGAGTGTCATCTAAATAAAGGAAAAATCGATTCTCTTCACCAACCCTTGAACTATGCTCAGTAATTTTTCTCCTATGAAGCTGATTAGTAGAATTCTTGGGATTATCTTACACGTAACTCCATCGTTTTTATGTAAAGAAATCCTCACTTGCACACTATTTTTTTCAGATATTCAATCTCTATAAAGTGGTGTAAAAGGATCAGTATAACTTCATGAACTTAAATTGTATATGTAAAGTAAACTTGCAATCCACACAAGAATGATCAAAGAACGAGCACAAGAGGTTGGGTCTATTTTCTTCGCTCTCCAAATTGCCCCAACTGAGTGTGCTCTCCAACTCACCTCTATGTTCAACAATGTAGAAAGGTAATATGTAGAATTCAGATGATGGAAATATTAACTGAATAATACAAATACATCTTTTTAGTGTTAAGCTTAATACATGAATTGATTATTAATTATCGGGAGGTTGACCATTGTGATTTTTTGGAGGTTAACAGTCCTGTAAATACACGAGAACATCATAAGATCATGTTGTTTGTAAATCAAAATTTATCAAATCTCCTATTTCATTAGAGATATATGTTTAGAAGGAACTTTGAGAATTTTATATACTATAACCTTAGAAAAATCTTCTACAAACATTGTCGGGGTATCTTCTTATACACAATCATGATAAGAGACATATGGAGATCAAATGTTTTATTATGTAAAAATCACGTTCGAGTCTAGATTTTATAACTCACTAGAAAATTTAGATGATAAAGATTAAATATAACTCATGACATTAAATGTTTAATGCACCATGTAATTGTTAGGGTCATGAGAAGATTGGTGGTGGATCAAAAGTAAATTCGATATAGTGAATATGGATTAATGCACAAGGTAGTAGTAAAACTTAAAAAATTCTTTTAATTAGTAACTTGAAACTTGTATAGAAGACTTGAACTTTACAAAAAAAGAGGACTACAATGTTTACAACAAGAGAGGAAGAACTTACAATACTTGGAAGATGGGGGATAATTGAAGACTCTTGTTGTGGTAGTGATTGTGTCGTGCTTTTTGTTGATGTGATGTCAAACGGAGACCCTTAGGTTGTATTTATAGGTTCTCCAAGAAGGTGAAAATATTTTAGAAAAGGGATCTAAAATCCTCTTTTATGTTCCACATTGTAGTAGAAATATCTAGATATTTTGGAAGGATGTGGAAAAATATCTAGATTTTTTCTCCACCTCCCTATTTTTCTAGAATCTTCTCTCCAAGTGGACATCTCTCCTAATAATTAAATATGAGTGAGGTCTTTAGACCCATATGAATAAACTTATTCTCGCATATATAGGAGGTAGTGGTTCATGTAAGCCCATTGCAATAATAATCCTTCATGTTCAAAGTACAAAATATATTTACAACATTAAGCGAATGGTTAAATACCAGAAATTGGATTTTACTACGAGTTTCTTGTCATATACAAGAGGGAAATACAAATGTTTGGATGAATGGATAAACAATGGTGGGAGTTCGGTGCTTCCCAATAGCACATAATGGAGACCACACTCAAACCGGAACTTCTGACTGATCTATTTCTATGTTGACGTGAAGATCCATCGTCCGTTAGCATAAGAAATCATCTACAAACGAATAAGAAGCAATTAGGTAATGGATACTAAATATGGTGATGTGAATGGGCAAGGGTGCCCCATCACCATTGAGGCACTGTTGTTCCCCACGATATCTACATACTTCTCCCCCTCCGGCAAATTCTATCATCCACAAATCCAACTCTTCCCTTCTTCAACAAGGCTTGACGTCCTGGACTATACGCAGAAGAGAAAACTAAACTTCAGCAATGGGAAATGAGATATTGGTTGCACGCAAACAATGGACAAAGAGTAATCGAAGAATGAAATGAAGCTTGGAAATCCTTTCCTACAAAAAAGGAAGATAATGTTTTTTCGACTTTTGAACAGATGCCTTGAGCGGCACCGGGGATGTACTTCGTCGTCACCTTGTCAGCGACACCGCCGTTCACACCACTGTGGGCATCTTTATCAAGGTTTTTGAAATCGAATCGGAGATTAAATCGGAAATCTCAATAAAAAGGTTCGATCGGTTTGGACCATGAAATCAAATCGGTTCAACTGGATGATGATGCCATTATATTTTAAAATCAGATTAAACCAGACATGTAAGGAAAAAATGATTGAATCGGATAATTAAACTAAATGAATTAGAACACGTAGAAAACATATTTGAAATAAATGTAAAAATAAACAAACAATTAAAACATCTTACTTTATACATAAAATATCTTGAATGTGCAACATTAAATGTTATTCATATAGATATAAATATTATTTGAATTAAATACTCTAGCATAATAATAGCTTAATTAATTATATTATCCAATGCTTTCAAAAAGTTGAGTTGGAGTAATTGGTCAGTACTATATAATGGATTACACCACGTTGCAAATAGTCGATCGGATTCGTGATTGAACCAAAATTATGTCAATTTAACCGGAGCAGCGAAAATCGATTAATCGAAGCGACCCAAGCTTGATTTACCGGTCCAACCCATTTCCAGTTTCAATAGCATTGATCTTTATTGCTAGTCGTTGTCATTGTCACCGCCAACCTCACAAAGTTCATGAAACCGGAGTGGTTGGGACGAAGACACGATATCTATATAACGGGAGTCGTGATGGTGAGCATCTCTACCCCCTACTTTGAATAAACACAACATCATCTCCAAATTCCGTGAGAGAACATTTAGATGCATGCCTTTAGAACTCGAGGAAAATATTACAATCAATCTCACATTTCATGGGCACTAGTTAAAAAAATAAGCTTTATACAAAAGCATGTAAGGAGCACACACTACAAGGAAAACAAAATGTAGCTACAGAACTATGCCCATGGATGTGGGCAAGGTTGCAAAAGTCGGTACTCGGTACTCGGTCGGTTGGATCACTGACTAAGGATTAATCGGCAGTCGGACGACTAATTGGATTTAGTCGATTTTAATCGGCTTTAAATTGTATAATTATTTTAAACATATACCTCATTTTTATATATATATTTACATAGATTTTGTATATTTTAATACTATCATAATAAAATTAAAAAGTAATTGAATTTAAATAAAACACTGCGCATATTATAATAAGTTTGCTTATAAAAAAAGCAAAACATATAAGAATATGGTATTTCCAAGCAAAAAATTGGTCGACTAGTGTACCTAGTCGGAATTAATCGGTACTCGATCGGCCACCCCACTGACTAGACTAGTCGGGCCAGTCGGGCGACTTTTACAACCTTGGATGTGGGGTTTGTGGCCACAGAATCGGGCTACAAGTCTCATCATGAAAGTTCTCTAACCACGACTATGTCGTGGCCACTACAAGTGACCACAGAACTTGTCGTTGTCACATCTCTTGTATGAAGAATTTGGCCACGGAATTGTAGCTAAGAGAAATTAGTGGCCACGGAATTATCATGGTCACAAGTTTCCATAACCACATTCCGTGATCACAACTCATTTTTCTTGTAGTGACATGTTCTGTAAGTAGCATAGGAGAAAGTAAGGGCAACGTGAACAATAACAAGTGGAGTTTCTCACCGGTTCTATCAACAACCGGATGCCAATAATAACTATAATAAAAACTATCGGATTTACGTATGGGAGACTGAAATGTAAAAAGTTTTGATGGTTTTATCTTTAGACAAATACACAAAAGGATGAGGATGGGATGATAGTGGGCCGTATAAAGTATGAGTTGTTTTGACTTTACTAATTACATATATTAAATATAATTAATATCATTAGCTAATATATATTACTTTATGATTTATGTAAAAGAAGATATTTTTCTAAACTAAAGATTGGATCACATGTAAAGATATGCTCCTAAAGTTGATGAGCTTTAAGCCTTTTCACCCCCAAAACTACTCTCAGGACCAGCCCTTATTACAATCAATATCGATATTTTCCAGCAACATGCTAGAGCAGAATATCCATGGAATTTTATAAACACTAGGATGATGACGATGTAGCATGACATACCATGATGGAAATTGGACCACGCGGATAATTTAAAAAATAATCAGATTTTTAATCATTAAGAAAGAATAGCAAATGTCTTCAAATTTGAGTGAATTTTGGAGATATATAGAACATTAATTGACGATATAATTTATAAAGTTTGATTTTTTTAAATCGTATTCGCAAAAAATACAATATATATATATGGAAAAATGGGATTGGCTCCTTGGGAGAAGTCAACGGGCTGCTCTTATCCGATTTTTCTCTCATTTTTATTTTTTTAGAATATATATATAAAGCTGGGAGCCTACACCTGGCCTCTTTTTTCATGATTTTTGGGATTTTTTGATGAAAATCTTAAGGGCATTTGGTTAATATATCGAGGGCAATATGTGTTTCAAATTTCAAGCAAAACAAACATTCCTAACATGTTCATCTAGAAAGGGTCAATTTCAGCAATTCTGAGATCGTTGAAATTTGGTAGTCTTGATGGAGATGATAGGAGTCTCGAATTAAGTCGAATTTTCAATGACATCATGGTGATATATAGTGATCTAATTCCCCCAAGGTTTCATTTCAAAACAATCAAAAAATAATGAAAAAATGACCTGGGTGTAGGTTGTCACCTACACCCCTGGGTGTAGGCTTCCTTTTTCCATATATATATATATATATATATATATATATATATAGGATTTCTTTCAAATAGGACGCAGTCCTTCCTAAGTTCAGGAAGGTCAGCCCTTTTTTTGTATAAAACAGGATGACTTTAGTAGAATACATATACAGTTTCGTATTATAATGTGCAGTTTTAATGTTTGTATTATAATGCGCAATTTTGTATGCGGCTTTGTATTTATAACGTGCACCTATAATACAAATTGTATACGTATTCTACTAAAGTGTTCATGTTTTATACAAAAAGGGCCGGCCTTCCTGAACTCAGGAAGGGTTGCATCCTATTTGAAAGCCCCCCCCCCCAATATATATATATATATATATATATATATATATATATATATATATATATATATATATATATATGGAAAAGGGAACCTACACCCGGCTCATTTTTTCAAAGATTTTTTATTTTTTTGAAATGAAACCTTGTGAGAATTAGATCACTATATATCACCATGGTGTCATTCAAAATTCAACTTAACTCGAGACTCCTATGATCTTCATCAAGACTATCAAATTTTAACAGTCTCAGAATTACTGAAATTGACCCCTTCTAGATGAACGTGTTAGGAATGTTTGTTTTGCATGAAACTTGAAACATATATTCCCCTCAATATATTAAGAAATCCCCCCAAGACCTTAAAAAAACTCAAAAATTATGAAAAAAAAGACTGGGTGTAGGCTCCCAGCTCCCATTGCAATTACCGAAGATCATTAGAAGTTAATGATTCCAATTGCATGTTGAATCTTCTTACTTCGAAAATGTGAATTATCACTAATATGTTTTTATAAATTGCAAACAATTTCATTGTCTTGTTTACATATGCGCACTGCATTTAACTATAATGTGATTGTTTTTCATCATTTTTTCTTGTACAATTCAATGAAGTAAGTTACTTAAGTATTTCATCAAATTACCCATGCTTCACTTTGAGTTACTGTTGTAAATGCAACTCTTACCTTTCTTGCAGATTCAGATGAATTTTTTGAAGAACTAATGGATGAAGATTCACTAATTTCATCAGTGGATCATGCTATTATTTCTCGAGAAGGTATTTCATTTGCAAGCCTTAAGGAATGTGAACTATTTTATTAGAAATACGCTACTGAAATGAGTTTCAATATTAGAAAGAATAGCACAAGTACTCTATCGATAAGCAAATCAAAGTGAGGAATATTACATTCAAACACTTTGTTTGTTAGAAGGAAGGATTTTATGTGGAAGTTTCCAAAAAAACAATTTCTAGTTTAGTGTTGGTTGATGTAGAATCCGAGCGTAAAGGAATTTATAGTGAGGGAAGAAGATGCAAAACAAGTACATGTTGATGTAATGCAAAGATGTTTGTCAAGTTAAATCCATTATCAAATCAGTGGGATGTCTCAAAATTTATTGAGGAACATTATCGTAAACTTGTATCTTCAAGTAAAAATAAATACTTAAGACCTAATAGGATAATAACAAAGGATGCAAAGAATTTGTTATCTACTATGTCAGAAATGAACATTCCTACTGCAAAACATATAGTGTTTTTGGACAAGCAAAGTGGTCCTCTTGAACGAGTTGGATACATAGCTAGGGATATTTGTAATTTAAAGAGAGATCTGAAGAAAAAGATAGATGGGCATGATTCTGTAATGCTCTTGGATCACCTTGAATATTGTAAAAGTCTAATACCAGATTTCTTTTATGCATATAAGGTTGATGAAGACAGATGTTTGACTCACTGCATGTGGTAGATACTTATTATCTGGAAGATTACAAACTTTTCGATGATGCAATTACAATTGATATCACGTATGACACGAATAGGACAACCTTATTTTTCTATCATTATGTGGTGTTAACAATAAAAAAGACTGTGTTTTTTGCAATGCATTCTTAACGAATGAGACAAAGGATTCCTTTGTATAGCTTTTTCAGAATTTCATGGAGGTCAATTAATGTACATGCCCATCGATTAATGTACCTACAAAGGAAGTCTTTCCTACTACAAAGCATAGGTATTGTGGTTGGTACGTAACTGCAAACATGAAGAACAAGGTTGGTTTAACTAAAAAGAGAGAAATAACAATTCCGGCCTCGAGCAAGATCATAAGGTCTGCAAAGATGAACACTTTGAAGTTGAGTGGAAGAGAATAGTAACAGAGTGTAAGAGAAAATTAAATGGATATATATAATGTACCGGATTAGGAGGAAGTGGGTTCCTATATACCGAAAAGTCATTTTTTTGCATAAATGAATACAACTCATATGAGTGAGAGCATGAATGCCTTTTTGAGCAACAATGTAAATCAAAAGAATAGTTTGTATGAGTTCAAGACAAGATTTCAAACTAAAGTTGAAAGAATGAGAGAGCATGTAAACAAGATGGATAATGATTCGGAAAATAAGAAGCCTAAGTTGACGACTCGGTGGACTATCGAGAAACAAATTTCAGAGAATTTCACAAATACATTGTTCTACATAGTCAAAGAAGATCTTGTGGAAGGCATTGGATTGAATGTGATATCGAGTCCAAAATGTGAAGAAACTTCATAATATAGAGTTTATCCAATTGATAAGATTGAAGATTTTAAAAGAGTTACTTTTCACGCTTCATCTAGGAAATTTGCTTGTGATTGTTTGAAAATGGAATCAATGGTCATCCCATGTAGACACATCATTAGTTTTTTAAAATATACAGATGCGATGGAGATTTATGCTCGTCTTTTGATGAATAGATGGAAGAAAGATATTAAGTTAAATGGTTATTATCCGTTATATAGGAAGAGGACAATAGGACGACAATAGTCAGTTAAGAAAATTGTTAAATGAACTCATTGGCGAGGCCGATGGGAATCAAGAAGTTTAAGAATTTATTAAGAATGTTCTTATAGATGTAGCTGGAGCAATTAAAGTAATGAAGACCAAAGAAAAGACTATTGTTGATACAAACTTTAAAAATAGTAACGGATACATTGTCAAATCAGTCATTGATGTTAAAGATAATGCAGCTAGATCAAAAGGACGTGGAAAGGGCGAAAGACCAAAGGGAAGCAAAAATACTTGAAATCCACAAGTGAAGAACCTGCAGCAAAGTAGAGACAATGCAAATTATGTAATAAAGTAAATGATGTACATGATTCAAGAAACTGGCCTTCAAAGTTAGTAGAGAATGTAAAATTTTGTAAGTAACGTGTATTCTTTCCAATTTCTTGATATTTTAACATTTTAAATTCTCAATTAACTTATTGTTTCTTGCAGAACAATGCAATAGTTTGGTGTTTTGAAGAAGTTGTTGTTATGCCAACGTGTAAGAGCAAAACAACATAATCTAAATGGACTAGAAGACATGAGTTGAAATTTGTAAGTTCACCATATAATTGAGAAGATTTACTTGAGTTGATTGTTAATTGTACAAGATTAAAATATAGATAGTTAATGAAGGATCAATATCATCTATTATTGTCCCATTATTTTGTTCAATGATTTTAACCAAGCAACTATTGTTTTTTTTGTTTTTCTTAGTTTTTTGAATGTTACAAGCCATCTTGATGTAATTTGTCATTCAAGGGTTTTAGTAAGAAAGAGTTATTATGTTGGTAAATTGGTAAATAATGATCTAGAATTTTAGTAATTTGTTAAGCTACTTAAATAAATTAGTAAATAGAAATATTATAAGTAAGAATGATTCAAAGCCAAGTAACACATAACAAATTACTCGTAACATTTCAATTAATATCAGTTTCATTTTAACATTATATCAGTAATCATGTAATACCAGTATATTTCAATAACTTTCATATCAGTAATTGTATATACCAATATACCGATATAGTTCATAATTTCCCTACATATATAGAGGGTTGATCCTATAAATGCCAAAAACTTTGAAAGCATGAGAGCGGTGAGTCTGGACCATTAGATTATGTTCATCTCTCTCCTCCTCCAATCACTCGGTGTGTGATGAGTATAATCTAATGGTCCAGACTCACTGCTTTCATGCTCTCACAGTTTTTGACTCTCACAAGATCACCCCTCTCTCTCTATATATATAATATATTAGACATAATTTTTATATTTAAAATAATTAAAAATACACAATTGAATAATTTCGTATTTTTTCGAATACTAAATATTCTTTGTTCAATGACTCCTATAAATGAATATCGAATACCAGCAGTATAAAAGCCCAACCACAATTATAATTGTATACACTAAAAGTATCTCTCTATAATATGACTCTCAAAATGAAAACAAACTGGAACAAAAGCCGTGGAAGCTCTAGAATTTGCGCAAAAAATTAAAGTACCTTGGCTAATATATTGCTTATCAGGTTCACACAAAAGGATGGTGATGAGGGGTTGCTCGTTAATGAGAGTTTATAAAGCAAGAAATAACCCGCATCTCACATTTGAACATGCATATGAAGAGTTGAAAACTAGTTAGACTAAGCCATTTCATTTATTACGTTCATTACAATTATGAGAAAAAACGTGCACATTGGGCATCATCCAATGGCATAATAGAAAACAAATAACATGATGCCACTAATAAAGAAATAACTTAGTGCATCTTCAATAGGTGGCATAGGGCTTGTATTCCAATATCACCCCCTTCCTTCTCTAATGAAGAAATAACTTGGTTGCCACTAATAAAGAAATATCACCTTGGCTTGGCTTGTAAAAGGTTACTTTAGCTTATAGAACATCTTTTGCTTGTTCTAAATGTGAACAAAATGAATTAAGTACAACATCCTTTGAGTAGAAGAGTTTGATATCAACTAAACGATCTCTTTGGGCCTGTTTGGTTGCTGGGTTAGACTGGGTTGGGTTGGGTTGGGTTGGGGTATCCCCTGTGAATAGTAAAATGTACTCATGTGAATAATAAATTGTGAGGAGGATTGAGAGGGTTGGAAGGAGGGGTACACCAGTGTATCCCAACCCAACCCAGTCCAACCCAACAACCAAACAAGCCCTTTGGGTAGGAATGCGCACTGGACCGCATTGGCACAACTGAGCCCAAATCCAGCCCTCTTAACCCATCCCTAACCCATGTTGGGTCTGGTAAAATATAGGCTCCATATGACTTCTTGGGTCGAGCTTGGGCCAATGTTGACCCAAGCCTGACCCGTCCGCGCGCCTCCCCTGCCTGTACGCTCCCCCCCCCCCCCCCCCCCCGACCCCGTCTGCAACTGCATCCTAACCCATCGTCGTCGACCTCTGCAAGCCCCCTGCCGATCCCTCTAAGCTCTTCCCCTGCCGGTCGCCGACCTCCGAAAGCCCCCACCTCGGTCGCCCCCTCCCCCACGTCGAACTCTGCAGACCCCCGGAAGCTCTGCATCCCCCCCCCCCCCCCCCGGTCGGTGCCTGCAAGCTCCCCCCCCCCCCCCCCCCCGGACCCCACCGACTTTCACCATTGTTCCGCATGCAAGATCCCCACCTCCGCCGCCGTCCTCCACCATCTCCCTTCCGGCGGAAGCCCGTCATCCCCTGCTAATGTGATATTTATTGTAATTTTTGGGATTAATTTTGTGTTGTCTTTTATTTTCTAAAAAAACATTAAAAATTGTTCTGTCCCATTTGTAAAATACCTAAAAATTATAAAAACTGTGATAAAAATTCCCAAAAAATAGTATTTGTTTGTTTATGTGTGCTTTAACTCCTGTATCATTTTGTTTCAAAAATCATTATAAAAACCCTAAAAAACTAAAAACTCTCAAAATCTTATAAAATCGTTAAAAATTCTAGAAAATTAAAGAAGGTTATGGATGTAAGACGACACACTTATTCAGGGTCCTGACCGTAATTTGCGATTATGCAGGAGTATGAATGTTATTATGAATTACTCAGTATTATGGGTGTAAAAATCCCTTAAAAGAATGTGTGCTCATATTATTTTTATTAAATAAGGAGTTTGAAAGTTAATCAGGTGTTGTTAGATGTGTCGGAGGTTTGTGCTGGCCTTGCCAAGCTAACCCATTAGCTCTGGGTCAAACGTGAGCTTGGGCCAAACTTCGAAAGATTTTCTAGACCTCAACCTGGCCTAAAGCTCATTATGTGAAATGAGCGTAGCTCTGGGCTCTGTACAGCCTGCAAGGGCCCGACCCATGCTCATTCCTTCTCTTTCGACTTTGCACCTTAATTTAGATGGTCCTACATAAATCAAGAGTTTGCTTGGGTTTCAAATTTATTTTGTAATCGTCTATTATTTTTATGATCCTTAAATGTCGCTTTTACTCTAAAAAAACTGAACCTTCGAGGAATTTTCCGAATTGTGTGAAATGAATTAAGTCAGAAAATGGATAACACCTCTTTAAGACCCAAGTTTTTAACAAGATATCAACCATACAATAGGACCTTCATGTCTCGACCAACTATGAATATGAATAACATATTTCATAGTTTGACAATAAATTCACGCATAAAAATCTTGAAAAGCTAAATGGAAAAGGATATAAATATGCATTTTTTTCGTTTCTTAAACACACATCAATTGACTTACATGTCATCATAAACTGATAAAAATAATTCTATCAGACAGAAATCCTGTCAAGAATTTTCCTTGGTCATTGCACATACCTTGCTATTTAGCAGTTACAATATATATTATCGACATGTTTTATCTTATACAAAGATTATTTTGAACATCAAAGCTCTTGGGTACTTAAATAAGTTATATCAATTTAGCAGATACAAGCAATGCAACTCTCTACTAATCTTATGTTATATGTCAAGACAGAGATCTTACATTATATTACCGCAGAATCGCTTAAAGCGAAATTGGTTATAACCGCAGACATCAATGGTTTACCAAAGTATACAATTTCCTCCAACTGCTACCTACCAATATATGTAAAGAACAAATGTTTCTGCGATATTTAAATGCTGTCAGCGTAGCGGCCGGTTGAGGAAATAACACGCTACTTGCACGTGCAGCACGCCAAGATTATACTACGGCACCCAACTAGCATAAATGAGATCAAAGAATTTAGCTTGTGCCATTCCCATCACTGGTTACAACAGCTCGCCTTGCCGAAATAAGCTCAGCTCTGTTTACAAATAATACAGATCTCTCATACCATTACCCACCCACTCCCGCCGCCCCCAGCAACATCGCCTCGGAGCGCACTGCGCTCGTGCCCTTGTTTAGCCAAACAATAAGCACCTAAAGTTGAAGTTACAGGGTTCCATAGAATCACTTGATCCGACTTTAGTCAATGTAAGAGGCAAAGGCCTGCATGCAACCACCCAATACCTACTCGTGGAGGAACTGCCAATAGCTGATGAAGCATTCAAACATCAGTCTCGATCACGCCCATTTCGATTATCACCACCATTTGCAATATGCAATGGAATGCTCGCTACGGAAGATGAAACCGGGGTGATGCCATTCATTTTTGGCAGTGTAACTTGATTTTGGGATTCATTAGTGCTCGGTGATTTCGCTGGGGAGTTTCCGGATACAGATGACTGCTGCAGATGTTCCGATAACTCCATGTTCTTGAGGGAAGGAATATCACCTTTACAATATCTGTGCCATAGATTCCTGTACGCCGACTCCAGTCCTTCTGTGAACCGTTGTCCGTCACAAACTGGCGATTTTAACATGAGTACTCGAAGACTCATTCGCAGGTCTGAAAGTGCCTTGACATCTGAAGAAAACTCAAGAGCCAGCTGAACGTACTCTTCCTCTGTTTTAGCAACTAAATGTCCTAAACCTGCACAAAACATTGGGAAATAATGATACTAATCAGATGTCCAAGAGGTAGTTCAGACAATCCCGCAATTTCCTAGAAAAGAGCACCATCATAGCTAACAAAAGAAAATAAGAGAAATCATCTGTAATTATATAGCACCATGGTTACCGTATATTTTTTTCAACATGAATTTGAGCAAGAATCCATGTACCCGATCCTACTTACAGTGGTGGGAGAGGGCTTTGCCAATTTTTTCATGAGTTACCATAGATCTCTTTCTACGGTAACCCATGAAAAAAATGGAGGCTTCTAAAGTAAAAGAAAATCAATTTGGATTCATGCAAGGTCGCTCAACTATTGAAGCCATCCATTTGTTGAGAACAATGGAAATTTATAGAGCTAAAAGGAAGAACCTCCGTATGATCTTTATTGATTTGGAGAAGGCTTATAATGACGTCCCACGAGAGATATTGGGAGAGTTTTGGAGAAGAGACAAGTACATGTCCTATACATTAACCTCATAAAGGATATGTATGGTAGGGCTTTATCTTGTGTAAGGACCCCGTTTGGGAAGACTGACTATTTTGACATCAACATTGATTTACATCAAGGTTCAGCTTTGAGTCCATTTCTTTTTACTTTGATTATGGACGAGTTGACAAGTCACATTCAGGATGAGTTATCTTGATGTATGTTATGTGTTGATGATATTGTGTTGATTGACGAGACTAGAGATGAAGTAAATGAGAAGCTTGAGATCTGGAGACATGCTTTGGAAACTAAAGGATTTTGTATAAGTAGGGCTAAAACGGAATATATGGAATGCACTTTTGATGGAAGCAATGGTGAAAGGAATCGAGGTGAAGATTGGTGACGATAACATTCGGAAGAGAGATACTTTTAGATATATGGGATCTATTTTGCAACATGATGGGGAATTGATGGAGATATTACTAATAGTATAAATGCAGGCTGGCTAAAGTGAAGAGGAGCATCTGCTATTCTCTGTGATAAGAAAATTCCTTTAAAAATTAAAGGAAAGTTTTACAAAGCAACCGTGAAAACTGCTATGCTCTATGGATCTGAATGTTAGTTTGTGAACCATAGACATGTGCAGAGAATGGTTGTAGCAGAAATGAAAATGCTAACGTGGATGTGTGGACACACGTAAAGATCGGATTCGGAATGATGCAATTAGAAAGGAAGTTGGTGTAGCTCCGATCGAGGATAAGATGCGAAAAAATCGCTTAAGATGGTTTGGTCATTTGCAAAGAAGATCAACAAATGCACCAGTTAGAAGATGCGAGTGTTGGGATGTTGAGCTGGCAAAGAGAGGGTAAGGATGACCCAAGAAGTGTTGGAAAGAGACTATACGAAGGGATCTTAGTTTTTTGGATATAAGTCCGAGATTGACCCAAGATAAATCTCAATGGAGGCGAAGAATCCATGTAACCGACCCTACTTAATTGTGGGAAAAGGCTTTGTCGTTGTTGCTGTTACCGTAGATCTCTTTCCCTTGAACATCCAACTGATTGCATTCATTGTTGGAGTGAAAGTAGTGCTCCTTTCATATACCAGGCTTCCTTGCCCTCGTTAAAAAATAGACAGGGGGTATACCATGCAGGTGTAGACGTGTGTATATAGACATGACTCATACTACATCAACTAACCTTTTAAATTTTTAATCAACATTATACACGGCAAGTCGATGAAAATAGATTAAAAAACTTTTCTTTGTGGCGTAAAAGAATAGCAATTTCTTTTTATAAAATGAAAGGTAACGAGAAAAATAAATCGGAAATATCGACAAATTCTTATATGGTTAAAGGAAATAAAAAAAGTTCAATTCTACAATTTCATTTTTATCGAATTTGAATATCAGAATAGCTGCAGATTTGGGGTTCTGGAGGGCTTGTGGCGACAGCGTAGGCAAGTCAGATTGGATGTCTGCAAATTGCCTAGCATTCTCCTGATTGCTTCACCAGAATTTTCACTTGCATCCAGCAGGTCAGATGTACGCTGCTCAGACCCTAGACCTTGCCACCAGCCTCACTTGCATCCACAGAGTCAGGAACATGCTCCTCAGACCTGACCTCAGACTCAGCAAGCGATTGATGTCCCGGGAAGTTGATAAGTGAGCCTAGGGCGAAGAGAACTACCTGATGTGAGGCTTGCTTTCTTTTCGAATCAATCGACAAGCAAAGAAAGAACGAGGACAAAAGGACGAGGATAGAATCACTATGTGATGTTAACGATTGGACTGAGACTTCTTCGCACATGTCGACTGTCGAAGCTATCCTCTGAACTGACGTGTTGGATTTAGATTTCTATTGTCGATACAGACACAAATACAAAGATACATCTATGTTCATGTTTATCATCATTGATATGTCTTAGATGTCGAGGTTTTATACTTGATCATTGTCAATGTTCACATGAAGCCTATGGCGATGTTTGTGATGATGCCATCAATGACCATCAAGGCATGTTGTTAAAAACCATGGTCCCAATCCAATTATGGAATCCTTGGAAAAATAAAATAAGTCAAAATATGGCTGCTACACCAAAACTAGGTGCAAAAAATGAACCGGCCCTCTTAACTAAAACCATAGTGGATAAATCAAAAATACAGAAACAAAAACAGCAATTGGTGAGGGATCGGCGCTTTTGCAGAGGGAAGAGAGAAAGCTTGGCTCGACTGGACAGAAAGGTATCTAATTTTTCTGAGGTGGGTCCCATCATGGGAGTCCACCCTTTCTATTCTTTAAAAAAAGTGTTCCAAAGGTCTTGACACTCTGTTTGGTTCCCAGGAAAGGGAAAGAGAAGACGTAAACATGAAAGTGCCACATTTGAATATCCATGACTGATTTAAAAGTGCCTACTCATGTTCCACATGGTAACTTTGGATATAATATCGTGGTTAAATCCATTGGATATGTCTCCAAATCAAGCATGGATATTCAGTTGGGACCCAACTGCTAAACGAGTCAATATCATCTGGGGACCCGACCCTTGATGTTTCATTGGATATCAAACATTCTAGGGTCAATATTTATGGATTGAGACAGGTAGCCATTTGACCCCAAGTTCATGCACACCCTTAGTTGCTATAGCATTTTACTATTTCCCACATATATATAGTATATAGATCCTGATAAGAAATTCTATATTAAGGTACTCAGTTGCACTGAATCTGTACCAATATATCTTATCTTCGTCAGCGGATAATTTTTTGCAGTATGATAGAAGGATTTATATCGAACCACAAGAAACCAAGACCATCTGCATGTAATCCACTCTTCTAGTCATTTTCTGCATATTTAAATATCCATCTTTATATCTTCATTTGAACAGATAATGATTTACATGTCATTTTAACATCTGTAATAATTGCATCTATATTCCAATTATAAAATATGAAAATAGACAGGTTACATTATTCAAAAATATGAAAATAGATATGTTACATTTATTTATAACTATATTTAACATCTTTGTACTTTATTTAACCATGTTGGATATGATTATTGTTGCAAAGTGCACATTAGGACATTTCTATCTTTTATTTAGTGAGGTTGCTTACCAACTTTCGTGAGAAGACTGACACCCACATTATGAGCATGCACGGAGCCACCCATAGTAACACACGGGACACCCATATACAGAGATTCACAAGTAGTAGTCGTTCCAGCATAAGGGAAAGTATCCAGGCTGCAAAAATACGATGATTAGATATATAAAAGAAGTTTAATAACAAACAGTGTGACACGAAAAAAGGAAAATATGCAAAAAAAATGAATTTCCACACATTATATGCACACAAAGTGCGCTTGGAGGGGATATCATTTAAGATATTTCACTATAGTTGTGGTTTTAGAAATGAAGTTTCTACGTTTTACATATTTCATTGAGATGATAGAGTTTGAAAAACTTGCGCAATTGTAAAACAACTATAAAGGGAAAAATCATAACTAGTTTTCTGAATCCATCCACACAGAAACACAACCTATTTCCACAGCAGAAGTAGAGGTAATAATGAGTGTTACATAGACACAATAATCATCCTGCCCTTCACAGGATCCCATATATAACCCTAAGAAATTGTCTTTTTTTAATTGATAACGTTTTTTTGGCAAAAGATACGCTCCCAAACCAGGTTCCATCAGATTGTTCATTGACTAGGCACATTGGAAAGGAAGTTGCTGCGATAGCTAAAGGTCATGCATTGAAGCCATGGTTCCACCTGCAGGAGAGTTTTGGTGTAGTACACGAGTCATGGATTATGTACTTATGATTTGTGTTTAATATAACTTTTGGATGTGCATTTTCCGATTGTCCCCACCCTTCATTTTGTCAAATAAATATATAGATAAATTAAAAAGATGTAGCACAACATCATGAATACTGGTACGACTCAACGATAACTGACCGTTGCCAACGTGAAACATATTCATGAATGTATACCTGATGTCCATTAGGGAATATGCTTGCATATGGTCATGATTTAGAAGTATCAAGGGTAGCAGATCAACACGCAGTGGATCCAGTCCAAGCTCTTCCAGCATCAAAAGAAATCTCTGCCTAACACTATTACTAGAGAATGGCTTACACTTGACTATTAGTCGGGAATTTGGAACAGCACATAGTATTCTTGCCCAAACTTGGAGAACCTTCGGGGTAATCTGAAGCATAAAAGTAACAAGATAGTGATTATGCACGTAGTAGCACCATCTAAATCCTTTAATCTGAACTGTTTGTTCCATTACCTTAGCTAAATTGTTAAAACTTCCGAAAGTTACAAATCCATTAGAAAGGGCAGGGGTTGGGGACACTGGTCCCGCTTCTGGAGAGGGTGTGTAACATAGAAAGCAATCCGGAAGCCGAATGAGCTCTTCAACGTGCCTGTTACAGGATCACAAAACGTTAGAACTCACTTATAGTTTCTTCAGAGAGTAACTTTTTGGGCTAGCTTCTGCGGAATATTGAAAATATCAGTTTCTTACTTTTGCTTTGTGTTGGGAGGATCCACCATGGAGTCACTGAATCTATAATCAATTGTAGGCAAACCAGTCGTATTTGGGTATCCTATCCATGTGGCCTAAACAGAGAAAAGTTTGATAAAAATAAAAGAAAGATGTTAACATACTGCATTGAAAAAAGTTTGGTAGCAGCACAACCATTTTATTTAATAATACGAACTGCAAAAAATCATGAAACAAGTCAAATATCAAGACAATGATAATGATAATTTATAAGATTCAAGACTTCCTCGATAACAGTTACAAATTAGCCAAATTTGAAAGCTCTGACACTACATTTTTTCGTTCGAAAGAACAAGTTAGTTTATCAGATCTATGCCTTCAAATATAAACCGTATATATATAAATGGGAAAAGGGAGTATGCTCCCTGGTTGTAGCCAACTTACATGCTCCCACCCCTTTTTATCCTGTATTTTTTTTATTTTTATGAAATGAAACCTATTGGAATTTAGATCACAATATGTCACCATGGTGTCATTCAAAATTCAACTTAATTCGAGACTTCTATCCCCTCCTCAAGACTGTCAAATTTTAACGGTCTCAGAATTGCTGAAATTGACCCCCTTCAGATGGAGGGCATAGGAGCCTCTGTTTCTGACGAAATTTGAATGACATGTTAGGGGGATATAGTGATGAATATACATATTTTTTATTTCCAAAAAAATAAAGGGAAAATAGGGGTGGGAGTAGCCAATTGGCTACTCCCAGGGAGTAGCCTCATTTAACCCTATATGTATATATTAGAAATGGTGGGATTGATCTCCTTTAGAGGTCCATCCAAATAATATGTATATATAAAGAAATAAGGTGATAATTACATCCGCCAAGATTCAAAGAGAACCTCGGCATGCCCTAGTACATTTTCATAATAAAATCTCCCTCCCGGACTTTGTATAGATATAGTACTTTGAATATTGAAAATGATAAAGAAAAATTAGACTAAGGACATAAACAACAATTTATCTTGAATTTGTCCACAGAGTTGTGATAATACATCATTAGGTATAGCAATCGGATGTGAAATTCTAATTCAATGCAGCAACCCGAATAATAAAATACGGTGTCAACTTGTATTAAAAAAGCTTTCTTAGAATCCAAAGTCGTATTTTTCTTTCTTTCCGTCACAAAAGACTGAATAATAGTATTGTTTGTGCCCATCATTCTTTAACCTCTCATTAAAGATAGATCAAGTTTAACATCACTGAAATAAGAAATTCGACTACACAGACACCAAATCCCAATCTTCATTGCCTATCAACAAAATCATGCCTAATGTTGGAGCATTCGTTGTATGCGCCCATTGTGTTGTAGCAGGGTAAATGGATCCTGGAGGAGATCCATTTACCCCATCCAGTGTTTAGTCCCACATCGTATAGTTATGGGACTTGGAGGCTCTGGAGAGGCTATATAAGGAGCCCCAGACCTCCTGTATCCATTGAGAAAGTGCAATGCATAACATGCCCCTTTGAGGGCTTCTCCCGTGGTTTCATCCCGCTCCTCACGGAGTACGGTTCCACGTAAAATCCCACGTTCTTTGATGTTTATTATCTTTTCTGTGTTTTCGCTTTCGCTTCCTATTTTCTAACATGGTATCAGAGCGGGTTCGGTTCTCGAGGATTTGTGCTTGAGATTTATTTTTATTCGAGATTTCGATTAAGTTATTCTTGGAGATCTTCGGCATTCTTTTTGGAGTCTGTTTGAGTTCCAGTTTTTTGGAACCCTATTTTTTTGCGACGCAAATTTCTTCCCGATCGCAGCTAGTGGCACAGGCTGCATCTTCTCCAATTCCATAGGCATCTCCAACACCATGGCACGAAGCACATCAGAGTAGCAGCAACCCCTTATCTCAGTGTGTACCCCTCAATCGCAGCGCAAGGAGAGCAAACCCCAGTCGCATCTCCTCGATCTTTGAAGCAGCACCAGCGCACCCTTCATATATGCGCACCCTTCAAGAAAGGAGCTCTCCCATCACGCTGGCGGCAAATCTCAAGCCGCTCAGGGGCTCCAGGCGGCATCCGAGTAGCGACCAGATCTCCCTCGTGCGATTCAGATCTCCCTCGCGCAGACCCAGTCCTCCAGAATAGCCTGGCGCGTCGATCTGGTCAACCCCAGGCGCGACCCCTGCGCGCGATGATCCCCGCTCGCCGATGACCCCCGCGCGACTCCAGCGAAGCCGCACCTCCCAGGCGAGCCCTCCTCAGGCCTTGCACCACGCTGCTCCAGGCGACATCCATTGCGCCGCACGCGCACTCCAGGCGGAGGTGCCTTTGTCAAATCAACCGATGGCAGCGAGTCCCAAGCAGCAGCAGGCGGAGCTCGGGCTCTCCCGCGCCGTTTCTCCTTCGCGCCCTCCAGATATGCGCGCAGCGGGCGTGCGATCAATCATGTGACGATTCCCCGACCTCAAGCCCCAAATCGGGGGCGGCGGGCGTCGAGGGTTCCCATCCCAGACAGGGAACCCTAATAAAAAGGGGGGCATGGGGACGTTTTCTTCGTGGAGCCGAGCGGGCCGTTTCGTGTAAAAAACCGATTGAAAGAAAAGTTGGTCCGATGGACAGAAAAGGAGGGGGCCCTGAAAAAAAAGGTGTATTGATATGGGTCGACTGTTCAAAAGAAAATGGTAGAGGCCCATTGAAAAGAAAAAGGGAGGGCAGGCTCAAGTGAGCCGTATGTCAAATTAAAAAAAAGAAAAGAAAAAGAAACAAAAGGTGCGTACAAGAAAAAAACCGTAAGCAAATTGCACAAAAAAATTTATGTGCAAAAGCTGAAAAAAAAGTTGAAACGGCTTAAAAAAATTGAAAAAAAAATGACGGCTTATTAAAAAAAATTAAAAGCCACGAGAAATTTTTGAGAATGTTTTCTCCCTATATATCTTGTCTTCTCCCAACTTTGTCAATGTCAATTTCCGACAAGTATGGGAGAAAGGGGGAGTATATGTAGAGTCACAGGTATATGTAGAGTCACATGTCTTCTTCCAGATTCAGAGATTCGTCAGACCAGTCGATTTCCAGACTCTACAAGTTTTTTCAGACAAAAATTCTTCATGCGCAAGATTCAGACTCGACGTTCAAGATTCCAAGTCCACAGGTGTGATGCGCAGTTGATCAGACTCGACAGATTGATCAGAGTCCAAGTTCGAGGCACTCCATGATGAGGCCCATTTTCGAGATCTCCATAGAGAGACTCAAGTTTCAAACACGCACATGGATGCGGTCATTTTCAGATGAGCATATGTTGACATCATTGTCAGAGGTCCCCATCATTCTTCTTGTTGTCAGGCCAGAGTTTTCATCTGAGCCATAGGGACTCCAGAGCAGAGGACCATTCCCTATGCCATTGAGGGCAAGGATTTTCATGTGGTATCATACGTACACCAGACCAGTGCACCATTCTCTGAGCCAGATGGGAGAGACCCATTTCTCCGACGAGGAGACTTCAGGCGCAGTTTCAGACTCGATGGTCAGATTCCGAGTCTTCAGTTGACTCACACTCCAGCCCGTTCGTCCTCCTCACTTGCACGGCATGAAAAGCAACGTCCTCGACTGCAGCAATGTGCGTGTTGGGTTGATATTGTTCGTAGTGTCCTGTAGCGTTGAGTTGAGTATTGTTGACACATATGAGTACCTGTACCTCTTCTCTATTTTATTTTTCAGTTGTCTACTTTATGTAATTTACCCATAGGCTACTCTCCTATATAAGAGAGCCTAGGGTTTATAGAATAAACAAGACCGCCACCCGCCAGAGCGACGATCCTAGACCGGAGTTCTCGAAACCCTAACCCTAACCCTACCCCCACCCGCCAGCCTCTTCCTCGTCGATCGGCGCCGCCCCTCCTCTCCGATCGACTCCGCCTCTCTCTCTCGGGTTGCACGCACTGTGCCACCTTCTCCGCACGTTGGCTTCTCCCCTTGCCTGCGTGCGGTAGCGCGCACACTAGCGTGCGGTGCCGTGCATCGCCAGCGCACCTTGCAGCGGTAGCGCACATCGCCAGCGCACCTTGCAGCGGTAGCGCTCCCCTCTTGCGCACCTCGCGCACCAGCAGTATCGCCCAGCGCATCGTGCGCACCAACGCACCTTGCGCACCAACGCACCTTGCGCCCCTGCCTCTTCTCCCGTGCGCACATAGCGCACTAGCGCATATCCCAGGGGCTCGGTGCACATCTGAACAAGATTCCGTGGCACACTAGCGTGCATCTCAGCGCGCTAAACAGTGCGTGTATCGCGCATACTCATCCAGCGCACCAGTAGGTCGTACGGGGGCTCGCGTAAGGCCCTAAAGCGAGCACCTTCATCTACATGGGTTTAGTTGCGTGAGGTCTACACGTGCAACTAAACCCGTCTATGTCAGTGTAGACAAATCACAGATTGGTTTGTCAGACGTTCTAGTCTTCAGTATCCAGTATGTCAGAAAGCAAGGCAGATATCCCATCGATTGGCGCATTCCGTGGTCCAGCGCCTATTGTAAAGATGGATGGTACTAACTATGAACTGTGGGCAATGCAGTTCATGAGCATGATGAAGTCTACGGGTAAGAAGCACATTCTTACCGAACCAGAGCCTGCTGAGAAGACTGGAACCAATGCCTCCTGGGAGGCTGATGACGCTTACGCCAAGGTTTGTCTATCTGGCACGTTGGCAATTGAGATTGCCAACGACATCCTCCATCAACCCACAGCGAAGGATATGTGGGACATTCTGGCGGCTACATATTCCCAGGCGAAGAACGAGACAAAGATTCTGCAACTCCAGCATGATATCTTCACCATCAAGCAGAATGGTCGCCTCCTACATTCCCTCTATACATCACTAAGAGGGATGTTCGAGAAGCTCTATAGTTTCATGCCCCTAACAGCCACGCCAGAACAGCAGAAGACATATAGGAATGCGACTATGGTAGGGGTGTTTCTAGCTACACTTGATCCAGAGTATGAGGCGGCACGATCTCAGATTTTGGCAGACTCGATTATTCCTCCCATGGAGGAAGCTTTTCATAGATTGAGTCGGATCACAGTTCCCTCAACAGCTGTGAGTCAGAATTCCTCAGCCATGGCATCAAACAGAGGTCGCGGATTTCATCACCAGGGCCGTGGACGTGGACCTTGTGGAAGGGGTGGCCGCACTAGGCCAACATGCACATATTGTCACCGAGTTGGACACAATGAAGATACCTGCTACTCGAAGCACGGATTTCCTGCATCCGCACGAGCTGCTGAGCAGATAGAGCCCCCATCTGCTGCTACTTTGGATCAACGGTTCGACGATCTTGTTGCCCGTCTGAGGGGCATTATTCCACCATCTGGACCAGCACCGACTGCAGAGAGTCATTCTGATGCCGCTGCTTCTGCCTCTGCGTCTACCAGTACTTCAGGTAGTATACTTGCACTGAACAGTAGTAGATCCGATACTTTACCATGGATTATGGACTCGGGCGTTACACATCACCTATGTGGCGACCAGAGTTTGCTTTCAGGATACACTCAGATTCCTCCAGGTCGGACAGTGGTGATTGCCAATGGCACTCATTCCCCCATCACTGGACAGGGGGAGGTTATATTGACATCTTCTATGCAGCTCAAGAACGTGCTACATGCACCGGATTTTTCAATGAATCTATTGTCAATTAGTCAGATTACGAAGGATCTACATTGTCGGGCAATTTTTGATCCATCTTCTTTGATTTTTCAGGACATCCATACGGGCAACGTGATTGGTCGTGGCTATGAGCAAGGAGGCCTCTACCGCCTGAATCAGACTCCTTTTGCTGGAACCTCATCCTCTCCTTCGGGACAAGCATCAACCTTATTATGGCATCTGCATTTTGGTCATTTACCGCTTCAGAAGTTGCGTCAAGTTCTACCCTATGGTCTTTCTCACACACCTATTCAGTGTGAGGCATGTCAGTTGGGAAAGCATCACAGGTCGTCCTTTCCCAGTCGTCCAGGTCGGAGTAGTAACTCCAAGTTTGAGTTGTTTCATATCGATGTCTGGGGTCCAAGTCGTGTTCCCGATCATCAGGGACACAGGTTTTATATTGTATTTGTGGATGATTTCTCTAGAGTGTCATGGGTGTTTCTGATGAAGAATAAATCTGAAGCAGGAAATATTATTATCCATTTTCTGAATGAAATACAAAATGTTTTCTCCACATCTATCAAGCTTGTGAGAAGTGATAATGCTTTAGAGTTGTGTACCAACATTCTGGCCAATTACTACTCCTCAAAAGGGATTATTCACCAAACATCTTGTGCTCATACATCTCAACAGAATGGGATTGCTGAAAGAAAACACCGTCACCTTCTTGATGTCACAAGATCACTTCTTATACAGAGTCATGTTCCCTACTCCTACTGGGGTGATGCAGTTCTCACTGCATGTTACCTAATCAACCGTATGCCTTCGTCTGTCTTGAATGAACAGATTCCGTTTTCACTCATTCATCCTAACAAGGATCTGTTCACTCTTACTCCTCGTGTTTTTGGGTCAGTTGCGTTCGTCCATCAGTTGTCGCCCGGTACTGACAAGCTCTCTCCTAGGGCTGTCAAGTGTGTCTTTGTTGGGTACTCCAGAACTCAAAAGGGGTACAAGTGTTTTGATCATGTGCGTCGGCGGTATATGATCAGTGCAGATGTTACATTTTTTGAATCTGTTATGTATTTTTCAGCATCAGGAGACAAGCAGCTACCATCTATACCTCCTGATGCCATATACATGACACCACCACCTCAGATGCCGATACCACCACCACCACCGCCGCCGCCGCCACCGCCACCGCCACCGCCACCGCTTGTCTCACCACTACCATTCCATTACACCCGCAGGCCTCCTCCAGCTCATGGTCCTGACCCGTCAACTAGCTCGCCTATGGTATGTAATGAAAATATTAATGTTGATGGATCTGACGACATTTCTGAGCAGGATATAGTGCAGGAGCCAGATGAGAATACAGATGATTTGGATGTTCCAATTGCTCTATGGAAGTCGAAGAGAAGCTGTGCCAAATATCCATTATCAGCAGTCGTATCTTTTGAGAGGCTATCTGGAGACTTCAGGTCGTTTGCTATGGCACTTTCAGCTACAGACATTCCACGGAATCATCATGATGCTCTGCAGGATGCTAAATGACGGCTAGCAATGGAAGAAGAAATGGCGGCACTTCAGTCCAGAGGAACTTGGAGCTTGGTTCCTATACCTCCAGATGTGCAACCAGTGAGCTGCAAGTGGGTGTTTACAGTGAAGCACAATGCAGATGGCTCCATTGACAGGTACAAGGCGCGCCTTGTTGCACGTGGCTTCACACAGACATACGGGGTGGATTACCTTGACACATTCTCGCATGTGGCACGTCATTCCACTCTGCGGATCTTGTTATCAGTTGCAGTTGCTAGAGATTGGCCGCTTTATCAGCTGGACGTGAAGAATGCATTCCTATATGGCGAATTGCAGGAAGAAGTCTATATGCAACAGCCACCTGGGTTTGCTGTTGAGGGGGAGTGTTCCAAGGTATGCAGGTTACATAAGGCCATCTATAGCCTTAAGCAGAGCCCCAAAGCATGGTTTCAGAAGCTCTCAGATCTTTTTGAGAAACAAGGATATAAACGTTCCAATGCTGATCATTCCTTGTTTGTCCAGAAGACTGCTAGAGGTATCATTGTAATCATGGTTTATGTTGATGATATCTTGATTACAGGAGATGATGAGCAGGGCATTAAGCAGGCAAAAGAAAGGCTGGGAACCGAATTTGTCACCAAGGACTTGGGAGTCCTTAGATATTTTCTGGGGCTGGAGTTTGCTAGAAATCCATATGGATCAGTAATGTCGCAGAGGAAATATGTTACAGACCTATTGGGTGAGACAGGTATGCTAGGGTGTCGACCTGCTACGACACCAATGGATCCCAGCATGAAGCTCTATGATGATGACACAGAAGAGGTGGACAGGAGAAGGTACAGAGAACTGGTAGGCAAACTACTGTATGTCACGATCACTAGACCTGATATATCATTTGCAGTGAGTCGTGTGAGCCAGTTCATGGAGCAACCACGTCAGGTCCATATGGATGCAATACACATGATTCTGAGATATCTAAAATCATCTCCAGGTGCAGGCTTGCTATTTAAGAAGGGAAAGGAGATCTCTATCACAGCATGTGCTGATGCAGACTATGCAGGATGCCCCAAGGACAGGAAATCCACCTCAGGATTTGCAGTCTATGTTGGAGATGCCCTAGTCTCGTGGAGGAGCAAGAAACAGACAGTAGTAGCTAGATCCAGTGCTGAATCCGAATACAGGGCTATGGCCCAGGCTAGCACAGAAATGATGTGGGTGAAATCTTTACTTACAGATCTATGTCTTGATATACCGCTTCCTATGATGTTGGAATGTGACAATCAAGCTGCCTTGTTCATTGCAAACAACCCAGCCTTTCATGAGAGGACCAAGCATATTGAGGTTGACTGTCACTACATACGTGACATGATTCAGAAGGGGTTCATTGCTACATCTCACGTTACATCAGAGAATCAGACTGTTGATATATTCACCAAGGCATTACTTCGAGGTCCATTCCAGAAGTGTGCGTCCAAGCTGAGCATCATTGATATCTATGCTCCATCTTGAGGGGGAGTGTTGACGCATATGAGTACCTGTACCTCTTCTCTATTTTATTTTTCAGTTGTCTACTTTATGTAATTTACCCATAGGCTACTCTCCTATATAAGAGAGCTTAGGATTTATAGAATAAACAAGTTATTCATTTTTCCCAACAAGTATCTTTCTGTTTGTCCAAGCTGAGCATTGCATGCTCCAGCTTGAGGGGGAGTGTTGGAGCATTCGTTGTATGCGCCCATTGTGTTGTAGCAGGGTAAATGGATCCTGGAGGAGATCCATTTACCCCATCCAGTGTTTAATCCCACATCGTCCAGTGGTGGGACTTGGAGGCTCTGGAGAGGCTATATAAGGAGCCCCAGACCTCCTGTATCCATTGAGAAAGTGCAATGCATAACATGCCCCTTTGATGGCTTCTCCCGTGGTTTCATCCCGCTCCTCATGGAGTAGGGTTCCACGTAAAATCCCACGTTCTTTGATGTTTATTATCTTTTCCATGTTTTCGCTTCTGCTTCCTATTTTCTAACACCTAATTATAAAAAATATGCAGAAATGCTAACACAATAACTCCTATTCCCATTAATCAAAGTCAAACTGAGAAAAAATACAAAGAGAAATATGGTGCATGCCAATGATGTTTCTTGATTGGCAAAAGACTGATCCAAAGGTGTGATTGGTTCCTGGAATGGAAGTGCTTGAGTTCCATGATTAATCAATGGCGTTTTTTAGTCAATCAGGGTGACAGGAAGTAGATCACAACTATATTCGAATTTTAAAGCATTTTATTTGTTTCATTCATTTTCGGATGTTATATGTCAATAAATGCAAGGACACTGTAAATGCTGGATAAGGATAATGCATGCTTTTTTACAAACCTGATAGTTGATGTATTTATGGGTACAGGCTTTTGCTTATTTCAATTTTTAGCCCAAGGGCAATCTGTACTTTAAACCATTGGCTCTAAGGGCCTGTTTGGTTGCCAGGGTACCTCGGGTACCCTGGCAAACCCCTGGCTCCAACACTGTATTCCTGGGTTGAGATTACTTGTATTGGTCATACAATTTCTTTGGTATAACTGTTTTTAACCTTGTTCAAATACACTTATTAACATAAAAAACATATTATAATCATTAAAAAAGTTAATATAACATATAATCAATGTCACGTTACATCACAATTATCATTCCAACCAACCCAAGCCTCCAAACAGCTACTATTCACAGGAGGATACCCCAACCCAGCCCAACCCAGTCCAACCCAGTAACCTAACATGCCCTAAGTTTTCATTTCTATATAAGAGACCCGGTGCCTTCTTTTCATAATATGAATTCCCTTTCCTTTTTCCATATGGTATCAGAGAGGTGGTCCTAGATAGATGTCCAATACCCTCTTGATCAAGCCCACCCGTCTACCCTCAACTGCAGCGAAGCCAACGCCCAGCTCAAGCACCAAATGACACTAACATCCAGTGGCGAGTCCCAACAGCACCAACACCAAATGTTGGGCTCCAACAACGTCGGCAACTAGCGCAAGGATACAATAACGGCAACGCATTCATGCTAACTAGCACCAAGCCCAGCAGTACCGACGTTGATCTACAGGTACTATGATGCTTCTTTCTTCACCTCTGTGATCATACTTCAGGTTTCTCAAGCACTCATAAAATATGTGATGATGGTGTGTGGTTCGATCTACTCTCATGAACCCTCTTAATAATTGAATAAACCACATATTATTCTCTATCTCACCATTTTTGTTGATCATAAAGGCCACGACTCCATCAGAGAGGAAGGGACGTGTTTCCACCTCTCCAATTATTATACATGGGACCTATGTTTAATTCAAGCATAGAAAAGGATGTCCTATGGTATCGGACATTCCAGGTGTTCCTTGGTAGTCAAAAGATAACATATATTCCCATAAACGCTCCTGTCAAGGAAGCCGACAAAGGCTATGAGTCTAGGTTGTTGGACAATGGCCACACCATAAATTGGTTGACTAACGTTGTTGACCAATCTATTGCAGCTGATCTGCACAAGAAAACATCCAAGGAGAACGGAAGGAGTTGGCCCAGACTTACTCCAACAGACAACCAAATCACATTATGTTGATATTTATATGTATATTTAGTCTATCTCCCAGGTTGATCTCTCCCTTACTCAGCACTACACCTCGATCGGGGCTCTATGAGGAAGTTATAATTTTTCAACATACATGTTGTAACAAGCAGATTAAATATCATGTTGAGGAGCAGACACACATGTTTTTGGCAAAGTTTGATCCTTGTATATAGCAAAGGATCATATTCTTACTTCTGCCACGGTTCTTTCTATCAGTGTGATTTTTTGCCAGCTTCATCAACTCGATTGTACTCTTGGCTAATTCAAGGCTATCTCTGATATTCCTTCGCAGACCTTGAAACTATTGCGCTTCTTGCCTGTGTTGGTAGAGGCGGTCGGTTTGGTTTTGGTAGAGGTCATGACTCTAGTGGACAAAGAGGTTATAGACATGCTTATTCTCCTTGTGTTCATCACCATTGATCCAATCACCCTTCAGACATATGACGGGCAAAGTTTAGAAAACTCCCTACAACAAATCAAGCTTTTGCATGCTATAATGTCCCATCGAATAAGTGTTAATGGATACTTTTTATGAGCCAAGCCAACTTGTTTAGATATCTTCTGCAGACTACTCATGTCTAATGCATCTTCTTACGAGTATTTTTTCCCATGAGAATGTACTCTCCACGAGTGTTGCAACAACTTCACGTATTACACTGCCTCCACTTTATCATGAGAAGAACAAGTTAGTTTATCATATCTATGCCTTCAAATATAAACCGTATATATATATATATATATATATATTAAAAATGGTGGGATTGATGTCCTTTAGAGGTCCATCCAAATAATATGTATATATAAAGAAATAAAGTGATAATTACATCCGCCAAGATTCAAAGAGAACCCTGGCATGCCCTAGTACATTTTCGTAATAAAATCTCCCTCCCAGACTTTGAATATAGAGAATGATAAAGAAAAATTAGACTAAGGACATAAACAACGATTTATCTTGAATTTGTCCAGAGTTGTGATAATACATCATTAGGTATAGCAATCGGATGTGAAATTCTAATTCAAAGCAGCAACCCCAATAATAAAATACGGTGTCAACTTGTATTAAAAAAAACTTTCTTAGAATCCAAAGTTGTATTTTTCTTTCTCCAAAGTTGTATTTTTCTTTCTTTTTTTAAGCCATATATTTTTCTTTCTTTCCGTCACAAAAGACTGAATAGTAGTATTGTTTGTGCCCATCATTCTCTAATCTCTCATTAAAGATAGGATCAAGTTTAACATCCCTGAAATAAGAAATTCGACTACACAAACACCAAATCCCAATCTTCATTGCCTATCAACAAAATCATGCCTAAGAATAAAAAATATGCAGAAATGCTAACACAATAACTCCTCTTCGCATTAATCAAAGTCAAACTGAGAAAAAATACAGAGAGAAATATGGTGCATGCCAATGATGTTTCTTGATTGGCCAAAGACTGACCCAAAGGTGTGATTGGTTCCTGGAATGGAAGTGCTTGAGTTCCTTTGGTGGAAATGAGTGAACTGTTTATTCCATAGAACCCTAAGCTCCCTTATATAGAGAGAACACATGGGTAAATTACATAAGAGTCAAGAAGAAAAATAGAAAATATGAAACGGTACATAATAACATAACATAAATCTCTACACTCCCCCTCAAGATGGAGCACAGATGTCAATCATGCTCAGCTTGGAAGAACATCTCTGAAAGGGTCCTCTAGCAATGGCTTGGTAAATATGTCGGCAGTCTGATCCTCAGAACTAACGTGTGAAGTAGAAATCAAGCCCTTCTGGATCATATCTCTAGTGTAGTGGCAGTCCACTTCGATATGCTTTGTTCTTTTGTGAAATGCTGGATTGTTGGCAATAAACAAAGCTGCTTGATTGTCACACTAAAGCTGCATGGGTAAAGGTACATCTATATGTAAGTCTTCAAATACGGCTCGAACCCACATCATCCCCGTGCTCGCTTGCGCCATGGCCCTATATTCAGATTCAACGCTAGACCTCGCCATAACAGTTTGTTTATTGCTTTTCCAAGAAACCAGAGAGCTCCCCACAAAAACGACAAAGCCTGAAGTAGACTTACGATCTTTAGGACACCCTGCATAATCTGCGTCTGCACAAGCTGAAATAGATAAATCTGTGTTCTTTCTAAACAGCAACCCTGAGCCTGGAGAGGACTTTAGATACCTCAGTATCATGTATATGGCATCCATATGAACTTGTCTTGGCTGCTCCATAAATTGACTCACCCGACTTACTGCAAAAGCAATATCATGTCGAGTTATAGTGATATAAAGAAGCTTACCCACCATCTCTCTATATCTTCTCCTGTCCACCTCTTCAATATCATTGTCATACAGTTTCATACTTGGATCCATAGGAGTGCTCGATGGTCTACATCCAACCATGCATGTTTCAACCATAAAATCTGTAATATATTTCTTTGGGTCATCACCAGACCCTGTGCATTCCTGGAAAATTCCAACCCCAGAAAATATCTTAGGGTACCAAGATCCTTCGTGACAAACTGATGGCCCAAGAATGTTTTTTCCATCTCTACTCCCTGCACGCCATCTCTTGTAACCAGAATATCATCAACATATACCATGATGACAACCATACCTCTAGACGTCTTCTGAATGAACAACGAGTGATCCGCATTTGATTTTTTTAATCCCTGTCGTTCAATTAGGTGGGAAAACTTCTGGAACCACGCTCTTGGACTCTGTTTAAGGTCATATATCGCCCTATGAAGTCTACACACCATATGATTCTCCCCCTCAGCAGTGAACCCCGGTGGTTGATGCATGTAGACTTCCTCCTGCAAATCTCCATACAAGAATGCGTTCTTAACATCAAGTTGAAATATGGACCAGTCACGTACCACAGCAACCGATAGAAGAATGCGAAGAGTAGAGTGCCGAGTCACTGGAGAGAATGTATCCAAATAGTCCACACCATAGGTTTGTGTGAAACCCCTAGCAACAAGTCTTGCCTTGTACCGATCAAGACTATCACCTGCATGGTATTTAACTGTGAACACCCATTTGCAGCTAATAATAGATGCGCCAGATGGAGCGGTAACCAGGCTCCATGTATCACGGGACTGTAAAGCATACATTTCTTCTTCCATAGCCAATCTCCACCAGTCAAATTTTATAGCCTCTTGATAAGTCCGTGGTATCTCCACGGAAGACAAAGCCGCAACAAACCTCTGAAAGTCACATGTGAGATGGTGAAAGGAAACCTGGGAAGCAAATGGATAAGATGCGCAAGTCCGTTTCTGCTTTCGAATAGCAATAGGGACATCAAGGTCACCGTCCACTGTACTCTTGATGCGTCCTCCTCCCGCAACGAAGAATCCTGCACATGCACATTATCTGACCCATCATTAGTAATAGCAACTAAACATACCTGAGGCATGATGGATGCCTAACGTGTAGTCTAAGCAGGACCTGACCGACGTGTATTGGTGTTGGTGATGGTGGTAGCGTGACAACTGGAACTGGATTAGACGCAGGTGGACTCAGAATAGGAGGAGGAGGAACATAGACATCATCATTAGATGTGGAAGAGACAACCTGTCACCTGCAGGGGAGAAGTACATAACAAAATCAAAAAATGTAACATCAGCACTGACAAAATATTTCTTGTTTATGGGGTCATAACAACGATAACCCTTCTGAGTCCGAGAGTAACCTACAAAGACACACTTGACGGCTTTAGGAGAGAGTTTGTCAAGTCCAGGAGACAAGTGATGAACAAAGGCAACAGTACCAAAGACACGAGGAGTAAGTGAAAATAATTCCTTATCACGGAAAATAACGGAAAGAGGAATTTTCTCACCGAGAACAGAGGACGGCATGTGATTGACAAGGTAGCAGGCTGTAAGGACAGCATCCCCCCAAAAGGTGATAGGCGCACAACTCTGGATTAGCAGGGTTCGAGTAATATCAAGAAGGTGACGATGTTTTCTCTCTGCCAGTCCATTCTGTTGAGATGTGTAAGCACAGGTGGTTTGGTGAATAATACCTTTGGACGAAAGAAACTGGGAGAGAGAACGAGTGCAGAATTCCAATGTATTATCCGTACGAACATATTTGACAGTAGAAGAAAAAACAATATGCACTTCACTGATAAGATTTTTAATAACATCCCCTGCTTCAGATTTATTCTTCAAAAGAAAAACCCAAGATACACGAGAAAAGTCATCAACTACTGTTAGAAAATAGGAAGTTGAAGCGAAAACATGGAAGAAGATAAAGAAAATATGAACAGCGGGATTTTACGTGGAACCCTACTCCGTGAGGAGCAGGATGAAACCACGGGAGAAGCCCTCAACGGGGCATGTTATGCATTGCTTTTCTCATCTGATACAGGAGGCCTGGGGCTCTATATATAGCCTCCACAGAGCCTCCAAGTCCCACCACTGGACGATGTGGGACAAAACTGTTGGATGGGGTAAATGGATCCGGGAGGGTTCCATTTACCCATCTCCCTCATACATGACGCATACATCAATTACTGCAACACTCCCCCTCAAGCTGGAGCATGCAATGCTCAACTTGGATAAACAGAAAGAAACTCAACTCAACGCTACAAGACACTACGGACAATATCAACCCAACATGCACATTGCTGCAGTCGAGGACGTTGCTTCTCATGCCGTGCAGGTGAGGAGGACGAACGGGCTGGAGTGTGAGTCTGCTGAATCTCCTCATCGGAGAGCATGTGCTCTGAACTGCGACTGTCAGAGTCACTGCAACTGGAATGAGTCTCCTTGTCGGAGTACTCTGGTCTGCCACAATAATGTGGACAACTGCTCCATCTCTGAAAAGAGCCGAACTGGAAAAAAGGGATGTGGTTGTGCAATCCTCTTCAGAGTCCGCGGTCGCTGGAGAATGGAGCCTGAAAAGTCTCCTCTTCAGAGAACTGGGTCTCTCCCATCTGGCTCAGATAATGGTGCACTACTCTGGTGTACCTATGATACCACATGAAAACCCTTGCCAACATGGCATAGGGAATGGTCCTCTACTCTGGAGTCCATATGGCTCACATGAAAACTCTGCCCTACAAAACAAGAAAGGATGGGGACCTCTGAACTGATGGCATACATGCGTGTCTGAAAATGAGTCTCTCTCTGGAGAACTCAGAAAATGGGCCTCCACATGGAGTGCCTCGAATTTGGACTCTGACCAATCTGAATGTCGAGTCTGAATCTGCGCGTCACACTGTGGACTTGGAATATGAACATCGAGTCTGAAATTGCGCATGGAAAATCTTTACCTGAAAAACTTGTAGAGTCTGGCTTGTCTGGATAATCTGTATATGGCATCTGAATCTCTGATATCTGGAGAAGACCTGTGACTCTACATATATATACTCCCCCTTTCTCCCATACTTGTCGGAAAATTGTCATCGACTAAGTTGGGATAAGACAAGATAGAATGGGGGAGAAAACATGAACATCTCAAAAGATTTCTCGCTGCTTTTCTTTTTTTTAATAAGCCGCCATTTTTTATTATTATTTTTAAGCCGTTCAAACCCCCTTTTCCAACTTTTGTACATGATAATATTTTTTTGTGCAATTTGCGTACAACTTTTTATATGTACGCGTCTCTTTTTTTCTTCTCTCCTCTCCTTTTTTTTAAATATTAGGCCCTTTCCCTTTTTTCGTTGGGCCTCCACAAAGCTCCCCCCTTTCTTACTCTCTATTTTTTTTCAAACAACACAGCCCACGTGGGCCTAAATAATTCTCTTATTTAGGGTTCACTTGGAACCCTTCTCAAATCACACGTACGTCCAGATTCTGAATGCCGCCGCCCCCGCGTGGGGATACTGGGACTCGCACACGATGCGTCGCCAAAGCCTGGAGGGCGGAGGTGGGCTCGCGCATGGGGGAATATCACCACGCGTCGCTGCCGTTGACGATCCGGAGCACGAGGTGGCGCGAGATCCAGGAAGGAGAGTCATGCGTCGTTGATGGGGACTCGTTCTGCGTCGCACCGCCATTTGAATCTGGAGGAGCAGAGGCTCCGCCTGGGGGGGTCCTTGTTCGAAGCATCGTGTGAAGCTTTGTCGGGGCTGCCGCCTGGAGGTTTTGCGTCTTGGAGATGGTGGCGCCGCCGCCTCCTGGAGAACGATGAAGAAGGTGGGGTTGCCTGCGATGGGATTGTCTGCGCGCCGCCAATGGAGTCGTGTTGGGTTGATTGAAGTGTAGAGTGAATGTAGAGGGCGACCATTCTGCTTTATAGTGAATATATCATGCTGGAGTTGCAGGATCTTTGTCTCGTTGTTCGCCTGAGAATATGTGACCGCCAGGATGTCCCATATGTCTTTGGTCATGGGCTGATGTAGAATGTCATTGGCAATCTCAATCGCCAACGTACCAGATAGCCAAACTTTGGCATATGCGTCTTCGGCCTCCCAAGAGGCATTGGCTCCAGTCTTCTCAGCAGGCTCTGGTTCGGTAAGAATATGCTTCTTACATGTTGACTTCATCATGCTCATGAACTGCATCGCCCACAGTTCATAGTTTGTACCGTCCATCTTTACAATAGGCGCTGGACCACGAAAGGCGCCAATGGATGGGATATCCGCCTTGCTTTCTGACATCCTGGAAACTGAAGACTGGAGCGATTGACTGAAGATGAGATTCGTCTACAATGACATAGACGGGTTTAGTTGCACGTGTAGACCTCAAGCAACTAAACCCATGTAGATGACGGTGTGCGCTTTAGGGCTTAGCACATACGCACGCGCACAGGGAGCACGCGCACATGCAGTCGCGTGCAACTAGAGGAGCACGCGCAGTCGCTCGCGTGGAGGCGCACGCGCAGTCGCGCGCACAGGCGCACAGGCGCAGTTGCGCGTTGAGGAGCACGCGCACGCACAGTCGCGCGTGGACGAGTGCGCGCACAGGCGCAGTCGCGTGTGGAGGAGTACGCGCACAGGCGCAGTCGCGCGTGGAGGAGCACGCGAGGGCGCTGGTGGAGGCGCGGCAAGGCGGAGGCGCCGGGGGAGGCGCCGGCGATGGGAGAGAAGCACGCGAGTGGGGTAGGGTAGGGTTAGGGTTTCGAGAACTCCGGTCTAGGACCGTCGCTCTGATACCATGTTGGGAAAAAATGAACGAGTACAGCTAAAAATAAAAATAACAGAGAGACACACAGAAACCTAATATATATGCGTTAACAGTAAGAGATGGAGCTTTAGAATGTCTAAAATTTCAAATCTTACATACTTGTGAATATTGTATTCAAAGAAAAAATGTCCAATACACTCTTCTCTGAGAATGGTGTAAAATGCCAAGGTATTCAGGATCTCATACATATTGATGTATGTGTGTCATTTGTATCATAATAAACATTGATGATATGTAATATCATTCGATAATTATTTATGATATGAGATTTCTCCCCATCACCTTAGAAAGCTTTGAAATGTTCAAAGATTTCACAATTTTGATTTAGAACCAAAGTTTGAAGGAAGATGAAATGAATTTGATCTAACCTAGGTGGCATGTACCTATTAGATAAATTCAAGGAAATACCTTATGGAGATATGAATATCATTCCTATCTCACTCCTAGAACACTTAAAGTCAATAGAGTTGTAGGGAGATGCAATTGGATCATGTGTGACACGATTTGATCAATGATGAATCTTAAGCATAACTACCTCTTACTTTCCATGCATATATGTAGTAGAGACTACAATATATCCTTAATAAGATTCCATGCAAATCTAAACCCGAAAACCCTCATAACTTATGGTTTAGCCTAGCCTAGTGTTGGACACTTAGGAATTTAGGATTTCTTGGTCCATAACTTTGTCATAGATGCAAGTACGCTGGAATTTGGCACCATAGAGTGCTGCTTCATTAGGAAAAAAAGGATGATATTAGATACCTACTTTATGACCTTGAGATTCTTAAAAGATTTCATCTCTAAGGATATGATTCTTAGAGGATGACTCTTTTGAGAATCAAGATGAAAATGAATGTGAAGGAACTCATTTAATCTTGAGAAGATAATGAGGCTCCTGGAATCAAACTAAGGACAATTAAAGATGAAACACACATACTTTATCAAATGAGTTTGAGGATGGATTCCGTGTGTCAATGTGATGAAGCTTCTGAAGGTCAGGACATGGAAAGATGGATGTTAGCAATAAAGTCTAATGTAGACTTCATATATAAGTGTTGTATATGGACCCTCAAGGATCCACCTATATGGGTAAGACCCATTAAGGTATAAATGGATCTTCAAGAAAAAGAGGGAACATGACATACAACACGCTTGTAAGCGTCTCCTCCATCAGATCGGACTTGAGAGAGAAGGTCTCTTCCTTTAGAGGCTCGATCGCAACCACGCTTCAAGAGGTAAACCTAATACTTGTGTATGGTTTAGATGAAGCGATTTGAGAAGTGTTCTTGGATCATGTGGTTTCATCGTTAAAAAATTTTAAATTCCGCTACCTCGAGCGACTAGTTGCTCTCAATCGCATACGATGCGATCCTCACGCTTTCGTGATGCGCTTAAGGATTTTCACACATCCTTCAATTAGCATTGAAGCCCTCCTTATCCATATGCCCAGACTGGCCACAACGATAACAGTACATAGCTTTCTCCGGAGGGGCATACATGAGCAATTCCTCCAGTGCCACCTCCACTCCCATTCCTCCAAAGCAGTACCAACAAATGCAGCCTCTACCATCAAGGCATCTCCTCCCCCTCAATTGCCACCAGTTTTTCAAAACCTCGATTGTGTGTCGTCCATCGCGCAATACCCTAGTGAGGACATGAAACCCCCTGAACCTTCCTCATGATTGATAGTACTCTCGATCCCAATCATCTTCGCCTCCTTCCATCCTCCGTCGATCATGCTCGCGTCCAAACCCAAAGCCTCCATTGTCGCCTTCATAAACAACGTGTTCTTCATCCTTTCCATCTAGGCTAGCGACAATTTCAAAATTTGACGCAATCAACAACAACAAAGTCTTTTCTCATAATAAGTAGGATTGGCTACATGGATTCTTTTCCTCCATTTAGATCTATCTTGGGTCAATCTTGGGCTTAGATCCAACAACTAAGATCCCCTCGTATAGTCTCATTCCAACACTTCTTGGGCTTCCTCACCCTCTCTTAGTCGGCTCAACATCCTAAAACCCGCATCTCCTAAATGGTGCATCAGCCGACCTCCTTTGCAAATGGTCAAACCATCTTAGTGATTTTCTCGCATCTTATCCTCGATTGGAGCAACACCAACTTTCCTTCTGATTGCATCATTCTGAATCCGATCTTTACATGTGTGGGTGTGTCCACACATCCATTTTAGCAGTTTCATTTCTGTTACTATTATTCTCTGCACATGTCTATGGTTCACAGGCCAACATTCAAATCTATAGAGCATAGCAGGTCTCACGGCTGCTCTGTAAAACTTTCCTTTGATTTTCAAAAGAATTTTTTGATCACAAAAAACAATAGAGGCTCCTCTCCACTTTAGCAAACATGTACTTTATTCTATTAGTAACATCTCCATCAATTTCCCCATCAAAATTTGGCCCAATGGTTTAATAAAAATAATTTAACGGTTTTTTAAAAGCATAATTTAGAAATACTTTAGAGAAAATGATATGCAATCCATATAGAATATGATATTTAAAACCCAATAATGCATAAAGATGTGGGAATAAGATACTTAAACAAAACAATCACAACAAAGACTACCTGAACAGGGGCAGGCCGGCAAGCCATTGTTCCTAATCTATTATTAGCCGTGTGACCAGTCAGCTCCACCAAAATATCAACTCTATCTTCTCTAATGATTTCAGCAACTTTCTTTTCATCAACCCCATATATATCTCTCCATATGCCTCCTTTTTTCAGGACCCTGTCCCTAAATCTGAAGGTTTTGGCATCCGCCTGGTGGGCAAAGTAAATGCAAATGAGGAATAAGGCTAAATAATCTGCTAAAAACATAAATAAATACTTAATTTTGTAAAGCATTAATTGGATAAACGGTTAAAATGATGGTACCTTCACAACAGCTGAATACACTACAACCTTGTAGTTAGTATAGTTGTGATAGGAAAGGGGTGCTTCTATGAAATAGGAAACAGAATGAGTGAAAAAATCAGGAGAGATATATCCAACAACAAGTGGCCGATCTCTTTCTTTGGAATTGTCCCAGGTGGTGTACTGGGTAAATAACTTGAAGAAGCGTTTACCCCAATCCCTGCACCAATCCAATAAGCAAAAAGCTCATTTTCAAGGGCCATTAGTTAGCTGATAGAGGTAATACAATGCCTTCACAATTTCCACGGGCAAATATAAATCTTCTGATGCGGAGAAGTGCAATTGCAAGAACACTGTTGCAACAATTCTGGGAGCTCAATATAAGATCAGCCAGCAACAAATAGTAAAAGGAGATAAATACTTCTAATAAATCAGGTGTCACAAGGGACCACATATTCATGTTACGAAACTTATACATGATCTTGGCACAATTTAGAGTGAGAAATGGATCATGATTAGAAGGTTGTCCACCATATAAAAATTGTTTAAAACGTTGGAGAAAAAGCGCAAACACCAACAAAATTGGGAACTCCGGAACTTGCATGACTCACGATTGGTCAAGGTGATCACCCTCCTTTACGGGAAAACCCTCTTAAGTTCATATTTTATTATTACTTCTCATTAAACTAGATGATGCCGTCCACAATTTTCAGAATTTCTCATCGGAATTCAATGGATATGTTTTTTTTTCAAATTAATATTAAAATTAATCGGCCTGATTGTTAGTTGAATGAAAAAATTTCTATTACAATTTTAACATCTCTCTGTTAGGTTGTGAGGATAATTACTTTATATTAGTTTTATTTGGGATTTCTTGTTTAAATTAATATTTGTAAGCTTATTTAAAGGTTACTTGTTAATGGGAAAACTGATCAGATTGGGTAAAGCTTCCACTTCCGCGATACAATTTCCATCAAAAACCCTGTGCTGTGTGCACTTTTTTCCCTTGTTCTCATTCAACCATTCTTTCTTTCTTTCACCGTGTGCCTCAGGTTGAAAACACTGGCATCAAAGCATGGCCACTGGATCGTCCTCACTATTTGGAGATCCTCATAAGCATGCAAGGAAGAAGACCAATAAGAAAAGCAGATAAACAAGTCGTCACTTCATTATTACAAATTGAAAGATAACCACAACTTGTATGCGGAGATATAACAATCACTTTCAGAGATGAACTCATGGTTGCGTATCGAAGATCTGCTGAAAGTATGACAAGATAATATCAAGACCCTTAAAGAAGAGATGAAACTCTTGCAATAAGTCCCAAAAACTCCCTTGAGGATGTTTTTCAAATAAATCCCTGATGAAATTGCTTCTTTCCCTATCTCCAAAATTCCATCAAATAACCAAGTTCTAACTTTTTTTAAAAGAGTAAATTACAAATAATAGGTCCTCAAATATGGGACAAGTACCAAATAAGGTCCCAGAAAATGAAATGTATCATAATAAGCCCCCCAAATAAGGGGTAGGCATCAAATAAGGTCACAAAAACAAAATGTATCATAATAAGTCCTCAAATATGAGGTAGATATGGGGCTGATGTCAAATAAGGTCCCAAATATGGGGTAGATATCAATGAGAATGGAAATATTTGGAACCTTATTTGATACCTCTCCCATATTTGGGGACCTATTATGATACATTTCATTTTTGGGGACCTTATTTGATACTTGCCCCATATTTGGGGACCTTTATGATATATTTCATTTTGTAGGAAACTTATATGATACATGCTCCATATTTAAGGATCTATTATGTAATTTACACTTTAAAAAACAAAAGATACCAAGTATAGTAGCGCACATGATATGATAACGATATATCAACCAAGGCATTCAAAATGGTTTTTTAAGACAAAGACATTAAAAAATATAAACATAAATATGTGTATGTACACATGCCAACTAACCCCCAAAGCAACCTTTTAAAAGATATGAAAGGAGAACACCGCATTTACACACACCCCCCCCCAACAATTCAACTAGGTGGTTTCCTTTTGAAGACAACTTGTTATTATATTCAGTGTTGTTGAAAGCGAGAGGCGCTCCAAGGTGCAAGGGGGTGCAAAACGCCCGAGACGCTAGGCACTCACATGAGAAAAGCAAGGTGCCATATATAAAAATAAATAAATTATGTGTGAGTTTATATAATATGTGCACATACACACATGTATGTGTTTATGTGCAATTGTAAATATGTGTGTATAACTTACAATTCAATCTAAGATCAATCAAATATATTTGTGGGTGTGTGTACATGTGCGTAGATGTGTACGTATACATGTGTATATGTATGTGTATGCACATGTGTGTATATATATGCTATCACCAAATTATATTTCACGATCAATCCACTATTTATTAACATGTATATGCGTATGTGAATATGTATGCATGTACTTGAGTATGTATGTAAATGTATTAAATAGTTGTTTTTGTGTGTATTCACATGTGTGTGTGTCTGCATGCATAGATATTTGTATACATTTGTATGTATCTATGTATTTACATGCTATGTATACATGCGTGCCTGTATTTTTATTTATACATGTGTGTTTTGTTTATTTGAGTATATGTATGCACTTATAGTACTTCAAACAAATATGTATATGCAAATGTAAAGATATACATTTTTTTGAATCAAAAGTATATGTAATTTTTAGAACTAAAACACAAATGTAATAGAAATGTGTGTGTAAATAATGTATACATGTGTGTGCATGTGTATAAGTATGTGTATTAATGATGCGCAGAACTAATATGCATCTAATACAAAAATCTAAACACGGATAACTATCACAAAAAGTGGGCAAAAAACTCTACTTTTGCCTCATGTGCTCGCCTTGAGCACCTAGAGCCTCAATCCAGACGCTTGCCTGAGCGGTGCCTGAGGCAAACCTCGCCTGGAGGGAGGCAACGCATTAGGGTATCATCTCACCTCGCATGGGTGCATAGACGAGCGCCCAGAGGCTTTTGACAACACTGATTATATTGTAACCAGATTCTCGATTTTTCCAAGGTCCGATATAGTGAGACACGGAAAAATCTGTTCAATTATCTCAATATAACATTCTGCATAGAAGACATAGTAAAAGAAAGCGCGTACAAATAACATATTGCTACCTGTGAGCCTCAAAGAGCAGATCATCCTTGCCTTCATTTATGTAATTCATAGCGAGCAGTCTATTCTGAGAAAAAAATATACACAACTAGAGTAAGGGAGGCAATGAGGTAAGATCAGATAGTGCTAAAACAATGGGGGAAATAATCGCGAGATGTATATTTATATTTACAAATAATGGCATCACAAGCAATATAAACAGCTCCATCTTTCACGGTAACATTGGAGAAATTGAACATGTAAATATAAAAAACATAGCCTTAATCAAATGACTCCATTCATGTATAGACTAATTAACCTTCTAGTAAGGACTCAAAATGTATGGCATAAAAGAGTGGACAATGTCAACTTGGCCAAAAGTTTGGGGCGCATCACATGACAAACGAAGGCCAAGATAATCAAAGAAGTCTTTGAGTTCCTTACTGCTTACTGCTTTTCCAACACTTTGTCAGTATGATGAAGGTTCAAAACAAGGAGAAGACAGTACTGGAAACAAACCAATGAGGCAGTGCCAAACAATTCCAAATGAGATACTTAATTCAAAATAAATTCATGCAACATGCCTGAGCACATACAAGTACACAACATATACTTCATAGAGTGTAAAACAGGAAGTCCCTATCAAATAATCAAATTTACATATCAGATCATACAACTAAAATACGAGGAGAAACAAAGAAAATGTCTTCCTTAGAAAACAGAAGAGAACGAGGAACATGCACATTAAGTACAAAAAGATTGCAAACAATTATAGAAAAACATGCAACAAGTACAACATCAAACAAAAAGGTACGTGCTGCAAAACTAAACTGAGAGGGTTTTACTAACATCAAAAATATATTTTTTTGAGTCGCTAACATCAAAAATATGACGGTGTTTTCTTTCAACAACATTTTCTTTCTGAGATGTGTAAGCACATGATATTTGGAGTCCGGTACCAATCTCTCAAAAAAATAGATAACGAAGCGTTAAGAAACTCATAGCCTCGAATTTCGATTTTTGACGGGTCACTGATATTAGACCGAAATGGCCGATATTTCAGCAATATGGGATGCCATAATAGAAATCGTGACCGAAATTTTGTTGTCACTGATATGGTGACCAAAATCGACATTTAGGGCCATGACGAAACTCAAGATCATTATCATATAATACACGATTTACTATAGCATACAACTGATTTTTTTATTCCAGACTCACAAAACTTGATTACATCGCCAGCTTCATATCTGTTTCAATTACCAACAAACATCAAATGGGATTGTCAAGTCAATGAGGTACATATTAAATCAAATCTTCGTTGCAAGTTAATGTCTCCAATAGCAGAATTTAGTGGTAGGAGATAGTCTCACCTTCTATGGAAGTTCACAATTTTCCAGAAGGATGTAATTTTTATTATTTTGAAGGTGGTTTACATTTTTAAGCCGCTAAGGTTAGTTTATTCTTTCGATTTGATGATGGGTCAGAAAGAGGGACATTCACCCAACAGATTCCTTAGGTCATTATCCATGTCATGAGGCTACCAGACTTCAGTGACTAAGAACTTGTGATGTGTCATGGGATCAGTGGTGGGGAATAATGAGAACTTCAGATTTTGGAGTGATGAATGGTCAAAAGAGGGGACTTTATGTGACCAACTTAGAAGCTCAATGATCCAACCGGGGTCTTCCTGTGGCAGATGTGTGGTCTAAAGAGACATAGGCACATATGTTCATCGTTGGATTCTCAAAGCAAAGGATGCGAGACTTTTTGAAACTGAAGACCTTGAGATGGATGGTCCTTCTGATGGGAGCTCTTTCTACTCCCATGATATCTGATCCAGAACTACAAATTAATTTGGAATTCTAGGGTGGTGTTGCATGTGAAAATTATCTTTTGCGTTATGAGAGGGCGTGTTATGAAGGTGTGACAAAAGTGCATGGTGACAAGATTATTCACAGAAACTAGGGTACATGCCCGCGCTACGCGGCGGGATGAAAGCAAGTTGGAAAATTATGAAATAAGCAATCTTGTTAGATTTAAGTTGACTGGAAGCTAAAAATTGGATTATGATAGGGCAGAGTTTCCCTACAGACCATTCGTGCTAAAATTGATTGTTGTTCCTATACAGTTCGAACTATCTATGGGGTGTTGGGCATCAAAATTTGGATATTTGTAGATGAAGAATAATAAAATAATATAATGAACCCCTTTTTATTTGTCTTGTTACTCCATCTAGTGATAGAACAAAAAAATTAAAAAATTTGCGTTCTTTTTCCCTACATTCAATCTAAAATGAATGTGAACAATAAATACTAATTTTATTTCTATAGGGTTTAATAAAAATTCGATTGACCATTTCAATTGGTAGAATTACTATGCTTAGTGTGTAACTCGTTGGTTTTTTCTTTAGTTAGAGTTGGGATTAAAAAAACGGACCCTTGCACTTGCACTATAGAACTATAGACTAATAACTATAGAAACTAAAAACTAACTTATTGCTTCGTTTTTTTGGCTTTAAAAAAAAACTTATTGCTTCGTATTGTCGACATCCCACAAAACAGTCACTATATGATGTATCGATAATGTAGTTGCAGCAACTGTAATTTTATTCCATAAAAAATGAGATTATGATAAATCCAATTAAATTAAAAGATTATGAAATAAAAATAAAGGGAGGTAGATAAATGGAAAGATGATAGAAAGAGATAAGAAAAATATCAATGCTATTATAATACTATTCCAATATGTATGGTCCATGAATAATATCGTAAACAATCGCCACTTGTATAATTAAAAATTCCAAAATGAAGTAAATCAAATAGTTGAATTTCACAAATTCTTATGGTTGATAATTGAATTGTATGATAGTGTAAATGATTTTAGCATAAGAGATGCCTATTTTGGTCAAATTATGGTCATTAGTAGTTGCAAGAGAAACGATCAAACGTTGATGGTGTATTCTGTTGTTTAATTCTGCAAGTTTTGAAATGATAAGAATGATAAAATGAAGTAATGTTTGGATTTTTTTAGCAACAATACTTTGATATAGGAAGTTTTACCTGCGTAGAATGTTATTGACTTCTAGATTATTTAAGTTAACATAAAATCTGGAGGATTTGGTTGAGCACAGTAATGGATAACCCGTTAAAAATTAAGCAATATAAATTTGTCATGTGGAATATACATTTTACAGATCAATTACATAATATGCAGAAGATCCTAAAAATTCCTAGGTCCTATATACGAAATTGGAATACCCTCACCTTTGGATCTCTATAATTCTCTGAAAATACAGGAATATTCGTACATCTTCTTAAATAGAGTATTTTCAAATTCAATGTAAATTCATATAGATAGTATATTCATTTTTTAGGAGAAGATAAAGATTATATCACTTTTACATAAATCAACTTCATAAATAACATAAAAATATAACCATATTTTATAGTACAGGTGACGCACAGTAATTTCCGGACAGCCTGAAGAATACATACAGTCAAAATAGTATAAATATTTTCCAAATCAAATCCACATTGAAAATCAGAAAAAATTTCAAAGTAAAACTACCAAATTATGCGATAAAAAATCCATATACACAATAAAACGCATCATACGATATTTTAAATGTCAAAATTATAGTAGAATCAAAAGAATTAATCATATAAAAATACAACCTGTAAAGTAGATGCTACTCATAGTAATTAGACTAATGTTTTTTTAGATAACTAAATTCATTTTTTCAATCAAGCAAAAAAACACAAAAAATTACCAACAAAATTACATCGTAAAACAAACACCACAAACATGTACATGTAATATAAAAAGTAATTGTTCATTTTTATCCATTTGTGAAAGATATAATTTTCACAATTAACCTATATTATACGGTATTTAAATTATCAGATTCTTTCAAGCAACAACGTGGCTTCCATAAAGCTTGTAACGTGAATAGATAAGAGAGAGAGAATTGGAATGGGAGTTAACGTGACAGTTGACCTGACTATTAATAGATGTGAGAGAGGGATGATTGGAAAATTGGGAGTAGCGTGTAGTGTGAATAGGTAACAGAGAAAGCATTCAAGATTGGGAGTAACGTGGCATTGATAAAGCATGTAACATGGCAGTTGCAGGGGGAGAAGAGGGCAAGAAGCGCTCAATGTTGTTCCACATGTCAGCGTAAGGATAAAAGCCAGGAATGTAAGACCGCGAAAATCAAAGGAGCTCCGAAGAGGTTGGAAGGCGGATGGAGAACATAGGAGGGTCCACGTCATATAGATTGGAAAAATACCAACTTTAGTATATGTATAGATTTCTGTCAGAAGCAGCGTGTATACATTTCTTTGGCAGTACGTTGAAGGACACACAACATACATTATACTTGTTTATTAAGATGTTGAATATGGATGATATTATATTGACCTTAAATCATGTACATGTATATTAGAAAACAACCGTGGGTTCCTATCGGAAAAGTGATGCAATCAGCCACCCTACAACCCCGACCACCTCATCTACGAACCCCATTCTCATCCTTCGAGACTGCCTCTCCATCTCCTCCCCTCCTCACCGTAGGGACGTCGAAGACGAAGTTAGGGCTCCAGATTCTGGGACGAACCCAACTTTGGTCTCTCTTTCCAATGAACACAACACTCACCTTCCTCCTTCGCGACTAATCGAGATCCGCGTGGCGGCCTCGGACCACCGAAACTCCTCCACTGTGCGCACCTCATCAGGCTACGCACCGCAGTCCGCTCTTGGGTGTTTCTCCCTCCCCAAAGTCCGTCACCGCCCTCCGACTATCTCTATACTGACCATTATGGCAGAGCTTCGCTGCGGTACCCCTCAACCGTCTGCGTGCCCCCTTTGAAGTCCTCACGTCATCGTCGAAACCTCCGGCCCTATAAGGCCCTTGAATACCTAACGCTCGAGGTGGTCGAGAACTCATAAACCGGCTAGAATTGCCATTTCTAGCAAATTTTGCAATACTAACAGCGTCAAGTATACAATTTGATAATTTATTTGCAATAGACTCTATCCCCTTTCCTCCTGAGAGAGTGGCTAATATATATTTACATATTCTATATTATAGAAAGAGAGGGGGAGGGATAAGAAAGTTGGTGTGTCAATGCTTGGAGAGAGAAGGAAAATGGTGGCGAGCGTGGAAGTCAAACAGAGAGACGCGGGGAGGGGTGAGAGAGACCGTGTGCCTTGAGAGAGAGGGAAAATAACGGTGGGTTAGCGGAGAAACAAACAGGGAGACGTGGGAGTTGCTAAAACAGGGAAAGGGAAAAGACTCATACAAAACCACGTGTCAATTGCTGGGTTAAAAACCCAGCTTTAAATAGTTATATAGATGTTGTGGCATGCATGATATGCCAGGATGGTCGAGAAGATGTGGAGCATCTCTTCTTCTCTGGTACTCGTTCAAGAAACGTTTGTCTTGGGTTCATGATTGATTAGGTTTGTTCCACTTGTGTTGAGGGATTCTGAACTTCCTTTAGGACTGCTTGCTCCAGATCGCAGGCTGGGAATATGATGCTTTATGCCTTCTGTGGACAATATGGCTGGCACGCAATAGGGAGGTATTTCAGCACGAGTTACTATGCCGAAAATGTGTTAGAGCATACTACGGCTGTCTTTGAGTCAGTCTTTGCAATTATCCATGTGAATATTGACATATTTCCATTTGTGTGCACCATTACGGATCCACATCCATTTTCTCCTTCAAAAATAATTGGTGTGGGATGATGTTGAATTCAGACTTCTTTTACTTTTGTTGGACAAAAAAGATTGAGGATATCTTATAGTTTCTATAAAAGCTGGATGGATGTAAACTAGAATGGGATGGAGACAATACCTAAATTTGATCTTAGGGCAACTCCTCAGTTAGTAAGACTCAAGGTGTTGCAGACTCCATTGCAAAGGTATCCCATAAAAGTTCTTTTCAAGGTTGCCATCTCATCGGAAGAAGAAAGCACGGTTGAAAAATTCAGAAATAATATGGCCATTGAGAAAAAAAACTATATAGATATAATTTTAAATGGATGCTGCGGAAAATACAGCTTGTTCCATGTATTGTGGGAGGCATTGAACCAAACTAATTTAAACAACCTCTACTTTGGATGTTGATCTGATGTGGTTTAATACATACTAACTCATGGTTAGAGTTCACAATTTTTGATAGCTTAAAGTAGAGCATTGAAAAGGGAAGGTTGACACGAGAAGTTATCACATAAAAAAGGATGGTTCTATTGGCAATTATACAGATTGGCAGATACAAAGAAATAACTAGAGATTTCAATGCGCTATACGGAAAATATGACTTGTAGTGGTCTCTTGTTTCAGCACTAGTGTGTACCAGGGATGCATATGGGTGACAGGGGGTTGTCTGTTAATACAATTTTTGGCTTGAATGAATTTAGATGACTACTGAGGTCATTTTCCTACATTATAAAAGGAAAACTTGCACATTCCAGTCTTGGGCAACGATCTCTTCAGTGGTGCATCAACAGTTAATGTGCCACGGTGGATGCTAGAGAGGTTCTATAAGGGTGCGATCTTCCAGCACAAGTTTCAGTGTCATATATCAAAAAGTCTCCTGTGAAGGATTTAGACCACAGCCATAAAAGCTTACTGCAAATCTGAATAAACCACATGGCTTGTCGAATATGGAACACACACTAGTACAGTTTAGATCTTAAAAGTTGAAATGCCCCAGAGTATTCAAATTAGAACAGATAGATTCCAATAGCACTTATCTGTTGGTGCCTTTTAATGCAGATCAAAACGACAGACTGAACAACATGGTAACCCCATCATGTGAGCAATCCTACAAGATCATCTCAGTGACCATGTGAGACAAAATGATATCTCAATTATCAGAATGACAGTTTTTTTCCATGCAAAGGTTGGGTTTCGCTGCATGGATTCTTTGCCTCCAAAAAGATCTAAAAAGTCAAAACTAAACTATATGTACAAAAATAAACATAAACAAGAAGACCGTGAATACCATATTTTCCACATTTTTTGATGGCATACCATCGTACTCCACGAGAGAGGAGACCAAAAATGTGTAATCCATCTCATTCATTATTTACATGCACAACTCTTCCTAAACACAAACACCAGTTTGATAATATTAACATGGAACCGAAATTGCTATTACTTGTCAGTACACACTAGTTAGAGGAGAAAAAGAACAAGCGGTGTATAAATATAACTACTGATATCCAGAAAAGTATATGACAACATTTGACAATGATGCAGAATACTCGTAAAGAGAAACTGGTGGGAGACTCCTGCACCAATAAAAATATTTAAATATATGTATGTTTAATGTTTGTAACTATAAATCATGCAAGTTGAATGGGGGTAGGCAACAATAGAAAAAATGGCAGAGCCTTCTCCAACTTAGGTAGGGTCGGCTACATGGATTTTTGTTCAAATCCATGTTCAAAGATCCGATTATTCTTTATGTGGGATGTATATTACAAGGAGGGATTTGAACTCTGGTCTTTTAAGTCGTAGACAGACTGCACTACCACCAGACCATTGAAGTGGATAGGCAACAATAATATGTAAAAAATAATAAACAGAAATAAGTACCTGACCAGCATTGCGTGAATCAGGATCGATCTTAAGGCATCTTTCATATGCCTCGATAGCTAGGGGAATGTTGCCAGCATCTCTGTATAGAACTCCTGCAAAACCAAAAAAAAAAAGGATTTCTACTTTTAATATGCATGTGTGTCTGAGTATGCGCAAACTACTGTGTTGCCAATGTTTGATAATAAAGAAAAGCACATGAGACTCTCGACAATGTGATAATCAGCATTTAATTATGGATGTTACAAGTTGAACATAATGATAACTCTGCTTCTCTTTGAGCTCCAAGATGTTCTTTTGGGAGAAGCCAATAGCTGAGTACCTGAAATGGATAGTCATGGAAATATCATCAATAGGGTGTCAATGCTTAAACAATGACAGATCCTCCCAACCAGTAAACCCACAGCAGTACAAACCCATCGCACAATGAATAACATTCTCATAACACCTCTCCCCTTTGAACACTACCATATATCTATGCAGGCAGTGTACAAAATCACCAAAGGAAAACTCCACCCCCCATGCCGTACTAACGTCAGACCTCAACCAACAAAACTTTTCCTCCCCCGACAGCTCACCTCGTCCTGAAACTCCTCCAGAACTTATCCAATCCCGATTCATCCCGTCAATAGTGTTGATCGCTCTCCAAACATGACTTGTGCAAGGGCATGAAAAGGACATGTGATCCACATCCTTGTGATTAGAACCACAATGCACAAAACCCGTCTATCTCGCCGCTTCACCTGTTTTAGAAATCCTTAACCACCAAGCACTCCCTCGTTAATAGACGAGCATGGAATCACACCGTCAACAGCATCTTCATGTTCCATATCGTCAGTAATCCAGTATAAAGTTTCCATACAGATGTTATTGGTGGTCCTGAAGGCATCATAGGTTTTCTAAACTGTGACTCATCCCCCTTTCAATCCCATGGATTCCTTACCCATGGCAGCAAATACCAATACTGTATTATTTTCCAACATATAGCCCAAAGTTTCACGAAGACAAGCGATATATCAGGGGTGATATGGCAGAGTGTGAGGTACGTAGTTGAAGTCCCAATTTCATTGATGTGAGCGATGCTCTCATTTGTTTATCCCAATTCTTTTTGCTGCTCAATGCCACTGAGTATACTCTGTATCGTGAGTTGTTGATGACTGCTTTCTCACTGTTGGTTATAAGTTTTATGGGAGCCTAGCAAGTTATGAATGTTGCCATGCACTTTATCTCCCTTTTACCCTTGCTAGTGTGCCATGGTAATTGGTAAACAGAGTAAACACTTCCATATTGAGTAAACTACAAAAAGTCCCTCGACTTTACAAAGTCCCAAATTTTGAGAAGTCACAATGTGGTGTGATAACTTTTCTGCTAAGTATACTATTACTATTAGTATATGGACCATATTACTCTTCTCTATTTGTTTTTTGTTTTCTTCCTCAATCTCCTCTCCCGGTACCTCCATCCTCCTCCATATGCTTCCGTTGGAACTCCCTCGTGGTACAACCCTCGTCACAAGCCACCCCAGTACTCGTTGCTCGCCTGTCGTCTGTCTCTCTCCCGTGAGTTCACCCCATCCTCTCTTCACACTCCGCCTTGTCCTAGTACCAACACGAGATCGCTAAACTTCCTCTAACACACTCGACATGTCTAGGAACTCGCATGGTCTGGAAAGTGCCTCCACCGATCGCTTGTACTTCACTGTCAGGTGGTTTGCCATCGGTCTCCCTGAAATTCCTCTGAGGGTATTAGCTTTGCCATGGGTTGCCCTTGAGGAACTTCACAAGAATGCTAAGGTCTACATTCTCCCTACTGAGGTTGCACATTGTGAAGACAGTGATCAAACGATCATTTCTCCACTGGATAATGAGGAAGTGGTCAAAGAGGTTCATGAATGTAGTCGACATCGTGAGGCTTGTAGAAAGTGTGGGCTTCAAAGTGTTGGTAAGCGATGGGTTAGGCGGGGGATGGTCCACGAGCATAGTGAATATGTTTGATGTGATATTTGGGGTGCACGGGGCGGGGTTGGCCAACTCGGTGTCTGTGGTGGTGCAAGTGGTGTCGTTTGGGTGTATGTTGCAGTAGATGAGGGAGTGAACAAGCAGAATGTGTTATCAGTGAACATAAGTACATCCAACACTTTGGGAAAGATGCAGGCAGGTAGTGCGTGTAAACGAGGGATGGTCTAGATGGCCAAGAAGGCAGCGCGGGGAGGGAAGAGACTATGAAAAAGGGGGTTGTATGCCTCTCCACAGGCCTCTTCCTCGATGCACTGTCCATGGTGCATGCTTGCCTCAAAAGATTGTCCAATAAATTTAAGAATATACGATGGAATAAGCACTACCACGAGTAAGACTCAAAGGAGTGGCTTTCTTTTGCTTGCTAATATTGTCAATTTAAATGGAATTGGTTATCAATCCTTCACGATTTCATGATTATTGATAGATATTTTATGCAGGTATTCTCATCGCATTAGGAATTTCTAGACAAGTCAGTTACAATGAACTAACATTTATGGCATATACATAAGCCACTCAAACCGTACTGCACATGTTCTACATCTCCAGTTCTGATCGTATCAGTAAAGCACATGGCCAAGTAGCAACTATCATATTCACAAGGGTTTCGTCATTGAATCATATGTTGTCATAGCCAGTGTTGCAGAAGACGGTATTCGGTATTCAGTCGGAGGGGTCACTGAATAGAGAATAATCGGTATTCGGGCGACTATTCGGAATTATTCGGTTTTGTATTTTTTAATATAAAAATTATTTATAATACATATATTCTTATATTTTTATACATATATGGTCATTATTTAACATGAATCCAAGATAAAAGTACCAATCAATATAATAGACATATAGAATTTGACATTTGTGGCGATACCATGGTAAAATGTAACCCATAAATATTGAAAATTGAAAATAAAAAAATAAAAATACGAAGAGTCAAACTCCAGTCGGCCTCATAGTCGGGCCAGTCGGCCGAATAGTCGGCCGACTATTCGGTCGGGCCGACTATTGCCCGAATGGAGGTTTATTCAGTCGGGTACCCCACCGCACCTCATAGTCGGACCGACTATTCGGGATAGTCGGCCGACTATTGCAACACTGGTCATAGCATTTCCTCATCCACTGTACCATCAACCCAAGCGGCACACCACCTGGACCAACACTGCTTCCTCCGACAAGAAGACCATGTTGGTCAACAGGTCCTTTATTCTAGGTTGATGATAACCTGACCGCAAATCATTCTCAAAAAAGAAAATAACATAATAGTATTTCTTACCGGTCACACGATCAGGAGAAGTGAACAAGTGTAAGCTTTGTTGCCCGACAATGTAGAGTATTGACCGCAGTGAGGGGCATACCTGAAGTGAAGGACGGGAACGAGCGGAATCAATGTCTTGCATTCTGGCCTTGCACGTACCATCCGATGGATTATGGACTAAACGGCAACTGTCTGAAAGGACTATATCCAGGGGACCACCGCTCCCCCTCCCATAAAGTGCATCTCGCATCTATGGGCCTCCCTAACTATCCAAGAAGACACTCAAAACTGGACAATAAACCAACTTGGTGGACTGTCGAGCTACAAGTCCAACAACACAGGAGTGAGATTCTCTAAAAAGCCGATGGTCATGGTTGGCCAAAACGGCCCACTTGGAGGCATGGGATCTCAGCATGAAATGCAAAGGTGATGCCGACCTCCAAAATAGAAACATGGGGGTTGAGTAGGCTCAACGGCCTTGAGACTATTCAACGCCCTGACGTCTAGCCATCTTTTTTCCATCCCTAGCACTAGTCCAAAAAAGGAGAAAAAGCATCTCCTGGCAAGGCCTCTCTTTCCCCTTTTACATAGTTTGAATTTGCATGATACCAATTCTGAGCATGTTAGGAAGTACATGTGCTTGGTAGTCAGATTTGTCTATGTAATTATCATGTGCCCATATATTTCTCTCGTAGGGGGCAAGATCAGTCAATTCATGGAGAAACCTGGAACTATAGAAACGAGGACACAACAATGATGGTCATTGGATAGGTATTAGTCTGCTCCAAGCAAGGGCCATTTCTCCTATAATCTCGAAAGGGAAGTCTCTTCATGTAGTAGCACACACAGATGCAGACTATACGAGGCCCAAAGGACAGGATCTCCAATCATGCATGCCCCATACACCCCTAATATCATGTCGCATATAAGGGTGGATCACCCAGTAATGAACTATGGGCAGCCACCGAGAGCACTTACCAATCCATGTGAACCCTTAACGTTTCAAGGTTGACAGGGGTGGTGCTGGAGATATCATGCTAGTACCAGGACAAGACGGAGTTGGGAGAGAGGGTGGGGAGCACCCATGTAAGAGAGAGAGAGACGGCGGGAGGGCTGCGAGCATCGGGTGCCTTGTAACGAGGGTTTTACAGTGAGGGAGTCCCAACAGAAGTGTATAGAGGAGGACGGAGGTACCACTAGATGGAATTTGGGAAGAAAACAAAAGACAAATAGAAAACGGCAATATGGTCCATATACAAATATTAAGTTATTAACATCTTATTTAATGAATAAGTTAACGTAAGAACCATATTAAAATTGCTTATAAAGATCGGGAATCACATTCTGACTTTTTAAAGTCTAGGGATTACAGTGGATTCGAGTGTAAAGTTCAGGGACTTTTATGTAATTTACTCTTTCATATTTTGTGAGATCTCTTCTTCAATTGTGACATATCTTCCTAAACGACAAGAACGATGCAGAAAATTGAACTTTTCTTTGAGAAAGGAAAGAAAGGTGTGCGACACCCACGAATTTTTTGTATACACAATTTTAAGTTCAAAGTTACAAAGACCAAGTTTGGAACGCTCAAGCATCTTTTTAAGTATCATGAGAATTGAATTTTACGTATGCTTATTTGAGATATATATAGTTAATACAAGTATTGTGAGTCATATTTGATATTTTTGAGTTAAATTAAAAAAATGTTAATAGGATTTTTGTGATTCATGCTAGGTCGCTCAAAAAAATGAGCAAACTACATATGTATCAAGCCAATGAGTCAATACTATGAGAATTTTGGAACATGTAATTTAAAGAAGGTTGAGGCAAGTTTCCAAAGTAACATTAAAACCAATTCAATTTCATTGAAAATTGGTCAAATATTGGTCCACATTTGAATTCGACAAGTAATCAAAATCGATACGAAATCCCAATATCTAAGGCCTTGAGAGCTACTAATAGAATGGATGGTCACCGAAATGGCCGAAATATCAATCCAATTTCAGTCGAAAATTCATTTCGAGTGGTTATAGATATGTTGATTGAAACCCACATTTAAGGCTCTGATGCCAAGCTGCTAAACAAATGAAGCTATCCATCCACTAGTTGAGAACAATGGACATTTATAGAGCTAAAAGGAAGAACCTTCATATGTTCTTTTATTTATTTGAAGACAGTGCTCGTAAATGCGGTCCATGCGGTCACATATATAGCCGCATATGTGTATTCGGTCACTTGACTGAAGCGCATATGCCATATGCGGCAATATGCGGTCAAAATGCATATGCGGTCCGAATATGTGGCATCTGCGACCGCATATGCAGTCACATATCTGATAGGATTCATGTTAATACATGACATGTTGATGACACATTAACTCTTTTTTTCTGAGCAACTATTATATCATCATTTACATTGTTGCATCTTTTCATAATTGTTGTATATATTGCATTTGTGAATATAATCTACGGTATTTTTCTCATATCCATTTTTTCCATTATTCTCAACACTTATTAATGAATTGTTTACTGCATTTTGAAATTTCTATCTAATGAAATTCATTCTAATTCTTCAAATAAAACTTGAAATAATTGACTAACAATTTAGCACTTTATATTCATGTGCTTCTAATAAATTTTATATGCAAATACAAGTCCCCCCCTATATTTTGTGTCAACATGTTTTGTCCCTTGGGGAGATATATATATGTATAATTTTGGGTGTATGATTTGTATACCTATGATTATTATTTAGCTTTTGTTGTCTATAGGATCTATATATACATTATGTTGAATCCAAATTTGTATATGTATATATATGCATAAAATTCTAAATACACACTAAAAAATAATCAATTTATAATAACATGCTTATATATCTTATTGATTATATTATCTTATTTGAAATTTTTTATTTTGAATTTTGTTAGATCATCATTTTTTTATATAATCACATTTTATAATTTAGTTTATAAGAGGAGGGGGAGCTTGCACCAAGGTGCATGTAACTTTACATGCACCGGCGCTTATATCTTCCACATTTTTTTACTTTTTTGAAAAATACCACCGTGTATATTCATCTATATATCCCTCCAATATGTCATTCGAATTTTGTCAGAAACAGAGACTCCTATGACCTCCATCTAGAACAGGTAATTTTGACGGTCTTAGAATTGTTGTAATCGGCCTGTTCTAGATGGATGTCATAGGAGTCTCTGCTTCTGACGAAATGCGAATGGCATATTGGAGGGATATATAGATGAATATACACGGTGGTATTTTTCAAAAAAGTAAAAAAGTGTGGAAGACATAAGCGCCGGTGCATGTAAAGTTACATGCACCTTGGTGCAAGCTCCCCATCCTCATTTTATAATATTTTAAATTAAAATATTAAAAACTGCATATAGCTCTATATACGCCTCCGCATATCCGCTTACTCGCTTCAGACCGCATGACCGAACGAATACCGCATACCGCATTTCTGAACCTTGTTTGAAGAAGGCTTATGATTCAATTCCACGGGAGATATTGTGACAGTTTTTGGGGAAGAGACAAATACACATCCTATACATTAACCTTATAAAGGATATGCATGATGGAGCTTCATCTTGCATAAGGATCTAGTTTGGGAAGACCTGCAAATTTGACATCAGCATCAAGGTTCAGCTTTGAGTCCTTTCCTTTTTACTTCGATTATGGACAAGGTGACTAGTCATGTTCAGGATGAGATACCATAGTGTATGTTGTATTGGTCGATGAGACTAAAGATGGTCTAAATGAGAAGTTTGAGGTTTGTAGACATGCCTTAGAGACTAAAAAATTAAAAATTTCTGTATAAGTGGCTAAGACAGAATACATGAAGTGTACATTTGACGAAAGCAATGGTGAAGAGAATCGAGGTGAAGATTGGAGAAGATAACATTCAGAAGAAAGATTCTTTTAGATGTTTGGGATCTACTTTGCAACATGATGGGGATATCATTGGAGATGTTACTTGTAGAGTAAACGCAGGTTGGCTAAAGTGGAAAGGAGTCTCGATTGTTATATGCGATAAGAAAATTTCTCTAAAAATCAAATGAGAGTATAACAAAGTAGTCGTAACTCGTAAGACTAGATACGCTCAATGGATTTAAATGTTGACATGTGAACCACAGACATATGCAGAGAACAAGGTTCAAAAAGTCGGTATGTGGTATCCATTCGGTCAAGCGGTCTGGAGCGAGTAAGCGGGCAGGCAGAAGTATATGCGAAAGCATATATAAAATATGGGGTTTCTATTTTTTAATTAAAAATAATTAAAAATACAAATTACAATAATAATTCAAACATTAGATATTTATGTTTAAAAAATATAACATGGAAGAAATATGACGTGAAGACTTTTTCATACAATGTGATATTAACCAAAGCGTTTCCAAAAGTCATCCATTTCTAAAAGAGAAAGATGTTAACTGTGGAGAGAGTGAAATTTGTTTTTAATTGATTGAAGAGAGACAAAATGGTAGATATCCTTGTACAAATAACCTTTTTCTGGAAGTGTAACACTGTAACCTGGTTAGTAAACACAGCCATGAACTTCCATACTTAAGTAAATGGTGTATTTGTCAAATCATAGTCAAATATAAAAAATTCAACGAATTAAATTAAATGTAGGTAAATTGTTCTGTGCAGTTATAAAATTCCATGCAACTATGACATTTATATTCATTTTACCCTAAAATAAATCTAAGATAAACACATGTAATTTATTCTATATTCATGCAGTTATGAAATAGTGTAAAAAATAGAGTTGTTGCTGCAGAATCTGAAAAAATAGAGTTGTTGCTGCAGAATCTAAAAAAATAGAGAGATTTAGAGCTAAATAGAGCAACCAGCAAACCTTGACGGAGGAGAAAAAGATGGCGGAAGAGCATCCCATGTAGATGTTGGGAGAAAATGAGCAACTGATTATTCAAGAGAACCCTGGCCTCTCTTATATAGGGAGAGACCTAATGGGTAAAGTACAGAGTAGTCCAGAGAACAATACGAAAATACTAAACAGTACATAACACAAATAATAATAATAATAATAATACTCTCTATACTCCCCCTCAAGATGGAGCATAGATGTCGATCATGCTCAGCTTGGAAGAACATCTCTGGAAGGGTCCTCTGAGCAACGGCTTGGTGAGTATATCAGCAGTCTGATCCCTTGAGCTCACATGAGATGTAGAAATCAAGCCTCTCTGGATCAAGCCTCTAGTGTAGTGGCAGTCAACTTCAATGTGCTTTATTCTCTCATGGAGTGCTGGATTGTTGGCAATAAACAATGTTGCCTGATTGTCACACAGAAGTTGCATAGGTACAGGTACGGCTACATGTAGATCCTCTAGCACAGATCGAACCCACATCATTTCCGTGCTTGCTTGCGTCATGGCCCTATATTCAGATTCTGCACTGGACCTTGCCACAACGGTTTGCTTCTTGCTTTTCCAAGAGACCAAAGAGCTCCCAACAAAAACAGCAAATCCTGAGGTTGACTTTCTATCCTTAGGGCAGCCTGCATAATCGGCATCTGCGCGTGCTGACATAGATAGATCTGTGCCCTTTCGGAATAGCAACCCTGAACCTGGAGAAGACTTTAGATACCTCAGTATCATGTATATGGCGTCCATATGAACTTGTCTTGGTTGTTCCATAAATTGACTCACCCGGCTTACTGCAAAGGCAATATCAGGTCGAGTTATGGTAATATAAAGGAGCTTACCCACCATTTCTCTATATCTCCTCTTGTCTACTTCCGCAGTGTCATCATCATACAGCTTCATGCTTGGATCCATGGGAATACTCGATGGTCTGCATCCAGCCATGCTTGTTTCGGTCAAGAAATCTGTAATGTACTTCCTTTGGGTCATCACTAGACCCTGTGCATTCCTGGCAAATTCCAACCCCAGAAAGTATCTTAGGTTCCAAGGTCCTTCGTGACGAACTGACGGCCTAGGAACGCTTTTGCCCTCTCTATTCCCTGAACATTATCTCCTGTAACCATAATATCATCAAAATAGATCATGATGACAACCGTACCTATAGAGGACTTCTGAATAAACAGAGAGTGGTCTGCATTCGATCTCTTGAACCCCTGTCTTTCAATCAGATGAGAAAGTTTCTGGAATCACGCCCTTGGGCTCTTTTTAAGGCCATAAATTGCCTTGTGAAGTCTATACACCTTATGCTTCTCCCCCTCAGCAGTAACTCGGGTGGCTGCTGCATGTAAACTTCCTCCTGCAGATCTCCATACAAGAATGCATTCTTGACATCAAGTTGAGATATAGTCCAGTCGCGTACCACTGTAACTGATAGGAGTATGCAAAGGGTAGAATGACGAGCCACCGGAGAAAATGTATCCATATAGTCCACACCATAGGTCTGTGTGAAGCCTCGAGCGACCAACCGAGCTTTGTAGCGATCTAGCTGTAACGCCCGCATCTCTTCTTCCATTGCCAATCGCCAGACATCAATCTTCAAAGCTTCCTGATAGGTCCGTGGTATTTCCATAGATGACAAAGCTGCTGCAAATCTCTCGAAATCGCCTGTGAGTCGATGAAAAGACACCAGAGAAGCAAAGGGATAAGAAGCACACGTCCTCTTTTGCTTCCGAATAGCAATAGGAATATCTAGGTCATCGTCCACTGAACTGGATGGTGTAGTCTCCTCCTGCAGTAAAGAATCCTGCGCATGTACCATATCTGACCTGTCAGTAGTAATGTCATCAACACATACCTGAGGCGTGCTGGATGTCGGACGTGTAGCCTGAGCAGGACCTGACCGACGCGTATAGAATTTTGGTAAAGGTGGAATAGGAGGTTGTGGAGGTGGTGGTGGCGGAGGTGGTGGTGGTGAAGATGACGTAGTAATTGGTGCAGGAGTAGACTCAGGTGGTGACGTAGGAGGTGGAGGAACATAGACATCATCATTGGTAGTGGATGGTACCAACATGTCACCTGCAGGAGAGAAATACATAACAGACTCAAAGAACGTGACATCAGCACTGACAAAGTATTTCTTGTTTATGGGGTCATAACAGCGATAGCCCTTCTGAGTCCGAGAGTAACCAACAAAGACACACTTGACAGCTCTAGGAGAGAGTTTGTCAAGTCCTGGAGTGAGAAGATGAACAAAGGCAACAGTACCGAAGACATGAGGAGTAAGTAAGAATAATTCCTTATCAAGAAAAAGGATAGACATAGGAATTTTCTCACGTAGGACAGAAGACGGCATAGGATTGACAAGGTAACAAGCTGTCAGAACAGCATCCCCCCAGAAAGATATAGGAGCACAACTCTGAATAAGAAGAGTCCGAGTAATGTCAAGAAGGTGATGGTGCTTTCTTTCTGCCACGCCATTCTGCTGAGATATGTAAGGACAAGTAGTTTGATGAATAATGCCCTTTGAGGAGAGAAACTGAGAGAGAGACCGTGTGCAGAATTCCAGAGCATTATCTGTACGAAAATATTTGACAGTAGAGGAAAAAACATTCTGCACTTCATTAATCAAATTTAAAATCACATCTCCTGCTTCAGATTTATTCTTTAAAAGAAAGACCCAAGATACACGAGAGAAATCATCCACTACAACTAGATAGAACATGTGTCCCTGATGATCGGGAACACGACTCGAACCCCAAATATCAATATGCAACAACTCGAACGGGGAGCTACTGCTCCGACTCTAACGACTAGGAAAGTTGGACCTATGATGCTTTCCCAATTGACACGTGTCACAGCGAAAGGAAGAACTGGGAGATATCTGAGGCAGAAGGTGTCGCATTTTCTGGAGCGGGAGATGACCAAAGCGAAGATGCCAGATGTACGACGATACTGGTCCGGCGGAATAAGAATAGACACCAGCATAAGAATTCTGGACCAAGCGATACAGACCATTCTGCTCAGAGCCACAGCCAATCACCCTGCCCGTTAGTATGTCCTGAAAAATAAGAGAAGAGGGGTCAAATATAGCACGACAGTGCAAATCCTTCGTAATCTGACTAATAGACAACAGGTTCATAGAGAACTCGGGAGCATGCATCACATTCCGTAGATGCATGGAAGAGGATAGAACGACCTCCCCCTGTCCAATAAGGGGAGAATGGGTACCATCTGCGATCTGTACTGAACAGCCATGGGGAATGTCCATGTAGGACTCAAGTCTCTCTTGATCTCGGTAGATGTGATGTGTAGCACCAGAATCTATAATCTAATCAGATATATCATGACAAGTGGTAAATGCAGTAGCACTACCTGAGTAACTAGCGACAGCCGAGGAACTGGCAGAGGCAGAGGCAGCAACATCAGAAGGTCCAACAGAAAAATCAGCAGCAGATTGTGGCATAATATCACGTAGACGTGCCACGAGTTCCTCAAAACGATTGTCTGCATTGGATGCTGACTGGGGCAGAACATGCTCAGCTACCCACGCCGATGCTGGGAACCCATGCTTAGAGTAGCATGTATCCTCCGAGTGGCCTGTGCGGTGACAGTACGAACAGGGGTGACGAAAGAGACCACCCCTACCACCTCCACGACCACGTCCACGACCAGAAGAATGACCACCTCTCCCACGCGAAACTGCCATCGCCGATGGGGGTGGAGTAGATGAGCTGGAAGACACTGATATGCGACTGAGCCTCCAGTAAACATCCTCCATTGGAGGAATAACTGCATCTGCCAAAATCTGAGAGCGAGCAGCCTCGTACTCAGGATCTAGGGCAGCAAGTAGAACGCCCACCATGGTGGCATTCCAAAACGTCTTCTGCTGCTCAGGGGTTGCTGTGAGTGGAATGGTACTGTATAGCTTCTCAAACATCCCTCTCAGGGACGTGTATAAGGAGTGAAGTGGTCTGTCGTTCTGCTTCATCGTGAATATATCATGATGAAGCTGTAACATCTTGGTTTCACTCCGCACTTGTGAGTATGTTGCAGCCAGAATATCCCACATTGCCTTGGCATTGGGCTGATGGGGAACATCATTGGCAATCTCCATCGACAGTGTGCCTGACAGCCAAACCTTGGCATACGAATCATCAGCCTCCCACGAGGCATAAATCCATGTCTTCTTTGCTGGCTCATCCTCGGTAAGAATGTGCTTCTTACCGTTTGACTTCATGAGACTCATGAACTGCATCGCCCAGAGCTCGTAGTTTGAATCATCCATCTTCACTATTGGCGCGGGACCTTTGAACGCGCCTATGGAGGGCATATCCACCTTGGATTCTGGCATATCGCCGCTGGAGAAGAACTAGAGATTGTAGACAGAGTGACAAATGTCTACAGAGACTGCATAGGATTTGAGTGCGTATGTAGACGTTACACACCCAAATCCATAGATCCGGAGGACGAGCGGGCTGCGATCAAGATGACGGGAGGCACAGCGGTAACCGCCTAGGGCACGGCGGCGGCTAGGGCACGGCGTGGTTGGACCAGCGGCTGGGCTGGCAGCGGGTAGGGCACGGCGTGATGGTCGAGCTAGGGCACGGCGTGGGGGCCGGGCTGGCGACCGCCTAGAGGCGGAACCGACGAGAGGGGCCGACGAGAGGAGAAGAACCGGCGAGAGGAGAGGGGGCCGGCTAGAGGACCGACGAGAGAAGAGGGGCCGGCGAGAGGACCGGCGAGAGGAGGGGCGGGTGGTGGGATGAGCCCTAGGGTTTAGGCTCTGATACCATGTTGGGAGAAAATGAGCAACTGATTATTCAAGAGAACCATGGCCTCTCTTATATAGGGAGAGACCTAATGGGTAAAGTACAGAGTAGTCCAAAGAACAATACGAAAATACTAAACAGTACATAACACAAATAATAATAATACTCTCTACAGTAGAGGAGCAGTCCATGCTGAAATCAAGAAGGTCGCGGAGGAGCATAGAGTTCTCGTTGTTGCAACCTAGGCAGAGGAGAAGAAGGCTATTGAGGTGATGTTGCTATTGCAAGGCAGGGCGCTGGACACCGCGTGGAGGGGCGGAGCACCAAAGATCGGAGAATCAGAGAGGATGGTGGGGAACTAGGGCTCGCGAGGGAGGCGATGGAGTAGGGGGTCGGGTGGGTATTTGGGAATATGAAAGGGTTGCTTTCTCAATCGGGTATTTGGGAATTTGGAGTTGTTCGACACATTACCTCTATTACATATGCGGCCGCATATGCGGATTACTCGTCCAAGTATACCTCATAACCCGCATATTGAGCGAGTTTAGCATACTCGGTGCGGTAGGGGGACCGTCTCTGCATGTGTGGCCGCTTGGGTCGACTTTCCAAACACTGGCACAGAATGACAGTAGCAAAATGAAAATGCTACGGTAGATGTGGTCTTACACAAAAAGATCGAATTTGGAGTGATGCGATCAGAAGGAAAGTTGGTGTAGCTCCGATCGAGGATAAGATGAGAGAGAACCGCTTAAGGTGGTTTTGCCATTTGAAAATGAGGTCTATTGATGCACCGGTTAGAAGATGCAAATTTTGGGATGTTGCGCCGGCTAAGAGAGTGCGAGGAAGGCCCAAGAAGTGTTGGAAGGAGAATATCAGAAGAGATATTAATTATTTAGATCTAAGTCCGAGAATGACCCAAAGTAGATCTGAATGGAGGCAAAGAGTCCATGTAGCCGACCCTACTTAATATGGGAAAATATTTAATGGTGTTGTGAAAAAAGAGCTTTGTAAATCAAACGCAAGCTTTATACGTTAAAAACCAAGTTTTGTGCATTAATATGAGTACAGAATGTGTGTTGTTCTAATCTGAATATGATTTGTGAGTGACCACCGTAACTTATCAAATATGATATGTCAATACAAGCTTTAAAAGATAGATCCAAATATTATGAGTTAAATCCAAGTTCTATAAGTTAAAAACTCGAGTTTACATATTATTGAGATAAGTGTAATGTGTTTAGTCCAAATGTGATAGACGAGGGTTCATTGTACCTACCAAAAATGATTTGTAACTTATCCATTTGTAAACTAAATTGTATGTATTTTTGCATGCTTTGGTTGCAATTGCATGTATCATCGTATTTGCATGTTGAAAAACAAAGATCATGTCTTCTAGGATTTGGTCTGATGTTGATTAGTCTTGAAAGATTAAAGTGATGTATATTAGCACACCAAATGACAAAAAGCCAAAGCCCTAAAGAACCAGGGTCTAGTTAAGGTGAACTTAGAAGGAGAGAAAGAGAAAGCAAGAGTTTAATGAATTCAATGTTGAAAGCCATTTAACTTTTATTCCATTCTTCTGATTCGAACTTTTGACATCCACCTAATTTTTAGAAAGTCTTAGATTTGATGTAATGGAAGTGCACGATGTAGAAGTGAGGTACCATTCCAAGGATTAAGTTGTTTTAAGGGAGAAAAAAAGTAGCTCCAAACAATACATTCCAAGGATAAGAAATATAGCAAACCCTGTCAACAATCATTAGGGAAAGGGAGAGAGAGAAGAAGCTTGCGAAAGCCCAGTGCAATGGAGTGCACGTAAGGGCTTGAAGGTGTGGGAGAGGGCCATCAAGTAAGGAGGTGAAGGGGTGTCGTCGGTCCTCAAAGAGGGGTGGAGATGGTCGAGGAGGGGTGGTGGTTTGTTTAGCATCGAAAAAGAGGCGTGCATGGCTTCAGGTGCAATGTGTATGACATTACCATTAAGCTTTTTGTGTTAAGCAGATCCTCGGTGTTCTGCCTGTGGGGGTGATGGTCATCGTCGAGCTAGTTGTATGGTGTTGCATCAACCTATATTCGAGAGTTCGATGTTGGTGTCTACTGCAAAGCCGCATTCAGCGCTGAGAATGGTTTCATCTAGGCCTTCTTTCACGGAGGTAGCTAGAGGCAATGTTCAGGAAGACAATATGTAGTATTCAGTCGGAGGGGTCATTGCATAGCGAGTATGCGGGAGAGTATATGGTTTTATGCAGTTTAGTATTTTTATTAAAAAATAAATAAATATTTAAGATTATGTTAATATCCTCTAAATATTATATCTCTTAATTATAATAATAAAGAATTGATGGTACAAGGAACAAAACTATTGGGATAAAAAGTAATATAGAGTCAAATGAGCAAAAGCATCAATTGAAAGAGGACATGGCTTTAGTTTAAGGCGGTGGGATTGTTTAGGTTTGGGGTAAATAACTAAATTATTAGAAAAGCGACCGAGTAAACAGTCGCATAGGGGGTATACTCGGCCGAGTATATGGGTCAACCCACATACATGGTCGTTTCATCATACTCGGAGCGACAAGGCTATCGAGTACAAGTATGTGGCCGAGTATGTTGTATACTCGATCGTTTTCTTGAACACTGGTTGGAGGTCATCCCTTGGTTTGTGGTAGCGGAAGGATTAGATGATGTTTAGGAATAATGAAGGACATGGGACCTTATCTCGATTACATCATATGTACAACAGGCCCTAAGCAATGGCTTCTTGGGAAATGTAGTTACTTTGCGAAAGGAGTCTGTTGTGCAAGAGGTCTTTCGTCATGGGATGTTGAAATCATCCTCTCAGAGCCGGAGATGATTGGTTTTCAGTGGAGACTACCGCAGTTAACTAATGGCGAGGAATCAGTAAGTTTGAAGCAGGTTCTTCGAAGCCCACAGGAGACTCCGTACTCTCCTCTATTGTCGTGCATAGCCCATAAGAGCTGTCGCACCTAGAAAAGAACCACACCCTTCTGTTTTTTGTCATAAGTCGTTTCATCTGTAGAGGCCAAATGAAAATCAGGATGCGCAATGTAATAGTATCTTCCAGCTCCACAAGTCAGTAAACTAATCCAAGATCAAGGTTTGATCCAACAAGCATATGATAGAAAGCCTTGTAGGCCTTCCAAACAGTGAAACGCCCATCAGTCCACAGAACCATCCATTCTCCCACCATATCAAAGTGCCTCCACCAACAACAAAAAATCCATAAACATCAATTCAACAAGTTAGTACGAAAGGGAGGTACCCAATTGTCGCCCTCCCAACAATCTCTAACAGGATTCTCATTGCCATACTTCATAAAGGTCCATGCCCAACCCAATCATATCTCCAAAATCGAAACCTACATCCATGTCCTAGAACATGCTTCATGATCGGCACCACACGTGGAAGCACAGAGCATATCCCTTCCAGAAATTAGGGGGCAAAGGAACCCCAACATCGGGCACTGAGAGATCAAGGAAAACCCACAAATAAAGCGTAAAGTCGTGCATAACATATCCGTACCTCCTCCCCAAGTTCGAGTCACCCACTTCGTCACAAGCGCATGATGCATTGCCTCCATTCAACAAATACACATCCCACCACCCTCCTTTGTCAACATAACAGCTTTCCAACCGACCAGCGGCATTCCCTGCATCACCTCAAATCCACCCCCCCCCCTTTACCCCCAATGGGCATGAGGTGCATAGAGAAGGAAAAAACAAGGATAGCCGATAGGATTGCCTTAAACAGCATAAGGCGACCACCATACAACAGACATGTAGCCCGCCAGCTTGCCAACTTCTTCTCCAGTTTCTCAATAACATAGTGCCACCCAGCTAGCCACAAACAATCTACCGCCCATCAATGTCAATCCAAGATACGAGATAGGGAGAGCCCTTCGTTGTATCATTATAATTGATTATTATTAGTACATTTCCGAGGACTATCATCCTCAACTAGTTGTCTATTCTATCAAGAAAATTCATACCTGGTAAGAAAATTGTTAAGGTTATCTCCGCTACCCCATGTCATTAACCATGTTCCATGTGGAACATTTTTATTTTCACAAGTTTGGGGGAATGACATAATATCTCTCTCTTGGTCGACGGTCTGCAGATTTGGCAGACACATCTTTCAAACACCTAGTCACTGCTTTTTCAAAAACCTATTATCACACCTTAAAATATGTAGTGCGTCTAACAAATTGTTAAGGTTATCTCCGCTACCCCATGTCATTAACCATGTTCCATGTGGAACATTTTTATTTTCACAAGTTTGGGGGAATGACATAATATCTCTCTCTTGGTCGACGGTCTGCAGATTTGGCGGACACATCTTTCAAACACCTAGTCACTGCTTTTTCAAAAACCTATTATCACACCTTAAAATATGTAGTGCGTCTAACAACAAATATGTCCTGTAGAATAACTAGAACAGTGCAGCATAACTTCAGCATGGTGGGTGCACTAATATTTCTTTGATGCCATTCCGCTTCAATAGCCTTTATGAACTTGCCTCCATTTGCTTGTTTGGAACGCTCATACATAAAATGCAACCCTACGTTAAAAGGCTAAAAATTTAAATTGTGTGACCTCAACTACGAAACATCAAAGAAAGCATTTAACTGCACTAATGTGTGAATAAGAGAATGCAGCACCAGATCTACTGTTCTGGAGTGACAAACAAATCCAGAAGGAGAAGAAGAAGCAAAGAAAGGTTACCCAGGTTGTTATAGGCTTCAGCATATGTGGGATTTGCAGCAATCGCTTTCTCGATCATACTCGCTGCAGCATCCATTTTCCCCTGAAATTTAGAATGCACTTGTCATCATTCATTTCTTTAATCACAAACGTATAAGACTGCAAGCCACATGGGAATAAACCTGAACAGTGTAAACGACACCAAGATTGTTTAATGACTGTGAGAAGCTCGGTTTGATAGATAAAGCCAACTGAGATGAATAACAGAATTAATTATATAAAAGCTTTTATGCTTAAATAAATGACAAGCAAGGAAGAGAGTACTGGTGCAAGAAAAATATTCGCAAGTGTAGAAAAGTGAAAACTTACCTGATAACACTCCACGGCTTTTTCAAGATTGTCTCTGTCCTTGTATATTACTCCTAGATTGTTGCAGGCCTCTGCGCAATGAGGATTGAAGTGCAGTGCAAGCTCGTAGAATACAATGGCCTTCCCAAAATATTACTGTTAGTATGATTGAGTTCAAGCAGGCATGCGATTACAGATTGGAAGGATATAATATACGAATTGAGATGGTCTATAATCATTGTAAAAGAGCAATTAAATAAATTACAAAGTAACTGAAACTAAATTAATGAAAACAAAAGCCAATATACATTATCTGCTTAAAAGAAGACATTACCTTGTCAAATTTAAGCATTTCGCCATAAGCAACACCAAGATTATACATTGCATCAGCATAATGCCAGTTGTAGAATAAAGCTTTCTTATAGTATGCTACACCTTGGCTAATGTCTCCTTCCAGCTTTACCTGTATTATAGGGAGAAAAGAAGCACTAATTCATGCAATATAGAATTACAAATGAGTACTCGTACAAACACATGTAAATTATCATAAATCAGAAGATCTCATAGTGCCTCTTTAATCAGAAGGGTGCTTCTAACAAAAAGGGGTGATAAAAGCACTTTAAACATATTGAAGACATCAATCCATGGTAATCAAGAATGATTTAAGGAACCAGGCAACCACGAATCAGATGGAAAGGAGTTCACAACTGTTCTACAAAGAAAAACAAGGCTTTCATGAAAGATACAGAAACTTTTTTTTTGAAGTCCAAAAAAAGGGGGAGACACTCTTTGGTGTTCACCCCAATATATTAAAGAGAATGAAAAGAAAACGAAATTACAAAAACAAGGTAAAAGAACTGTACAAAGAGGCAACAACACCTCCACCACGCCCACAGGCAAATGAGAACGCCAAGTCATACGACGCGTCCCAGTCCTCCACCAACCTTGCGCTTTGGATAATCACGTTCTCCTTGTAGAACCTTTGGTTTGAGAAGACGGCCTCATTACGACCACGCCAAATTGCCCATAATCTTGCCACTGACATCAAAAGTTCTTTCCTCGCCCGGTTCCTGTTACGAACCAAGGAGTCACAGAAGGCATCCATGCTAACCGTATTCACCCAGTCCAAGCTAGCATCCTCCCACACCCCCCTCACCGTGGGGCAATCAAAGAATAAGTGCTCTAAGGATTTCACCGCCGACATACAAAGGCCACAGAGATTGGAAACATTGGCAATAAACTTCGTGCAGTGATCTCTCGTCAACAGCTTTCTCCTGCGAAACAGCCATAAGAAGAACCCGAGGCGCTCAGGAAGCCTTAGCCCCCAAAAGAACCAGCAATCTCTCACCATCAAGTCCGAGCCCCCGCGCAAAGGAAGGGCCAGCGCATCATAGGCCTTGCGTATGGAAAAGCTGTCGTCCCTACACACCCAGTGATCCCGCCCCTTAGAAGGCCTACCAGCCGCATCGAGGCAGTCGAGAAGAGAAAGAAAGTCTTCAAGCCTTTGGTCCGAGAAGCTTGCCACAAACCGCGGACACCAACACCCCTCCGCCCAGCAAGAGGCGACAGAGGCATCCTTGTCAGCCGCCAATGCAAACAGCCGCGGGTAACGAACACAGAGGATCCCCTCCCAACCACTTATCACTCCAAAAGCTAAATGAGTCCCCATTCCCCGGCACGGGCTTAAACAACGATCTATGCCTTTCAAAAAACTCCCGCACCCCACGCCAAAAATGAGTATCAGCCCCAACCACCCTCTCCTCCCCCCCACTGCCCACTCCATGAATCTGCCGAAGCACATCCGTAAAGAAGGTCCCACCCTTGCCCCAGATCCTGCTAGCCCACTTGAGGAAGAAGGCCTTATTAACAAGCTCCAAACTCCTAACGCCCAAACCCCCTTCATGCTTCCTCCTGACCACCTCATCCCACGCCACAAGGTGAATGCCACCCCCACCGCCCCACTTCTTCTCCATAGAAATCTGCGCTTACACCCCTCAATACGCTTCCGGATCCCAACCGGCATACAACGATTCGATAGGAAGAAAATAGGGATAGAGGAAAGCACCGCCTTGAGGAGGATCAGCCGCCCCCCCTCGACAAAAGCACCGCACGCCACCCAGCAAGGCGCGCCTCCACCCTATCGACGAGCGGAAGTCAATCCCGAAGCCTGGGCCTCCCAAGCACCAGCGGAAGACCAAGGTACTCAATAAGAAGCTCACCCGGAGGGGAGCCCAGAATCCTGCCGCACTCGGTCGCCAGCAATTCCGACATCCCAAAAGGGATAACCTTGGACTTGCCCGCATTCATAGTCAATCCCGACATCTCACTAAACAAATCAAGGGTCATCGCCATGCCAGAGACCTCAGAAACGTCTCCCTCAATGAAGCAAATGGTGTCATCAGCAAACTGAATCAAGGGCACAGAAAGGTTCCCCTTCGAGAAGCCCTTTGAAAGACCGCCCTCAATGACACGGACAGCCATACGAGCCAAAACGTCGGCCGCCACGACAAAGAGTAGAGGGGCCAGGGGGCACCCCCGGCGCAGCCCCCTCCTCGACTGGAAGTAGCCCCCCTCCAACCACCCGTTAATCAAGACCGTGAACGACACAGTGGTGACGCATCGCCGCATCCAAGAAATCCAAAGCTCAGGGAACCCACGCCTTCGCAGGATCGCCCACAAAAAGCTCCAGTCAAGGCTGTCGTAAGCCTTGGCAAAGTCGATCTTCCAAAGCACCCCCTTTTTCACCGAGCTCTTCCAATCCGCCACCAGCTCAGCAGCCAACGCAACGCAATCAGAGATTTGTCTACCACGGATAAAAGCAGCCTGAAACGGAGAAACAATCGACTGAAGGACCAGTGCGAGCCTCCGAGCCAACACCTTGGCCACAATAAGATAGATAGCGTTAGAAATCGAAATTGGCCGAAAATCCCCAATACTCTCAGCCGCGGGGAACTTAGGGATAAGCAGCAAGATAGCCCTATTAATCCGATCAAACCCCTTATTCCCATTGCAGAACTCAATCACGACCTCAAAGACATCCGTGCCCACAATCTCCCAGAAATCGCGATAGAAAGCCACGGAGAAGCCATCAGGGCCCGGGGACCCTCAGCATTTAACTCCCACACGGCCGCCTTAGTTTCATCCATGGAAATCGGCCTGATCAACATCTCACAATCCGCCCCAGAGAGCGAAGGAGTCCCACTCCCCTGCCAACGCCACGACCTCGGGGACCGCCTCGCCATGAAGCTCTTGAATTAATCAGCAATTGCATTCCCCATTTCTCTGTCCCCCACACAAGACGCCCCATTAATGGAAATAGAGCGAATCGCATTCTTACGTTTCCTTCCGCTAGCCACGCGGTGAAAGAAAGTCGTGTTAGCATCCCCTTCTTTGATCCATTTTATCCTCGAACGCTGCCTCCACTTCGAAACCCTCTTCTTGTCCACCTCAGCAACACGTTTCTGCGCCAGATCACGCTCACCAAGCTCATCAACCAAAAGCTCGCGGTCATTCTCCAACAGATCGAGACGCGCAATAACAGCCTCAGCCCTGACTGCAACCCGCTCCATCCTCGACTCCCTCTTGAAAAGAGCCAGTCTCCTCCGCAAAGAGATAAGCTTCTGGTTCAACCTGGAGGCCGCAGACCCCACGCAACTGATCTGAGCCCAGTGCCCCGAGACAATATCCTTGAAGCCGGCCTCAAGAGTCCAGCGCTTCTCATACCTGAAGATGCCCCCCACCGAAGGGGTCTCGCCCGAATCCCAGAGGATAGGGGAGTGGTCCGAGAAAGAGCGGGGACGCGAGGATACCCAGCAGCAAGGGAACACCTCCATCATCTTCTCGGAGGCCAAAAAATGGTCAATCCTGGAGCGAGAAGAGCTATTCCTCCAAGTGTAAATAGTATCCGAAGCCACGAGATTCTCTAAGGCTAGAAAGTCCACCAAATCCGCAAACAAAAGAGATCCCGGGTCCCTACCCCCCCTGGAGCGAGGGCGATCGGACATATGAAGCGTTACGTTGAAATCTCCCCCAATGAGCCAAGGAATCCCTTCAAAAGCCGAGCTAGCCGCACGCAAATCATCCCAAAGCTCATCCCTTTTCAGGTGACAACAGGGATCGTACACGCAGGAGAAGGCAATCGGCAAAGCATCGGAGTCACAAACCAACACAACCGATATCATATGTCTCCCCACAAGCAAAGAGCTGAACGAAAACATCGCCGATCGCCACGCAATAAAGAAACCCCCTGTCGCCCCGTCCGCATCCACCGCTCGAAAGTCATCCAGAGCGCCCGCCCCAAACGTGCGCCAAAGCAAGCTGTCAATTCCCCTCAATTTCGATTCTTGGATAAGGATAATATCACATCCCCACTCAGAAGCTCTAGAGCCCAACGCCCTTCACTTATCAGTGTCCCCTAATCCCCTCACATTCCAGGAGAGGATCTTCATTAAGACAAGTGCCGACGACTCCCAATAAAAGAGAGGCATGCCGCCTCTGCCACAGCATCTCGCAAGGTCGCACAAAAAGGCACTCGTGAGGACCCCACCCGAGATCTGTTCCTTCTTCTATATCTCTTCCCCGACCTTCTGTCAGAGGCGCCCCCCACCTCGCTATCATCATCCACGACAGGAATGAGCCCCGAAGAAGATGGAGAGGAAATCAAAGGACCCGAGCCACCACCTTCGAGGAGAAGAGGGCTCCAAATAGGCTTGCTGCAACCAACACCCATCGAGCTCGAAGTGCCATCCGCTAAAGTAATCGAATCCGAGAAGGGAAAATCGCAAACCACAGACCGACCCGAACCCGAGCAAGGGTCCGCCTCCTCCGCAGGGGCAGAGGTGAAGGGATCCGGATCCGAGCCCGGTCGGTCAAAATTCCAAGACCCGCCGTGCAGAAGGCCCCCCAGCTCCACCGCGTGCCGATCCGGTCACAGACCCGCGAACCGAATCAGAGGAGCACGATCCATCTTCCAAGCACGGCACTCAAGAAACGAATCGACCTCGGGCATCACCCCAAGAGGCAAATCGTCCCTAACCAAGGAAAGGCACGAGATCCGAGAAAAAACCTCGAAGCGACTCGGAGAAATCATCAACTTGGGCGACTCCTCGTAGGAGCCCACATCCGATGCCACCTGGCACGCAGAATACGAAGGGACGTCACCAGCCCTCAAGGAGTTCGGCCTCAGAGCCAGGGAACCCGAAGAGGGAGCCGCCGGCGGAGCCGGAGGCACGATGAAGGAGAGCTCCCCACGAAAGCAGAAACGACCAAGCTTCAGGGCCTCAAAGAAGACCTTGCCCACCGCGTCGTCAAGAAGCTTCTTGTTACACTCCATCAAGACCCGCCTCACCCTCCAGTCCAAGAAAGGCTTGGAGCCATCCTCCATGACCGCCAGGACTTCCCCCCACCTCCTAAGAGCTCTGCTGAGGCAGCGAACGTTCCGAGAAAGGAACGACACTCCTCGAACCTCTGCAACACATACCTCAACGCTCGCCCAATATCCATCCGCATAACGTAAGGCCCTCCAAATAACGTCCTCCGACGCACCTGTTGGAAAAACTATGAATTGTGTTTATTCCAGTGAACCCTAGGGTCTCTTACATAGAGAAAACCCTATGGGTAAATTACATAAGATGGAACATAGAAGAATAAAAAAAGACCGAACAGTACATATATATATAATTCTTTCCAACACTCCCCCTCAAGATGGAGCATAGATATCGATCATGCTCATCTTGGAAGTGCATTTCTGGAACGGTCCTCTGAGAAGCGGTTTGGTGAAGATGTCGGCTGTCTGCTCCCCAGAACTAACATGTGAAGTAGAAATCAATCCCTTTTGGATCATGTCTCTGGTGTAGTGACAGTCTACTTCAATATGCTTGGTTCTCTCGTGAAAGGCAGGATTATTGGCAATGAACAATGCAGCTTGATTATCACATTGTAGTTGCATGGGCAGAGGTACATCCACATGCAAATCTTCTAGTACAGCTCGAACCCACATCATTTCTGTGCTTGCCTGTGCCATGGCCCTATATTCAGATTCTGCACTGGATCTAGCCACAACGGTTTGTTTCTTGCTCTTCCAAGAAACTAGAGAGCTACCTACAAACACAGCAAAGCCTGAGGTAGACTTTTGATCCTTAGGGCATCCTGCATAGTCAGCATCCGTACATGCTGAAACAGATAAATCGGTTTCCTTCTTGAACAACAATCTCGTGCCTGGAGACGATTTTAGATACCTGAGTATCATATATATAGCATCCATATGTATCTGTCTCGGTTGTTCCATAAACTAGCTTACCCGGCTAACTGCAAAGGCAATATCAGGTCGGGTTATAGTTATGTAAAGAAGTTTCCCCACCATTTCTCTATACCTTCTCTTGTCAACCTCTTCCGTATCATTATCATACAATTTCATGCTAGGGTCCATAGGAGTAGTAGACGGTCTGCATCCAGCCATGCATGTCTCAGTCAGCATATCTGTAATATACTTCCTCTGGGTATTACAAGACCCCGTGCATTCCTGGCGAACTCCAGTCCCAGAAAATATCGTAGTGTGCCAAGATCCTTTGTAACAAATTGACGACCCAACACTGCTTTGGTTATCTCTATCCCCTGGGCATCATCTCCTGTGACTAAAATGTCATCAACATACACCATGATGACAACTGTACCTCGAGAGTTTCTGGATAAACAATGAGTGATCTGCATTAGATCTCTTGAAGCCTTGTTCTTCAATTAAATGGGAAAGCTTCTGAAACCATGCCCTTGGACTCTGTTTAAGGCCATAAATTGCCTTATGAAGTCTGTATACCATATGATTCTCCCCCTCAGGAGCAAACCCCGGAGGTTGTTGCATGTACACTTCCTCCTGCAAATCCCCATACAAAAATGCATTTTTAATATCAAGCTGGAACAGAGGCCAATCACGTACCACAGCTACAGACAGAAGAATACGAAGAGTGGAGTGACGGGCAACTGGAAAGAAGGTATCCATATAGTCCACTCCATAAGTCTGAGTGAAACCGCATGCCACTAGCCGTGCCTTGTATCGATCCAGGTTGTCGTCTGCATGATACTTGACAGTGAATACCCATTTGCAACTAACCACAGATGCTCCTGAAGGAGCAGTAACCAAGCTCCATGTGCCCCTCGACTGTAGGGCAGCCATCTCCTCCTCCATCGCAATCCGCCAACAATCAATTTTCAATACATCCTGATATGACCGTGGGATCTCCACAGAAGATAAAGCCACTGCAAATCTCTGAAAATCTCCTGTAAAGCGATGGAATGAGACATGTGAAGCAAGAGGATACGAAGCACAGTTGCGTTTCTGCTTTCTGAATGCAATAGGGACGTCCAGATCATCAACCAGTGAACTTGTCGGGTCCGAGTTGTCCTGTAATGGCACACCCCTGCATAGGCACACTATTCGACCCATCATTAGTAGTAACATCTGGACATACCTGGGGCGAGCTGGATGATTGTCGTGTTACATGAGTAGGACCAGATCGACGGGTATAGAATTTTGGTAGTTGTGAGATTAGTGGTTTTGGTGGAGGCGGTGGTGGTGGAAGGGGATGTAAAGGTGGTGTGGACACAACATTAGGAACTGGATTGGTCAAAGGAAGACTCACGTTAGGAGGAGGAGGAACATAAACCTCATTAGTAGATGAGTTAGAGGTCAATCTGTCACCTGCAGGTGAAAAGTACATAACAGAGTCGAAGAAAGCAACATCTGCACTGACAAAGTACTTCCCATTTACTGGATCATAGCAACGGTATCCTTTCTGCGTCCGAGAATAACCCACGAAGACACATTTGACAGCTCTAGGTAAGAGCTTGTCTAGACCAGGTGATAGCTATTGAACAAAGGCAACCACCCCAAAAATACGAGGGGTGAGTGAGAACAATTCTTTATCTGGAAAAACAATCGAAATAGGAGACTTCTCACCAAGTAGTGTTGATGGCATACGATTTACCAGGTAGCAGGCTGTAAGAACAGCATCTCCCCAGAAAGAAATTGGTGCAAAGCTCTGGATAAGAAGAGTGCGAGTAATATCAAGTAGGTGACGATGTTTTCTTTCAGCAACTCCATTCTGTTGGGAGGTATAAGCACACGTAGTTTGGTGTATGATGCCTTTTGACCAAAAATGTTGGGAGAGAGACCGAGAACAAAATTCCAAGGCATTATCAGTGCGTACATATTTCACTTTGGACGAAAAAACATTGTTCACTTCATTTATAAGATTTTTGATGACATCACCAGCTTCAGATTTATTTTTCAAGAGAAAAGCCCACGACAAACGAGAAAAATCATCGACGACAACTAGATAAAACATGTGCCCTTGGTGATCAGGGACATGACTAGGACCCCAGATATCGACATGAAGTAACTCAAAAGGGGAGCTACTGCTCCGACTCTGACGACTTGGGAAGCTAGCTCTATGGTGCTTCCCAAATTGATCGTCCCCTCTGCCATGACCAGGCCACTGGACCATTTTCACCCGACTGGAGGGCCTTTGGGGACGTTTCTGACCGTCCCCATTGCGCTTTTGTTGGCGTTGCCTCCGGCCCATGGACCTAAGGGGTCGACCAGAGGGGACGGTCAATAGTGGCCGTCCCCACTGCCATGACCAGGCCATTGGGGACCATTTCCACCCGATTGGAGGGTCTTTGGGGACGGTTCTGACCGTCCCCATTGCGCTTCTGTTGGCGTCGTCTCTGGCCCATGGACCTAAGTGGTCGACCAGAGGGGACGATCATTAATGACCGTCCCCTCTGCCATGACCAGGCCACTGGATCATTTCCACCCAACTGGAGGGTGTTTGGGGATGGTTCTGACCGTCCCCATTGTGCTTATGTTGGCGTCGCCTCTGGCCCATGGACCTAACTGGTCTACCAGAGGGGACGGTCATTAACGACCGTCCCCTCTGCCATGACCAAGCTACTGGACCATTTCCACCCGACTGGAGGGCATTTGGGGACGGTTCTGACCGTCCCCATTGCGCTTCCGTTGGCGTCGCCTTCGGTCCATGGACCTAAGTGGTCGACCAGAGGGGACGGTCATTAATGATCGTCCCCTCTGCCATGACCAAGCCACTGGACCATTTCCACCCGACTGGAGGGCCTTTGGGGACGGTTCTGACCGTCCCCATTGCGCTTTTGTTGGCGTCGCCTCCGGCCCATGGACCTAAGTGGTCGATCAGAGGGGACGGTCATTAATGACCGTCCCCTCTGTCATCGCAGAGTGAGGTGGTGTAGACGTGCTGGAGGGAACTGAGATGCGGCCAAGCCTCCGATAAACCTCCTCCATAGGAGGAATGGTAGCATCTGCGAGAATCTGTGATCTGGCCGCATCATATTCTGGATCAAGAGCCGCAAGAAGGATGCCGACCATGGTAGCATTACGGAATGTCTTCTGATGCTTGGGTGTGGCCGTCAGAGGAATAGTGCTATAGAGTTTCTCAAACATCTCCCTCAGAGATGTATACAAGGAATGAAGAGGTCGCCCATTCTGCTTCATGGTGAATATGTCATGCTGAAGTTGCAGCATCTTGGTTTCATTTCGGACCTGGGAATATGTCGTTGCGAGAATGTCCCACATCGCTTTGGCGGTGGGCTGATGAAGAACATCATTCGCAATCTCCATCGATAACGTGCCCGAGAGCCAGACTTTGGCGTAAGAGTCATCCTCCCAAGAGGCATAGATCCCTGTCTTCTCTGCCGATTCATTCCTCGGTAAGAATGTGCTTCTTACCATTTGACTTCATAAGGCTCATGAACTGCATCGCCCAGAGCTCATAATTCGATCTATCCATCTTGACAATTGGCACAGGACCTTTGAAAGCGCCTACGGATAGCATATCAACCTTTGTTTCTGACATATCGCCGCAGAGAAAGAACTAGGGTTTGTAGACAGAGAAGTAGATGTCTACACAGACTGCATAGGATTCGAGTGCGTATGTAGACTTACGCACCCAAATCCATATATGAAATGACGGAGGCGTCTACGAAGAGGGCCGCAGGGGAGGGGATGCCGGCTACGTCAAGGCCGGCGGTGAGGGTATACGGGGCTGGACACGGGCCCGGGGACCGGGTGCAGGAGGCGGAGGGCTGGGCGGCACCCGGGGGCCGAGGGTCACGGTGCGGAGGGTTGGGCGGTACCCGGGGCTGGGCGGTGCCGAAAGGGGCGACGGGGCCGAGAGGGCAAGGCCGAGAGGGGGGGCTCGAAGACGGCGGCGGGCTCGAGGAGAGAGAGGTGGCGGCGGGCTCGAGGATGGGGCGGCGGGTGGAGAGCCTAAGCCCTAGGCTCTGATACCATGTTGGAAAAACTATGAATTGTGTTTATTCCAATGAACCCTAGGGTCTCTTGTATAGAGAAAACCCTATGGGTAAATTACATAAGATGGAACATAGAAGAATAAAAAAAGAACGAACAGTACATATATATATATATAATTCTTTCCAACAGCACCAACCGTAATAAGCCTTTCCCGTTGATCCGGGGAAAGGCCACAAACACAGCACCGGAGATCATCCATCACCACGAGATCCCCAACGAATAGGGGACCCAAGAAGCCACGTAAAATAGATAAGATAGCGCTCCAGTCAACTCCTTTACGAACGAAAACTCCCACAACCGTCGCGCCAGCACCTCCATGCAAAGCACCCCCCAACGAACCCATATCCCCATGCACCACGTCCAACCCAGGGCCAACCTCCCCGACAACCTCAGAAGGCACCGACGCTGTCGCAGGTTCCAACTCCGACAAACGAACTGCAGCTGCGGAACCACCCCCAGGCAAACCCCCCACAACTTAGGCAAAAGAACACGAGCCCCTCCCTCCTACAGGTCGCATGTAAGGAGCAACCGCACACTTCTCCCACCTACTACCAGTCGAAACAACAGCCCTACGAGAAGAGAGCTCACCCCTCCCCAAACCGGGCGTGCAGGACCCCCTCTTGTGTCCCACTCTACCACATGCATAACACCTCGCGGGGAGCCCACAAGCGGATGCAATGTGCCCACGCTCACCACATCTGAAGCATCGCTTACCAGGTTTCCTGTGAGAGACCGAGAGCCAATCGTCGGACCCCCCTTCTCCGTCGCCTCCATCACCAGCAAACCCACCACCCCCTTTCTGCATCCCCTTTCCTTTCGCATTGCCCCACCATGCAGGAAGACCACCACCCCCTTTCTGCATCCCCTTTCCTTTCGCATCGCCCCACCATGCAGGAAGACCACCCTCCGCGCTCGCCGAGCTTTCCATTCGTCTTCCCTTAGCCTCGAACGCCCCAGCAGTAGACGTTATCGCTCGACCCTCAGGCGCTTTCGCTCGCCACCACCGCTCCATCCCTCCCAACTTAGTCTGATGTGTCCAAGATACAGAAACTTGAAGGACAACATTGGAAGCCAATACTAGCTAGAACATCTTCAGCGTGAAAAACAAGAATTTCAAAGTACTGATGGGGGAAAATACAAGTTTTAACACTAAAATCCCCACAATTAATCCGGCAAGACCCTAAGACACGAAGTTGGGTATCATTGACTTCATTTAATTAAATTAAAAGAGAATCGTGTACAATAAATAACCATTCAAAAATGCAGCAATTGTTGTACTACAGAAAAAATCTCGAGGAACAAGATTTTTCTTTGAGAGATGTAGAAAATGCAAATTTTTAGAGTCCTCCGAAATGCCTCTTTTCCATTTCCATTTAACCAGCTTGTATATTAGTTTCATGTGTTCCTGGTACTCCAATGCAAAGGTCCCCCTCTACCTCCTGCCATACCAACCTTTGGGATACCACCAGAGAGAGCCAGAAAATAGAGTCAGACTACGTGAAGGACAAAGAGTCAGTGGTAGGCATAGAAGATATACATCATCAATTAGTTACACCACCCGTGTATTTATCATGTATAGGACATTTAACAAATATTTTGAACAAAGAAAGAAGCATGTGCACGCAATTTTCCCTTATTTATTACCGCATATCAAGCAAGTAGACTAATTTGACCTTGCCTCCTTTTTAAAAAGAAAGTAATAACTGATGACTTGTATAATCTGTCAAGAACAAGGCATACTTTCTCTGCGATGGAGAACTGGGATGTCCGCCCCAGCTCTATTTGAATGAGAAAATTATAAAGTTGCACTCAGCTCGCTTAACAAAGCGATTTAATGCAGAGCTAAAGGTCTCTCTGCGCCAAGCCTGCACGGCCAGGATATATTTAGGTGAAATTCACTACATGCAAACGGAAACGATGCCTACGAGAGGTTTTAAACACCCACAAACGCATTAAAAAATACAACCTTGAGATTCGATGTTTTGTGTACATTTGTTGGCATATAAAGGAAAATGTAACCCATTTTGATACCAAAAGAATGGTGAAGACTTCTCCCACTATAAGTAGGGTTGGCTACATGGATTCTTGCTCAAATCCATGTTGAAGGATTCAACTATTATTTACGTTGGTTGTCGACTACCTAACGCAATCCCACAAGGGGGGATTTGAACCATGATCTTTTGGGCAAGGTAGGAAATATCGATATCGATATCGTATTGGTCGGCCAGAAAAAGGATATATCGGGATATATCGCTGATATATCGACGATATCGGTGGAAATGTCGGAAATGACTCAAAAAGACATTTTTGTCATTTTTCATAAATTAAGATCATCCACGGTATTAAAAAAACAAATAACTGACAAATACATACCTATTTCACACATATCGATCATGTGTACCCCATATATCACATATATTAGTCATATCGAACATATCACTATTAATGTTGATTGCAGACTTATAGATATTAGAAATGGATGTAATCCAAGTTCTTATAATATTAAATAACTTACAAATATACATTTAGATGACACATAGAGATCATCTGTGACCCTTATATCGCACATATCGGTCATATCGAATATATCGTTGTTAATATAGATTGGTGATTACTAAAATTGGAATTGAAATCAAAGTAGCTAAGTTAAGCGCATTTAGAACACTTGTTTTTTTTCATGAAAGATAGTCGATTCAAAAAATGTACATAATGATTAACGAGACAATGTTTCTTTGGTATAAAGATTTATCTATTCACAAAAATAAATGAGAAAAATATAAATTAATGCAACATTGTAAAAGAGATTACCTAGACATGAGCAGTTTAGAACCAAAAGTTCAATAGAGGGCAAGGTAGGAAATATCAATATCGTATCGGTTCGTCTGGTCGAAAATGGCATAAAAAACGATTTTTTCGCAAATTAAGATCATCTTAGTTATTAAAATAATAAATAACATACAAATACATATTTATATGCAAGAATGAGGTATATTTAGCCACTAATACACATTATATCGCACTTGTTAGTGCTGACAGCTGACAGCTAAGCTAACTACTAACTGTTGAGATGTATTATGTACCTGTGATTCTAACTTGATCAACATTAGACTTGTTTTCATCTATATTGCCAAAGAGGGCGAACTCCACCAATTGAGAACCCGTCGTATGCACCCCCTATAGCACCATACCCCATCAACAGCTTGGCAATATCGCGATATATCGGCGATATATCACCAATACATCGGTATCGATGAAATGTGGGTACCGATATTCATAAGATTTTCTAAGATATCGACCGATATCTAGCCAGATATCGGCGATATATCGTCCTATCGGGCCATATCACTCAAAAATGATTGATCTCTGTACAAAATTTCTCGGATATCGATTGATATTGTCGATATTTTGCTGATATCCATATATATCAATGATATTACCCTTGTAAGCTTGATTTCACTACTTATTTTGCTACTCCTAGTATTAAAACACATCGTTAATTATATATTTTCTTTCGGGTATGGTGTGACAAGGGGTGCATACGATTGTTCTTCAATTCGTGAGCTTCGTCCTCTTTGGCAACAGAGATGAAAAGAAATCCAATGCTAATCGAGGCGACGCGGTCACATTTGGTCTTGAGGCGTACGCCTCGGTCTTTCCCTGAGAGGCAGGTGCCTTGAAGGGGAAAATGCCATGAGGCGGTTGAGCCTCGAGGCGTTATTAGGTGATAGTTGAGGCGTTCTTAAGTTTTTTCAAGCATTTTGTAAAGAAAATAGTCGGTCATGTTGGTATTTTCAGGTGTTTATAAGCCTAGTTGTTGAGTATAAATTTATGCAAGATGAATGCTTAAATTCGACATGTTTCATATTAATATTTACCATTAACATGTCCAATTATTTCAGTGAACTCTTACTATTACACCTTTAAACATATAAGAAACTGTTTGTGAATTCAAATACCCATATAAGAAAAAAAATTGGGACGCTGCCCCATGCAACCCCCGCAAGGGAGGGCCAACCTGGGCACCCCTAGCCACCCTCAGGCTCGCTAGCCGGGCAGCGGTATGGTGGTACAGGAGGACATCAGGCCACTCTTCATATGGGTTCAGTAGAACATACGGTTAGGATTCAAATCATATGATTCATATCAACAACTTGGATATCTTTAATGAGAACTATAGCCAATCCCTTTTTGATAATAATTTTAGTGATTATAGCCAATGATTTCCTTTTGACTGGGCAGAAATTTAGTAGAAAGGTTTATGGCATTGACATATCCTTTTTTATGTTCTTATCTTCAAAATATCATTATATATTACATTGATATATATTATGTGTTTGTCAGATTAGATTATTTCACCAATAAATATATTTATCATTTGTAATTATTTTTCTTTATAACCTGAGGCTTACGCCTCGAGAATATGCCTCGCCTCGCTTCCAGGGAAAACGCCTCGTCTTGACTTCCGTTTTTCAAACCTTGGTTAGAATCACAGCTACTTTGATTCCAAATTTTCAATTCCGGTGTTTATTAGTCACCACCAATCAACATTAACAACAATATGTTTGATGTGTCTGATATGTGCGATATAACGGTCATAGATGATCGATATGTGTGATCTAAGTGTATATTTGTAAGTTATTTAATGTTATAAGAACTTGGATAAACTCTATTTCCAATATCTATAAGTCAGCAATAAACATTAATATCGATATGTTTCGATATGTGTGATATATGGGGTGTAAAATGACCAATATGTGTGATATAAGTGTGCATTTGTAGGTTATTTATTGTTTTAATATTGTGGATGATCTTGATTTTTGAAAAAACAGCAAAAATGGCTTTCTTGAGTCATTTTCGACATTTTAGTCAATATCACCGATATATCACGGCATATCTTTGATATATCATTTTCCGAGCGAACCAATACGATATCTATATCGATATTTCCTACCTTGGATGGGGCACACAGATAAAGGGAAAGCCAATTCATTAGAAAAGAAGAAAACTACATGACCAACTTAAAATTTGTCCTAACTGGTTAATTCCACGTTGCATCAATTCTCCTCAGCATGAAAGAACTCATCTCCCAGTGAGTTACTTGACCTTCGGGTTACACATGCAGCAGTTGATCTCGATTAAAACCCATAATACGGTAATTCCTTTCCCGTATTCCATGTTCCTTTTGTAGTTGCGAACTTCGCATCCCTCTAATAGAGAAGACTCTCATCGTTTCTATTCCTCTAGCTTTTCCCTTTAGGTAAAGTGCTCTGGGGATAGGGTCTTCTCCAAAATTCCCACATGCCATCCACTTATTCCTTTCATGGAATGCATGATTTCCAGTGGGAATAGATGAGGGAATTCCCATAGGAAACAATCACCCCTAATATCCCTAGGGATTTCTTTGCTCCAAACCAAATGACGACGAAAAACAGGCAGGGCTTTCCATAAAATAGTAGACGATGCAGGAAGGCGCCCGATTGGTGACAGAACCCCAATACGCAGGGGAGTGTGTCAAGCGCCTGCAGTCACCCGTGTGCCTATGGCTTCCACCTTTGTACGGTAGGTAGCATGGCCTCTGGCGTTGACAGGCAGGATGGGCCCTCATGCAATGTTAACGATGAGGGTTGCATGGTGGGCACTCAATGCAATAGCAAGGGAGTGGCCCATCGACTAGACCCAGTTGGGGCTAGTGGTGGCGAGGAGCTACGTTGAGGTCAGGTTGCAATGTCGATAGCACGAGTTGGTAGATGGGGAAGGCGGTGCTGCCAGCAGATGCAAGGAGTAGGAGATGGTGGTGGTGTTTGTAGCAACGAGTCTCTCTGAAGGTGATGGTGGCAGTTTGGTCAATGTCAGGAGTGGCACCGGGGTACTGGTGAGGGTGGGAGTAGGACCAGCGTGAGGTTTTGTGGTAGCGATGATAGGATTGCGGGACGGAGTTTTCCTAGTGGCAAAGGCAAGGGCACTGAGGGTTGGTTCGGCAAAGGTAGGCGACATGGTTGTGGGGAATATGGATCGAGCGGCAAGGTGGTGGCGGTGGTGTCAAGGTCGGAAAGGGAAAGTGGTTGCGATGGAGTTGGTGGTTGCGGCATCGGTGGGGGCTCAACAACAGCTTCCAGTATAGACTCGGATTCCCGCTTCATGTTTTGTGGCTTCAGAAATTGCTAAAGATGTGGCTCATGGCACATGCAGGGACTTTGCCATATCTTAATCGCCTAGCTTTCTTTGGACAACAGATCCAGCCACATTTGGACATTGACGCTTGATAGGAGATGTCTCTTGAAATTCTCCCGTCTTGAGCGCGAGCCGTGCTAAAGATGGCTAAATCTGAACCTTGTCCGCCAGTAATCGATAGGATCGACAAATAGATGGAACGATGCGTTCTCTATGCTCTAACACCATTTTAATGCAATTCGAATTTCGGGTCAAGTAGAGATGGGAGGAAGAAGATAGGATAATAAACAGTGCATAATAGCGGTGCGGGATTTGGGGGAGGAAGCGCCGAGCTGCGTAAGGGGAGAGTGAGAGTGATGCAGCCCGATTCTGGGGGTGGATAGATTCACGTGATGCAACCCGATTCTAGGGGTGGAAAGATTCACGTGCAGTAGTGATGAGGCAACACGATTAGAATGACAATTCACAACAAATATAAAAAAAAGAACAAAAGATGTCTAGAAGACACCGAACTTATGAGAAATACTAAAGCTGAATAAAAAAAGGTTGGTTCTGTCTATTTCAAACACTGACAATAGAGTTAAATTAAAATAAGAAAGGTTAGGAGAAAATTTAAAAAAAATCAAGTTTTGACAAGAGTTCAACTGTTCTGGAACCAGGATAAAACAAATAACGAAAAGCTATATGGTTCTACTGCCCTGGAACCAAGATAAATTAAGTAAATAATAAATGCTGTGTAAAGCGAATTTGTGGTAGAAATAAAGTATCCGGAACTTAGATTGACAAAGATGTGTCAGAACAAGAGATAAGATAAATGTCTGGCTGGAACAAATTAATCCATAAACAAACCCCCCGAAATATTGCAGCAGACTTTCAGCAGCAGGACAAAATTAACACCAGAACAAAAAAATAGGGAGTGATATATCCTTTTGTAACCTTGGCATGCAGGGCTCATCAGAACTAGACTCCATCAAAGAGAAAAAAATAAAATGAAATATAAAAACCAGGTCTATGGGTTCAAAGACAGCTGGCAGGATTCAGCAGAGCACGGCATGGTGAAGGTGTTGCGACTGGGCTGACCAGTGATGGGAGCGCACGAGAGGTTGTCAGCGGCGCAGTTGGTGATGATGGGGATAAATCTGATGGTTGGGCGGCGGCTGTTGGGTGGTAATGGTATGTTTGTAGTGGCGATAGGTGGGGCTCGAGGTGATGGTAGTTTCTGGACTGAAGGTCTATTTTTTTATTTTTTTTATTTATTATTTAATAAAATATGAAATAAAAATATAAAAATATATTTATATAGGAGTACAAATATAAACGACTATGATAAGATTAGATAAGTAAATATAATCAGAAGTTCTAAAGTAAAAGAAAAAAATGTAAATTAATATAAATAGTAAATTAATAAATAATAAAATACATGGAATATATATTAAGTATATTAGGCTAAGAAGTTAAGTATTGACCATTTGTATTAAGTAGAATAAGGGAGGGGAAGAACAATGGATTTTGGAGAGAAGCTTGGTAAAAGGGAGGAGTCGAGTTTACAGGAGGAGTGGAAGGCGGACGGGAGCCAGGTTTGCTGGAGATTTGGGACGGGAGAAAGGGGAGCTGAAAGGAAACAATGAGTGGATGGGGAAGGGAGAGGGATTGGAGGCTGTTAAAGAATCCCCATATGTAGGGTCCATGATCCAATAACCACATGAACCCGTGTTAGTCACGCATCGTGTGGGATTGGGACTTGGTCATATTGGTGGAGATATATAAGAAGCACCATATATGATGCAGCGTGGACTCGACATGTAGGGCCGTCTAATTATTTAAATTAAGGCCGTTAATTTTATTTACGTTTTTTAAGTTGTCGCAATTTTAAATAAAGAGATCGCGTGTGATCTCAATTAGTCTTAATTTGAATTTCAAATTTGGTAGTTAGTCGGTTAATTAGTTAGAGTCAGTTTAGGATAATTGGTTGTCGGTTTAAATTATTTTCTATTCTTGTAATGTCATCCCTCCTATATAAAGGGATGAGGGTCCAATGTTTTAGTCAGTTCAAGATGTGATAAAATAGAGATTTATCTCTCTCTCCTCTCCCCTCTCTCTCCTTCTCCCCGCGTGATCTACACGTGTTCTTCTCCCAAACCCCTCGTATTCCCGACGAGTCTCTTCTCTCTTCCCCTCGCGGTCTACGCGTTTCTTCTTCTCTAACCCCGCGCATCCGGCGTGTCTTCTCTTCTCAACCCTTCCAGTTTTCTTCTTCTCAACCCCTCTATTATCTTCTTCCACCTAAAATTCCACCTTCAAAAATTATTTATCGTCGACGCGCAAAATCCGATCCGCATCAATTGGTATCAGAGCATGGCAACCGAATCGTCCCTACAATTCGACGATCCCGTCGCGCATTAGAAGATGCAATATGATTTGAGTTGCATATCTCATGATTCGCGTTCACGCGCACGTCGACACAAGTTCATGAAGCGCCTTATATCAAGCCTCAAGGTTCAAGCAATTCGTCGGGAGACGAATTTTTAAAAGCGGAGGAGAGTTGATGCAGCGTGGACTCGACATGTAGGGCCGTCTAATTATTTAAATTAAGGCCGTTAATTTTATTTACGTTTTTTAAGTTGTCGCAATTTTAAATAAAGAGATCGCGTGTGATCTCAATTAGTCTTAATTTGAATTTCAAATTTGGTAGTTAGTCGGTTAATTAGTTAGAGTCAGTTTAGGATAATTGGTTGTCGGTTTAAATTATTTTCTATTCTTGTAATGTCATCCCTCCTATATAAAGGGATGAGGGTCCAATGTTTTAGTCAGTTCAAGATGTGATAAAATAGAGATTTATCTCTCTCTCCTCTCCCCTCTCTCTCCTTCTCCCCGCGTGATCTACACGTGTTCTTCTCCCAAACCCCTCGTATTCCCGACGAGTCTCTTCTCTCTTCCCCTCGCGGTCTACGCGTTTCTTCTTCTCTAACCCCGCGCATCCGGCGTGTCTTCTCTTCTCAACCCTTCCAGTTTTCTTCTTCTCAACCCCTCTATTTTCTTCCACCAAAACCCACCGTCAAAATATTTTTTTTATCGTCGCGCCAAATCATTTCTGCATCAATATACCATGTATTCAATGAGAGAATTTAATATAGAAATCAGTCCTTTGAGACGGTTCTCCCCTGATTTCATCACACTCCTTAGGGAGTAGAGTTCCACGTAAATACATGTGTTCTTCATTATTCTTTATCTTTCTTTCTCTAATTACGCTTCATCATTACATTTTCTACATGTTATCAGAATGCGTTTGATTCCGGAGTTTATTCTTGAAGATTTATTTTTGATTATGTTCATGTTCGAGATATGTTTAAATTTCGAAAAGAGGATTGTTTTGCTCATATGCAAAACTCTGAAGATTGCCATTACCGAGTTCAAGAAAAAATAGGTTCCTGGAATGTTAATTCTGCAAGGCAGAGTCGCATCCTCCACGCAATTCAAGTGAGCAATCACTCCATATTCGAACTTAAGGCGTGCGATCTGTGTGCCTCCATCTACCCAATCCCGGAGGATGGCGACAGCAATCTCGCATGGAGATGCACCATCGAGGGCGAAGCAGATGAAAGATGGGTTACAGATGGGGAACCCTATAGAACCCGATTGGGGCTAGTTCTACACTACTATACTACTGTATCGATGAGGAAAAGGAAAAAGGGGTGATATGTGGGCCCAAATTGATTTGCAGCCACGCACAAAAAAAGGAGAAAATGAGGGGAGAGAGAGAGGAGGGGCCTTCTATTCAAATTTGTGCCCAAGAGGGCTACGGCCTGGTACAACTTATTCTAAAAAATAAAGAAAAATGCCTATTGAAAAAAAGAGGAGAAAAGCTGAAAAAAGGAAAGAAAGGCTAAAAAAAGGACTGCTTATGTGGACAAAGGAAGAGGATTTTGATTTTTTTTATTTTCCCCTCTTCATTTCTTCTTCTACCTGGTCAATGTTAGGAGAAAATAATGAGTTGCATATTCATAAGGTCCTAGGGTTCTCTTATATAAAGGAGGAACTGTTGGGCAAATTATATAAAGAGAATGGAAAGAATAGACAAATACATAAAAGAAACATAAGATAAATGGTAATCTCAATACTCCCCTCAGATGAGAGCATAGGATATCAATCCATGCTCATCTTTGGAACATCTTTGGTAAGATCCTCTAGGCTAGGACCCTTGCTAAGTACATCTGTTTGTTTGATCTCCTGAGCTAACATGAGTAATGAGACCCTTTTGTATCATGTCTCGAGTGTAATGACAGTCCATCTCGATGTGTTTGATCCTCATGGAATGGGTTGCTTGCAATGAAGAGAGCAACCTAGTTGTCACATTGGAGATGCATGAGAAGAGGCATCTCAACAGACAGGTCAGTAAGAACGGATCTGACACACATCATCTATGTACTAGCTTGCGTCATGGCCATGTATTCTGATTCTACACTAGATCCGGCAATAGTATGCTTCTTGCTTTTCTATGTCACCAAGGAACTTCCTATGAACACTGCAAGCCAAAAGTAGACTTCTTGCCCTTAGGACACCTGCATAATTTGCATCTGCACATGTTGTAACGGCAAGGGATGTAAATCTGCTAAATAAAAGACCAGTGCCAGGTGAGGCCTTCAGATGCCTTAGAATCATATGAACTGCATCAATATACGCATGTCTAGGCTGCTCCATAACCTGACCCACTTTGCTTACAGCAAAGGATATATCTGGCCTGGAGATATTCACATAAAGAAGCTTCCCGACAAGCTCCATGTACCTCCTCTTGTCGATCTCCTCAGTGTTATCATCATAGAGCTTCATGCTCGGGTCCATAGGAGTAGTGGCAGGCCTGCAATCTGTCATGGATGTCTCAGAGAGAAGATATGTAACATACTTACTCCGGGTCATCACAAGACCTCGCTGGTGTCTGGAAAACTCCAGTCCAAGGAAGTAGCGTAGGCTACCAAGGTCCTTGGTCACAAACTGCTGACCTAGAAAATCTTTAGCAACTTGGATGATGTACTCACCATCCCCTGTAACAATAATACCATCAACATAAACAAGTATGGCAACAATACCTCTCTGAGACCTCTGAACAAATAGTGAATGATCGGCATCTAATCTCACAAACCCATGTTGCTCCATCAAGTCCGAGAGCTTTGAGAACCATGCTCTTGGACTCTACTTAAGGCCATATATAGCCAGAAGCCTGAAAACCTTCTGACACTCCCCTTCAGCAGTGAACCCAAGTGGCTGATGCATGTAAACCTCATCTTGTAGGTCACCATAGAAAAATGCTTCTTCACATCAAGCTGATAGAGGGGTCAATCATTTGGCACTGCAACTGATAGAAGTATAAGCAGGGTAGAATGTCAGGCCACTGGAGTGCATGTATCCTATAGTCCACTTCATATGTCTGGGTGAACCCACGTGCCACAAGTCTCACCTTAGCGATCTACATTGTCATCTGCTCGGTGCTTCACCGTGAACACCCACTTACACCCAACAATGGATGCGTCAATTAGAGTTGAAACAAGACTCCAAGTGTCACGTGAATGTAGCGTGGTCATCTCCTTCATCGAAGGGCCAAACTTGACAAAGCTGTAGAAACATCCTCGTAGGAGTCCACGGACGCTGGAGAATGGAGTCTGAAAAGAGTCTCCTCGTCGGAGAATTGGGTCTCTCCCATAGTGGCTCAGAGAATGGGATCTCTACTCTGGAGTCCATATGAATATACATGAAAACCCTGAGTCCACATTGGCTCAGAAAATGTGATCTCTACTATGAAGTTCCTATGGATCACATGGAAACCCTGAGTCCAATATAAGATAGGGATCTCTTACATAATGATAGCAAAAAATGCAATCGAACTGGTAGCATCTGAAATCTGACTGGAATCTGAACTAGAGAATCTGATTCTGAACTGCAGAATTCTACAAAATACTCCCATTTCTCCCATATTGGTCGTAATAGATGATCTCGACCCAGTTGGAAGAAGAAAATGAATACGTGAAACCAAAAAATAATAACTTTTATTTTAAGTTGTCATCCCCCTGTTTTTACTCTCTTTTCTTAAGGCGTTTTTTTTTCAACTTTCTTTTTCATATGGTTTTTTTGTACGATAATCCCTTTTAAAAACTTGTTAGTCTTAGATTTACAAATAAAAGGGCTGGTAAAGAAAAGGAAGGTTCCTAAGATTACTAGAACTAGGTGGTGGAATCTTCCGCTGAAGCAATCAAGCTTCAGGGAGAAGGTTTTAGAAGACTTATCTTGGGATCGTAGCGGTAATGCAAACGAGATGTGGGAGGCAATAGCATCTTGTATCCGAAAGGTAGCCAAAGAGATGCTAGGCGAGTCAAAAGGAGGAGCTCCGGGTCAAAAGGAGGCTTGGTGGTGGAGTGAAGGGGTGCAAGAGAAGTTAAAAATTAAAAGATCTTGCTTTAAAGCTATGTCTAAGGATAGAACAGAGGAAACTGTCACAGACTATAAAATAGCGAAGAAGGGAAGCAAAGAAGGCTGTAAGCGAAGCTAAGTCAAAAGCTTATGAGGTTTTGTATAACAATCTCAATTCTAAGGAGGGCCAGAAGGATATATTCAGGTTGGCCAAAGCAAGAGAAAGAAAGACCAAAGACCTTTCTCAAGTGAGATGTATTAAGGACGAGGAAGGTCACGTGCTTGTTACTCAGAAGGATATAGAGACTAGATGGGAGCAGTACTTCCATAAACTTTTCATTGGAGAAGGAAATAGAGAGATCACTTTGGGTGATCTAGCTAGTAGTGAAAGTTACTTGAATCGTGCATGCTATAGACGAATACAAAGAAAAGAAGTAGAGGAGGCTTTGAAGGTTATGAGACCTGGGAAAGGTGTTGGACCAGATGACATCCCTGTAGAAGTATGGAAAGTTTTAGGTGAGCGTGGTTTGACTTGGTTTACGAATCTATTCAATGTTATTTGGCGAAGCAAGAAAATGCCTGAAGATTGGAGGAGGAGTATCGTGGTGCCTCTTTATAAGAACAAAGGAGACATTCAAAATTGTTCAAATTACAGAGGTATCAAGCTGATGAGTTACACTATGAAAAATTTGGGAACGTGTGATCGAAAGAAGGTTGAGGCAAGTTTCCCAAGTAAAAGAAAACCAATTCGGATTCATGCCAGGTCGCTCAACTATTGAAGCCATCCATTTGCTGAGGAGAACAATGGAGATTTATAGAGCTAAAAGGAAGAATCTCCATATGATCTTTATTGATTTGGAGAATGCTTATGATTCCGTCCCACGAGAGATACTGTGGAGAGTTTTGGAGAAGAGACAAGTACATGTCCTATACATTAATCTCATAAAGGATATGTATGATAGGGCTTTATCTTGTGTAAGGACCCCGATGGGGAAGACTGACTATTTTGATATCAACATTGGTTTACATCAAGGTTCAGCTTTGAGTCCATTTCTTTTTACTTTGATTATGGACGAGTTGACAAGTCACATTCAAGATGAGTTATCTTGTGTATGTTATTTGCTGATGATATTGTGTTGATTTACGAGACTAGAGATGGAGTAAATGAGAAGCTTGAGGTTTGGAGACATGCATTGGAGACTAAAGGTCTTCGTGTAAGTAGGGCTAAGACGGAATATATGGAATGCACCTTTGATGGAAGTAATGGTGAAGGACTCGAGGTGAAGATTGGTGATGATAACATTCAGAAGAGAGATTCTTTTAGATATCTGGGATCTATTTTGCAACATGATGGGGAAATTGATGGAGATGTTACTAATAGAATAAATGCAGGCTGGCTAAAGTGAGAGAGGAGCCTCCGTTGTTCTCTGTGATAAGAAAATTCCTTTAAAAATTAAAGGAAAGTTTTACAAAGCAGCCGTGAGACCTGCCATGCTTTATGGTTCTGAATGTTGGCCTGTGAACCATAGACATGTGCAGAGAATGGCTGTAGCAGAAATGAAAATGCTAAGATGGATGTGTGGACATACACGTAAAGATCGGATTCGGAATGATGCAATCAGAAAGAAAGTTGGTGTAGCTCCGATCGAGGATAAGATGCGAGAAAACCGCTTAAGATGGTTTGGTCATTTGCAAAGAAGGTCAACTGATGCACCGGTTAGGAGATGCGAGTGTTGGGATGTTGAGCCGGCTAAGAGAGGGCGAGGACGGCCCAAGAAGTGTTGGAAAGAGACTATACGAAGGGATCTTAGTTTTTTTGGATAAGTCCGAGATTGACCCAAAATAGATCTGAATGGAGGCGAAGAATCCATGTAGCCGACCCTACTTAATTGTGGGAAAAGGCTTTGTTGTTGTTGTTGTTGTTGTTGCTGCAATCCCTTTTAAAAACTATTTTTTTTCAACTTCTGCCCAAATAGGGGCCCAAAACATTTTTTGCCATCATTCATTCGTTTTAGGCATTTTTTTCCTGTTCTGGAACGGTTCCAGAACAGTCTCCTTTTTTCTAAAAAAGGGATATGGCCCATTGGGCCCATACCAAGGTAACATGTAAAAGCGTCCCCCGCTTTTGAGCGTCAAAAAAAAAAGGTAACATGTAAAAAAAACAAGTAGCAGACCCCGATCTTGACGGCATCTAAATCAGAATAAATGAATGAATAAAAAATAATACGGGCTTCTACCTTCATGAGATGCAGAAAACATGCCCCCCTTCATTCTTTCCTCTTTTCGTGATAGGATTTTAGCAAGAGACCCATCAACCTGCAGTGCTTCACGAATCAAAGGTTGCTCGAGCCCTAGGCAGCATGTAGCCACAACCTCCGCCTTGCTGCCAATAAAGGTCTCCATCGCCTTGCCGCCAAGAAAGGTCTCCAAACTACGGTGCAAGTCCATCTAGGCAATGATGGAGAGAAGGGGTCGCCCGGGAACCAGGAGATGAGGTTGCGATCGGTTGGAGTCGCTTGCGTGGGCGTGCTGGGGTTGTGCTGCGTCGATAAAGAGGGTGGTGGTTTGGTGTGCGCTGACCACCAAATCTAGAGGACTTGTGCATGTTTCTTTTTCGAAGAGAGCTGAAGGTGTGTTCCCAATCATGCACAAGAGATCGGGAGTGCGAGGGTGGAGGCTCCACTTGAGGGAGTCCTGCGATTGTGCACCTTCTTCATCTAGGGTTTCGTGAACTTGCACATCTTGCAAAGGTCAGGTGATAAGGGCGTGGGTGCCGCTGATCTGGAAGGTCAGCCAAGGTGCCCGATCTGGAATGTGGCGCCACTTGTATACAAGGAAGTCACCTAGAGGTAACGCCGCACAAGATGCAGTCTGGACAACATCTTGGCCCTCGTCATAAGGACTTGCACGGGTAGGAACGGTGATTTTTTAGGGTTACGCAAAAATCCTAGATTTTTAAAAAATGAGATTGTGACCACCACCTTGGAGATGGGTGTATAACGTGCGCTCCTGAGCATAGTCCAGAATTAGGGTTTCTGAAAGAAACCCTAGGGGGTTGTTCGGTTAGGGGGTAAACCCCCTTGGGTGGTTTACCCTCCCTAACCCACTCCTTTCTCTTTCTAAGTGGAGCTCACTTTTTATCTTTTTAAAAAATTAAATAAATCAAATCCTTATCATCAATTTCATCAAAAAAAATAATATATTATATCACCATACCTATAAAAAATATAAACTACTCCACTTCTACTCACTTTTTCAAACTCCAATACAATAACATCACAATAACTACTCACTTTTTCAAACTTCAATACAATCATATCACAAAACCCACTTCTAACCCACCCCCAGTTTAACCCTCTATCCAAACACCAAAACCAAAAAAAGGGGTTACCTGCTACCAGTTTAACCCACCTAAAACCCACTATCCAAACACACCCTAGAACTTTTCGAACATTCTGATCGAACTTCAGAATTTACAATCAAATACGGGGCAGCGTTGGCTTGCAGATTTTTGGGACTTCAGGTTACCCTAAAACTCTTCTCAAACTATGAACAGATCAATGAACAAATCTCCGAACGATAATGAACATTGATATAATAAAGCATAAATCTTCAAGAACGCTCAGAATCGTACTCGCTCGGATACCATGTAGAAAATGATAGTGCAGAAATGTATCAGAGATAAAGAAATATAAAATATGTAAGAACACGGGGATTTAATGCGGAAGCCTACTCCATAAGGAGCAGGATGAAATGAAGGGAGAAGGCATCTCAAGTGTCGAGTATTCTTTATTTCTTTGTCCCATATGTTAAAGGTGGCGTGGGGCTTTTTATATATCCCCACCAGTAAGATTGAGTCTTACATAATAGATGTGGGATTAAACACGTGGATCTCGGTCCGGAATCCAATTACCCATCTATACATATGACACGTACTCTAACAACAACCATATCATCAACACAGACAGCAAGTATAACGGTGCTAGTAGACCCTCGTCTGATGAAGATAGAGTAATCAGATGTGTCCTCTGAAAACCAAGAGTGATGATCTCAGTAATAAGGCCGTCAAACGATGCTCCGGGGCTCTGCTTCACGCCATAGATGGCCTTACGTAGTCAGCATACACATTTCCCCTCGACTACGTGACCCAGCAGTTGCATCATATAAACCTCCTCCTCGAGGTCACCATAGAGGAAGGCACTTCACATCAATTTGACAAATTGGTTAGGCCTTACCAGCAAAAACAAAAAGAATGGTGCGCATGGACCCCATTCTGACAACTAGAGAGGTCTCAAAGTAATCAACCCCATAGGTCTGCGTGAAGTTTTTTGCAAATAATCTAGCTTTCAATCTGTCAGTGGACCCACCATGTGATTGTTAGGTCGTGAAGACCCATCTGCATGCAACATAACAAACTCTCATGGAGCACGACACAACATACTGCGTGCACTGGGAGGTAAGAGATATCCATCTCATCATCCATGGCTTGTCACCAACCATGGTCCTGCATTGCACTATGATGATCTCTAGGACCACTAGCAGTCATCAGGGCATCTGCAAACCTCTTGTCATAGCTAGATAAACCGTCAGTAGAAGTAAAATGTGACATAGGGTGAAAAGTACATTGCATGTTTTGTTTGCAGAGAGCTATAGGAAGCTCATCAGACACATCCGGGGCAGCAGTGATGGGAGCACAATAAGAGGGCATATCATTCTGCAAAAAAGAAATAGGCAAACGTATATAAGTAGATGCAGTGATGTGCTTGCGTTCATAGACGATTGGTGCATGTTGTAAATCCAAAGAGATGTCACCCACAGTCTGTGTAAAGAAGCTAGTCTGCTCAATGAAAGGGGCATCCACAGAAATATGGTATCGACACACAACATGATCACAACATCCATAACCTTTCTGAGTATGAGAGTACCCAAGAAAGATGCGCTTAACATTCCTAGGTGACAATTTCTCAACCGCATGGAAGTTGTGAACAAACACAATGCATCCAAAAATTCTATGGTAAAGGAAAAGGAGACTCATTGGGGTATAGTAGAGAGAAAGGAGTGTCCCCTTTAGGACAAAAGATGGGACCTTGTTTATGACATGAACAGCAGTAATGATGGCATCCCCCCAATAGCACTTGGGAACATTTATCTGAGTAAGGAATAACCTAGCAGTATCAAGAAGACGTTTGAATTTTCGTTCTGTTACCCATTTTGCTAAGAGGTATACGGACAGCATCTTTGACGAGCAGTCCCTTGAGAGGTAAAGAAAGATGTCAAGTCCTATTGTATGAACTCCAAAGCATTACCAGTTCGAATAATTAGTACACATACTGAGAAAGAAGTTTAGACATATTGAAAGAAATTCTTAACAAATTTATTAATACATGGATGTTCCTTTATTAAATAAACTCAAAGGATCTACTATTACCATCCACAAAGATTATAAAATATCTATGACTGCTCAAAATTCAGACTTGACAAGGTGCCCAAATATTACAATGAACTGACCCAAAAAGTGAGGTACGGCGTGACTCAACACAAACAGAAAAAGAAGGTTGATGATGATTCCCAAACGCACGCGCGTCGTACTGAAAGAGCTTCAGAGTAGAGAGTTCAGGGAACATCATAGACATAACCTTGGCAGAAGGATGCCCAAGGCGCAGATGCCAAAGGAACAGGTCTTTGGAGATGGACGCAGCACCAACAAACTTGGAATCCGAGGCAATGTCAATATAATAGAGGCTATTCTTTTCATGTCCCCTACCAAAAACGTGCCTTGTCCGGATGTCCTGAAAATAGCAACAAAACTCATCAAATGTCACACGATAATTAAGCTCAAGACAAAGCTTATGAACAGACAATAAGCTACGAGGGAAATCAAGAACACAGTGAACCCAAGACAGTAGAAGCATGGAGTAGAACTCCATGGTTCCAGTGGTATCAACAAGCGAGTAAGCTCCATTGGCGACTCGAATCAACTTCACCGATGAAGAGGATTTGGAGGAGGTTATCAGACCACCTTCTTCTGTCACGTGAGTAAAGGCTCTTGAGTCAATGAACCAAGCAGGATCAGTAATAGTTGTAGAGTTGGCTATTGTACTTGAAGTGATAGCCAAAATAGTTGTGGGAGTCTCAATAGAAGAAGCGGACACATGTGTCTAGAAGATCTGCATCAAACGGGAGTAGCTAGTAGCATTGAGTTGGATCGTCTGTCCACTGGAATCCTGATCAGAAGATGCCTCTGCAGTATCGTAGGTGTTCTCATAAGCATTATTGGCTTGATAAGGAGGTAAGCCAAACTTCTGCCAGCATCGTTCGAACGGATGATTACAACGACCATAGTGAATGCACAGTGGGAACTGGGGGTCATGTACACGACCAAAATCACATCCACGATCGTGGTCAAAGTCATGTACACGACCTACTCGGAAGCTCTATCGCCCTCCTCTCCTAGATGATACGAAGTGAGCAGAGTTCTCCAGTAAAGGTAAACTAGAAGGTCGTTCAGCAAATGTCTCCATTTCTTCAAAACGACCAAATATGATCTTCATCATTGGCAGTGTGTTGGATATCAAAAATTGCACCTTCACTGCTTGATATCTAGGATGCAATACAACAAGAAAACGATACACCAGCAGTCTAAACACTAATGTACACGTTTGGTACAACATAAGGGCTGAAAGATCGCAAGCTCCTAGTACAGGTTAGTGAGATGCTTGTAGTACTCAACTAGGCTAGAGTCACCCTGAGATGCAGACCAGATCTGCATGTTGATGACAGCAAGGAGCGACTTAGCTGTATTCTGGGAGTAGGTTTGCTCAAAATCATACCATAACTCCTTAATTGTGTCTTTGAGAAGCAGGTTCGATGCAATATGCGCCTCAACACCGTTGGTCATCCAGATGATAACTTGGTAGTTGTCTGCAAGCCAAGTACCATAGTCAATCTTTCTCATCTGGAGAATCTTTAGTCAGGATATAGACTTTCCGGTGACCATGAATGAACACCTTAAAAGAACGAGCCCAAAACGCATAGTTTTTTGAACCCTTAAGTTTGATAGTAGTGCTATCATCATGGATGATGGAGTGGACAAGGGCTTTATCTCGGTAGGATTAGGTGTCATGATGGTCAGATAGAGAGATCAAAGAAGTCTTGTGTTGTTCAAGTAAGCATATGAGGGCTGAAAAGTGCCCTATAAATCATGTTTGGGTGTGCAAAAGGTCTGAACAGGAGTTGTACAGCAGATCAGGACCTCCAGAAGGTCTTGGCGAAGCCCTAGGAGGGATGGCGAGGGCCTTAAAGGTCGTGGCGGACTGGCGGACCCCTAGAAGGGCTGGTGACATAGTACTAGAAGGAGCTGGCAAGAGCCCAACAACCAGTAGCAGTGCTCGATGAGGGTTGGCGGAAGCTTTGGGGGTATTGACTGCACCTAACAGAAGCTTTGGCAAGTTGGTGATACCCAATATGGCCAAGGACGGGCCGGAGGCTCTCGATGAGGCCCGAGGGAGGGCTGATGACGCCCTATGAAGCTCGAGGGAGGACTGGTGGTGCCCAGCAGGAGCCCAAGGCAGTTGGTGGCATTCCAGCGGTGGTACGACAGTCCTGTTGTGACGTGAGGGGTACCCGGCACGAGGCCCCAGGGCCAGAGGAGGGCCCGCACAAGCGTGGCTTGTGGTTGTGGTGGGATTTAGGTCAGAACACCGATCTAGCACCGCTTCTCTGATATCATCTGGATGAAAAAATGAATCATCGTGTTTATTCCATGAGTCTAGGGTTCTTATATAGGAGAAACCCTAGAGAGCAAAAAAGGAAAATTACATATAAGACCCCGAAGGACTTTAATATTCAAATAAAATAGAAAATTCAATAACTCTAACAGAAACTGAATAGCAAAAATTATTGATATGTCTTGAATCATAACCATCTATTCTGCCGAACCCAGTTGAAGAACTGTCTGATGTCCCCCAGTCCCGAATTTTCTTGATTTTGGTACGCAGTTCCATTTACAAAATAAACTAAATACACAACAAGATAATACACAATATAAATATGAGATACAAAGGAATAACATAAAATAAGAAGCAACATGATATACTTAGTTACTAACTACTAGCTAACAATGAATACTAAGTTACTAACAATAATACAAAATGAGAACAAAGGAATAAAAATGTCATTAAAAATTTGACTAATTAACTGGTCGACTAGTGGTTGGATTAGTCGAGTCGGCTGACTATTGGTCGACTAGGCCTAATCGAGCCGGTACCCCCCCCCCCCCCGACTCGACTAATTACGCCGACTAGTCGGTCGATTTTTACAAGCTTGGTGGACAATGTTGGACATGCTGTGGTTGAACACACAAAGCGTAGAGAACTTATGAGAGTCAATTTTCCGAGTTCGCTCCCTCCTCCCCACCCCGATACTTAATTGGTAGCCTTGCTTTGGGCTATTTGGATTGCTCGAAATGGTGTGATTTCCTCTAAGGGATCGCTACTAACTGGATAATGTGCTACATCATGCAAGATTTCTCCTCGAATCCTGATTGTTGTAATGTATCCCCTTCTTTATTTAAAATAAAATTTTGGGGCAGACACCATTTTTCCCATTTTTTTCTCAAAAAAAAAGTCTGATGTAGTCCCTGAATTGAAACTGCCTTGTAAGTTTGTGCTCACAGACTCAAAACCATTGTCACTTCTAAATACATGAATCTAATCATAAATTTATTTTTATTTAAGAGAATAAATATTTAATGGTGGTGCAAGTCCCGGATGATTTAACACAAACCTATGTAATACATGTACAGTTGACAATCAATAAAAAACAAGTCTCCAGACAAAACAAGTACATTAGACCAAGATATCAGCAAGAGTCAATATAAAGGGGAAATATCCCTTTATCTTTCCTAAAATTAAAAGTGGTGCATGATGTTTTCTGAGCTGATGAGCATCAACACAAAACAACTCAAAGGACTTCAACTCGGGAGACTGGAGATTAAAAAAATTAGACTTTTGACTCAAAAAAATTAGACTGGTACTTTCCAAGATTGTGCAACTACAATCCATAGTAGGCTACAATGGCAACATTGTGATTAATTTTAAAATAGTAAAGACCGTCATGCTGAAATGTCGCCCACCAACCTGCTTCATTGTTTGAAGGTTCCGCAAGACAGTAATATGCATAAAAAATGGCCCGATAATTCAAGATCATGATTGTGTGACTTGTATAGAGAAGGATCGGTGAAAGTTTAGGAACAAGTAAGAATTACAAGAATTGTTGACAATAATGTTGGCAAAACCTTGTGGAATACCTTAGAACAAGGAGCCGACTCTAACATGGACATCATAAAATTGTTCAGAGGAAGAGTAGGCAATATCATTGATTTCAGAGATGCTACAAATTCAGTGATTGATTCCATAAACTGCGTAATGGCACAGAGAAGTTTACCTGTTGTGATAAACGTCATTAAAAACTTTAAAAGTAGCTCCACATGTAGCAGATATTCCAGAGCTTTCCCTCTATGGGGTCATGTAAACATGTCCTCTTTCTATCTGAAATCATGATATGTACTGATGGAGCAATCTCGCTTCTCTCTAGATCACCCAAAGAATGGTCGCTTCAGGATTTTCTCAGGCAACACAACAGCATGAGATGGCTTAATCAACTCATTGAAAGCAAAGGGCACTCCCAACAGCCACCCCGTCAAGATCGGCTCCAGCCCAAATGTCACTCGATGTGGTGCAAGAAAAGAAAAGGTGATCAGTCTCCACCCCATCAGTACTGCACAAGCAGGGGCCATCAGACCCCCGGATGACCCGGGCCCTCCAACTCCAAACACAAACTCTTTGATTAAAAAAGATCTAAACAAGGCACTTAATATTAGTTGCAGAATATCAGGCTTTCTGGATAAGAGAGACAGAGAGAGGGTAGGGTCGGAGAGCTGAGATTATGATTGTATTCTTTCTTTTGACTTATTCTTTTCCATTGGATTGTTTAGAATAAACACTAATCAATGTTGTCGTTGATGAGATATAGAAAAACTTTTCCTTTCGCTAGGCCGGGCAAGTAAGTCTTGTCTTTGCTTTGCTAGTCTTTGTTCTAGCTGTGTGCTTGAGTGATGAACAGGACTCAAAATTCAAGCAAGGTCAAAGACTAGAAGAGCATCTCTCCACTCTTCCCATAGAGAACGTTCACACATCATATGAATAATGTAAAAATGTCCTATTTCTGTATAATGTTATAATATGTAATGATGGAGCAATCTCCCTCCTCCCTTCACGTCATGTTCAAGCATTGGTTTCACCACCATTTCCCACTCTTCCTAACCCCCCCCCCAAACCTCCATCCTTTCTAGCATGCAATCTTCTCATAAATAGACTGTTTTGTATATTTTATTAAATGTTTTACCCAACTCTTACTTTGATTAAGCAAGTGTCTGATACGTTGAAGTGCAGAATGCTCATTTCTAACCGTAATTAACATTTTTTGCACTAGGAAACGAACTCGAACCAAATATGATCATGTACACTTCTTTATTCAATAAAGGGAGAAACAGCTAAGGTGTATGTCTCAAGATAATATTAAAGAAGCTAACAAGAAGACTTATAGGAAACTTTTCAAAAAATTGAATCTTCGTATCACCAGAATCCTTCAAGGCTTCCGAAGATCTCATATCCCCTAACAGCTTCGCAATTTTTGCGTCTAACCGCGTGATTTCTACCACGATCAATGGCCTCTTCAACTGCTCCGATGCGTGGTCCAAGCTTTCCATTCGGTGTTCTTCTCAGGCAGGCCCCTTTGCTCTGACGGCGGCTCTCTTGAGTGGGACCCAAGATCTAGTAGCTTCTTTTTTGGTAGCTGGTGGTGGAGGGGAATCCACGACCCTTACCAAGAGCCTGAAGCTTGCACCGTCGTCGATAAGGCAGCAAATCTTTTCAGTGGGGTCCAAGCCACTTCCAAAAACAACCACGACGGTAATATAAGGGTCAAAACCTGGAAATCATCCGTCTGCGAGGATTCTCGTCACCAACCGAAATTCTGAGTGTTGTGCTAGAGATTCCGCTGTGCGCGATAAGAATGGAACTCCTTCAATTCAAAGTACCCGGTGCAGGACGTCGGTCCTTCACCATCTGCGAACCTGGGCAGCCTCCATCGTAGTCTCGTTCCCTGCTCTGAAGCCATAAGAATCTCCTCCTCCAAAGACGAAAGGCCCCTTGTGCACACCAAACCTTCCTCCAGAAAGAATATGTCCATCGAAAAAGTCAAACAAAGTCTCTAGCGTATCGCCTTCTCGATAGGACCAAGCTCAGGACAATCCTTTGAGCATCATGCAAACAGCATCCTATCCAAGTTCCTCTCATTCGTAGCACCTCTAACCACATCTACAAAGGAGAAGGTGGTTCTCTTTGCAAAGACATGAGGTGAGACTCCCTCCTTCATGTTGAGATAGTTATTTTTATTTGTCCTTTATTTATATTCTTATTCCTTTGTCTACTTTATTTAATTTTCCATAGGGCTTTTCTCATATGTAAGAAATCCCTAGGGTCCTAATGAATACAACAATTTCTTTTTCCCTTTCCACATGGTATCAGAGCGACGGTCCTACACCAGAGCTTGTGCCTTAGTCGTCCCCTCCCCACCAAAGCCCTAGCCGCCACCTGTGGCCACCGCTGTTGCTGTTACATCAGCCAGCAGCCGACGCCGTCGCCGCTGCTACAGCAGCAGCCATCGCTGCCCAAGGAGGGTTCCTTATCCTTCGTCAAGAGCTTAGGGGTCTCCGCCAACCCTCGTGGCATTCTAGAGGTCACCGTCACCGTCCGTTGAGGCTTCGAAATCGCTGCCATGAGCGATTTGATTCACTGTTCAGTCTGATCTTGGAGTTTTTAGGCTGGTTTTTTTATCATCTAAACCACCCTAGTTACTCGGAGAGGTCTCTAACGAATGGAAGAGGTTGTGGTATAAGTCTACACCCACAACCATCTTCTTGTATGCATGTGTAGAAGCGCTCATCCTTGTCTACAACCCCAATCATCGTAGCAATCATCATCATGAGATATAGCATGGTCGACTCTAAGGTCGACATCCCATCCTCAGGTGCCTTCAAAGGTACAGCACCCATTGTCAAGATGGATAGGACTAATTATGAGTTATGGGCTATGCAATTCATGAGCCTAATGTAGTGCAACAATAAGAAGCACATTATGTCACAGGACAAACCAATCGACAAGACCGGGGTTAATGCCTTGTGGGAGGCAGATGACGCGTATGCGTGTTCCTGGATATCCGGGACGGTGTTCATGGAGATAGCCAATGATATTCTGAGTCAGCCTACAGTGAAGGCGATGTGGGACATCATAGCCGCTACTTACTCGTAGGCGAAGAATGAGTTGAAAATGATGCAACTTCAGCATGATATCTTCACATCCAAGCAGAACGGGCATCCTCTTCATACCCTTTACACTTCTCTCAAAAGATTCGATGATGATTGGAGTCTTTCTAGCAGCTCTTGATTGCGAATATGATGCAGCTCGATCACAGATCCTTACTGATGCCACTATACCTCCGAGGGGGCATATCACAGATTAAATAGGTTCCATATAGCATCTAGTGGTGCTACTCAGCAGTCACTGACCTCTTCAATTATGGATGCGTCTCATGGTAGGAGTTCTATACAGTACCGAGGGCGTGGTACTCGTGGTAGGGGAGGGGGCAGTCGACCACGTCAGTCGTACACTTACTACCACAGGCCAGATCATTGAATCATTCTGAGGATACATGCTACTCCAAATATAGGTATCATGTTTCAGCTTGTGTTGCAGAGCAGACTCAGCCAGCTAGTGTTCCTGCTCCTGCATATGATCAGAGGTTCGATGAGATTGTGGCATGACGAGAGAGATTATGATTGCACATGGGTCGTCTACTGCTCCTTCGGGATCTTCAGAGGTAGCCGTGTCAGCATCTGCCACCACATCAGGTACTGCATATGCTTTTAATAGATGTTACAGAGCAGATTTGTCAGAATGGATTATGGATTCAGGAGCTTCACACCACCTCTATGATGATAGAGGGCAATTCAGTGCATACAGATCAATTCTACTAGGCAGATCTGTAGTGATAGCATATGGGACCCACTCTCCCATTACCGGACAGGGGGCTGTCAGTTGACTTCGGCAATTAGTGTACATAATGTTCTTCATACTATGGATTATTTTATGAATTATTGTCTATTAGTCAAATCACCAAAGACTTGCATTGTCATGTAATATTTGATCCGTTTTCTCTTGTGTTTCAGGACATTCTTACAGGCATGATGATTGGATCGGGTCATGAACAAGGAGTTCGCTATAGATTGGCTCAGTCCCCATATAATGGTGCTTCAACCACTCGCACTGGATCAGTCTCTCATTATGTGTGCATCTCCGGTTTGGTCAGCTTCCTCTGCAGAAGCTGTGTCATGTCCTTTCTCAGGTTTCTCCTCGCTCTACCCTCCAGTGCGAGGCTTGCCAGCTTGGGAAGCACCACTGGTCTACTTTTCAGAATCGTCAGGGTCGCAGTAATCATAGTATTTTTGAGTTGATTCATCTTGATATTTGGGTTTCGAGTCGTATCCCAGACCATCAAGGACACAGATTTTATCTTGTTGCAGTTGACAATTTTTCCAGACTGTCTTGGGTATTTCTGCTTAAAAATAAGTCCGATGTCGGTCATGTTATCAGTCCTTTGTTAAAGAAATAATGAATATTATTTTTTCTGCTAACGTCAAGTATATTCTGACAAAGCCTTAGAATTCTGTAGTTTACAACTTCCACAGTTTTTCAGAACTCTTGGTATTGTGCATCAGACTTCATGTGCGTATGCATCCCAACAAAATGGGGCGGATGGACGCAAACATCGTCACCTTTTGGATGTCACAAGAATCCTTTTAATTCAGAATCGTGCTCCTCGTTCCTATTGGTGAGATGCGGTTCTATTGCTTGCTACCTGGTGAATCGCATGTCCTCGTCTGTGTTGGGAGAGAAGAATCCGTTCTTGATTACGTTTCCTGAGAAGGATCTTTTCTCCCTCACTCCTCGTGTATTTGGGTCAGTCGCCATTGTGCATCATACATCTCCTGGCCATGACAAGCTCTCTTCTAGAGCTATCAAGTGTCTTTGAGGGGTATTTCGGGACTCAAAAAGGATACCGTTGTTTTGATCATGTTCGACGGAAGTATTATGTTAGTGTAGATGTCACTTTCTTTGAGTCTATTATGTTTTTCTCTCCTACAGGTGATAGGTTGCTTCCCTTTGGAGTCTGGAGAAGAGGTATACATGCTTCTTTCTATGGTTTCGTCTACCACACTCATGACTCCTACAACACTCCCTCCTTCACCACCATCCTCACCACCACCACCACCTCTATTGCCTCCACTAGCAACATCTATCTTTTTGCCATAGGTGTTTACACGTGGAGACCTCGTGCTCATGAGCCTCCTCCATTATCCAACATGCCTCGGGTAAATTCTGAGAACTTGGTTTCTACTGACGACACTGTGATTTGCATTTACAGCAAGATGAGCAGGTGGTGATAGAGATTCCTGTCTCGGTCACTGAGGCGATTGAGGACCTTGATGTGCCCATTGCCTTACGGAAACAGAGGTGTACCTGTGCTACGTAACCTCTTGATTCCCGTGTTTCTCTTGCACGTCCTCTCGAAAGAGTTTCAGAGGTTTGTTGTTGGACTATCTGTCGAGGATACACCACGGACATATCAGGAGTCATTACATATTAGTCGGTGGCGTCTTGCTATGGAGGAAAAGATGATTACATTACAGTCTCGTGGCATGTGGAGTATTGTTCCTACTCCACCTGATGTATATGTTGTGGTGAGCAAGTTGGTGTTGACGGTGAAACACCATATCGATGGTATTGTGGATAGGTACAACCGTACAAGGCAAGACTTATTGTTCGTGGGTTCACCCAGACATATAGGGTGGACTATCATGATACATTTTCTCATATCGCTCAGCATTTTACATCGAGGATTCTTATTTCTGTTGATGTGGCACGTGGCTAGCCTCTCTTCAGTTAGACGCCAAGAATGCCTTCTTATATGGTGACTTGCAGGAGGAAGTCTACATGCAGCAGCCACCAAGTTTTGCTGTTGAGGGGGAGTCTCATATGGTTTGTAGACTTCACAAGGCTATCTATAGCCTTAAGCAAAGTCTGACGACTTGGTTCCAAAAGCTCTATGAGTTGATTGAGTAGCTGGATTTTGTCATATTGACTGCATATCATTCACATTTCGCTCAGAGATCCCAGAGAGGTGTCATTGATATTTTATTTTATTTTATGTGGAAGATATCGTTGTTATAGGGGATGATAAGCAAGGTATTCATGCAGCTAAGGAATTCCTTGGACAGTAGTTTGTGACCAAGGACCTTGACAATCTTTGTTATTTTCTTGGCCTTGAATTTGTGAGGAACTAGCATGGGCATGGTGATGACGCAAAGGAAGTATGTTACTGATCTCCTAGCTGGGACAGGTATGAGAGGATGTAAACCTTATACTACTCCCATGGATCCGAATGTTTAAACTCTATGATGATGACACTGAAGAGGTTGATAAGAAACGATATAGAGAGCTTGTGGGGAAGCTTTTATATGTCACCATTACTAAACATGATATATCCTTCGCAGTGAGCAGAGTTAGTCAGATTATGGAGCAGGTTATGGGAGCAGCTCAGGCATGTACCTATGGATGTTGTACACATGATATTGAGATATTTGAAGACTTCTCCCGAAGCAGGACTCTTATTCAATAGAGACACATCCCTTACAGTTACATTTTGTACAGATGCAAATTATGTAGGATGCCCCAATGACAGGAAGTCTACTTCAGGCTTCGCTGTCTTTGTAGGGAGTTCACTTATTTCATGGAAGAGTAAGAAACAGATGGTTGTTGCTAGATCTAGTGCTGAATCAAAATATGGGATCATGGCACAAGATAGTACAGAGATGATGTGGGCCAGGTCCGTCCTGACTGACCTGACTATTGAGGTGTCACTTCCCATGCATCTCCAATGTGACAACCAGACTACCCTGTTCATAGCCAATAATACACCCTTTCATGAACGAACTAAGCACATCGAGGTAGACTGCTACTACACTCGATATATGATTCAAAATGGAATAATCTCCACTTCTCAAGTTATTTCAGGAGATCAAATTGCATATATGTTCACCAAAGCACTTGCTACAAGCTCATTCCATCGTTGTTGTTCCAAGCTGGGCATGATAAGGGGGAATTGTTGAGATAGTTGCTATTATTTGTCCTTTATTCATATTTTTATTCAACTGTCTAATTTATGCAGTTTTCCCATAGGACTTTTATCATATAAAAAAGAGCCCTAGGGTCTTGATGTATACAACAATTTCTTTTTCCCTTTTCACACTTCCTATGGACGATAACCGACGACGATGAAGAAGTCGCAAAGCATTGGCTTGACACACGGGCATGCATATCTACAATACCCAGTGCATCTGCAGCCAAAACAACGTAGTGGTTGCAAGCAAAGGTCAGCCCGATGGCTAAAAAAACCACATCTGGGACATCGTGGCCCTCTTTTGTGGTGGGTAACCTCTGACCAGCCTTAACCTCCCTCTCTCCTTCCCCTTCTCTCCTCTCCCTCACAGGAAAACCGGTGTCCCTCCTCTCCTTCCCCACAATGGTGAATGAGACTCTCCTCTCGCCCCCTCTCCCTTCGTTGATCTCTCTCTTCCTCTCTTGCACCCCGACATGGGTTTGCCAATGCAGACGAGACTTTTTTCCCCGCTCGCTCTCCCCCATCTCTCCATCGAGGTGGTTGCAAACTCACTGCTCATGATCATGTACACTTGATTAGCAATCCTAGCATAAATTAAGTCAATCGAATAACATGCAGCATAGAAGAATTAAAAAAGATAAATCTGTAAAAGAGAATGTCATCACATCCTATTCTACTTCTTTCTACAAATTTCCTTGAGGAACATGAATGGGAACATTATAACATGAACTATTATTAACAAAAGAGACGGTTTTTTGAACTCCTGGGAAAAAAATGCTTGACCAGAAACTCGTTTTCCATCTTTCTTGTTAATATTTTCCTGTTAAATTCTATATTCTCCCCTTTATTATTACCTTAATGCGGTCACGTTCAAAGGGAAAATATTTAAAATTGAAAGAGCTTTATGAAACGGACAAAAGAAACTGCTGCTTCATGTAGACTCTAAAGCTACAATGGCTCTGAACATATATTGTGCCATGCTTCTTAAGTTAGCATAAAATCATATTAAGATGGCCAAACTGCTTCATCCAACAAGCTTCGTTAGTGTGGCCTTACAAAATAGAAATATTTTTTTCGGAGAACCGGAGATTTTTTTTTTTTTTGAAATCAACCGGAGATATATGTTATGTCAAACAAATGTGAATCCACATTTTCAAGTATAATAATCAAGTAGTGATAACTCACCTTCGTTCCCAAATCGGTGAGAGCTATTGCCATGTTGTTCTTGGCAATCTCGAAGTTTGGGGAATATGCCAGACATCTGCTATGATGCAAAATACAAACAAATCCACAAATCAATGCAGGTAAACAAAGCACTTCTTGATGATATCGTGAGGCATAAGGCATATGAAGCTACATCTTACCTCTCATAGCACGCAATAGCTGCCTCTAGGTCCCCTCGGTTTTTGTAAATAACACCCATGTTACAGTATGCCTCGGCGTACATAGGTCTTTGGAGAGCAGCTTTCTCGTAACAACTGAGAGCCATATCATACTGCATCATCTCTGAGTAAACAACTCCAAGGTTATAATATGCAGGCTGCATTTAGAAAATAAGCGTTAATTATGCATTTTAATAAACAAATGTAACAAGAAACTAAAGTCGAATGAAAAAATCCATAAAAAAAATTGAAACAGTAGAGATGGCAATTATTTAAGGCGAGATAAATACGGCATAATTGCTGTCTATCTTTATAGCTTCGTAATACTTCTGAATTCCCTCCTGAGTGTTCCCAGCCAGCTTCAAGCTAGTACCAAGGTCTGTCAAAACAATGGCAAGACATTCTGCGGCAGGCTTATATGATGGATCTGCTTTGAGAGCCTTCTGGTATGACTGTGTAAAGTGGTATTAGGAAACATGTCAGCCGTGTGCCAATCAAAATTATATGATACACAAAAAAAATAAATGTTTATTAATAATGTGATAAGAAGGCTATTCGATCAAGGTTGTCTTCCACAGAGAGATAATTCAACTCAGTTTTTGTAATAATAATGAACACAGAATTACATGTTAGCAACTTCGTAGTTTCTCGATTGACCTTGATGTCATCCATCAAACTCTACCATCTATAACAGTATAACCTCTTGTGACAACAAAGTGTTCTTGCATATAGGAATGAAAATGGATATGGATATATCCTTATCACATTAGCGATTTTATCGGCATCTATTTTAAAATCAATAGTGTTGACTTTATTAGCTTTTCCTATTTTTGATTTATTTCTATGTCTATTCTATTTAAATGCACTCATTTTCTATGAATAACTCTTCAAGGACTATTACGTAATTGCTACTTATTAGACCCTAGGGTTTCATGCTATATAAGAAACCTAACATATGAATAAAATTCATTTCATTGCATTCTCATTCTATCCCCACATGGTATCAGATCAACAGTCCTAAACCGGAGTTCGTAGCCAAGAAACCCACCGCCACCACAAGCTCCCCAACCTCGTGTGGTCCTCTTCATCCGCGTTACCAAACATGTGTCCCTCGTCCTTCGTGCCATCAGCCTCGCACGAAGATCCCTTCTGTACGCCCTCGTAGCGTTGTTATGTGCCCAAGGTCGTTAGAAATGTTGCTGGACACCTAGGGGAGCAACCAACCATCTCCTGCGTTATTGCATACCACTACCACCCCACAAGCAGCATCGTTAAAGCCCTAGGTGCATCGCTAGCCATCTCAAGTGTTGTTCTATGCAACAGCAGCAGTAGGTCCCCAAAACAATGGTAGATGCCCTAGGGATACCGCCAGCAACCTCCAACGGTGATGTGTGCCACCAGTAGGCCCCAGTGGCTACAAAAACAGCCTCCAGAACCTCCCCCATGGACTCCCTGGGTTCCTTGTGTGCATCCTTGCACACGAACTCTATCTTGTGTGCAATCCTTGGTGCCACTACTCATGTGCGGCTGAATTGACTTCGGACTTTATTGATTTTTCTTCCTGACTGCGATGGTTGTGACTCATGTCGAGATCAAGCCCATGTTTTCCGCATCTTTTATGATGGTTCGGAGGACCTCAATCAAACTTAAGGGCGCAGATAATGGTGTTGTTGTCTCACGTCTTCAGGATGTTCATCAACGATCAGAGGAAAATATGTATTCTAATGAAGGAACCTCTAGAGGAAACGAATAAAGAATAAGATTCCTAGCTTAAGGACAATTATCCAATCATGTCATAGATGACCAACAACGTTGAGTCCCGCATTGCTACTGCCACTTTCATATACAAGGACGCTGCGAAGGATATTTGGGATGAACGGGTACAAACCTATTCTCACATAGTCCTAAGTCGTGACATGCAGACATATACATGGGAGTTTGGTCCACTTCTTAGGGAGAGTCTACCCTCTTGGAGTACCATCAACATCTCACCAACCTCTACGAGGAACTTGCCATCTTTCAGCCAATCTATTGTACCAAACAGGTGGCAAAGTGATCTCAGTGGCAAGTCTACAAATTTCTTGCTAGTCTTCATCCTCATTATCAGACGTGAAGAGCCAATTTCTCTCGTTTGATACCCTTCCCACCATCATGGTCACCTTGATATGGGGGATTCAGATTAAGACAATATTGCGCTGCATCCGTTTGGTGAATGAAAATGGGCTCTAACACTTTTCATGCGAGTTTTTAAGAACTATAGAGAGCTTTCGTCGGTACTTTTAGAGTGATTTTACGCCTCTTTCTTAGCTTCTTATCATAAAGCCATATTGTCGTGCTATTAAAAGCTTTTTTCACCTTTTTTTAGAATACCTTTCTGACCATATGAATTTCTTCTTATAACAAACAAGATAATTCAAGGAAGCAGCTAACCAGCCTACTTCGTTTACTAATAGAATGAAATTGATGATGACTTTTGAAAACTATACTACTCACTCCCCAGATCATCTCTCAAATAGATTTGATCTTTATATATAGCTCTCATATTTAACTAGCTTGATTTTCAACCTTTGGCTCTTCTGAATATCAAAAGAGGAACTAAGCATTGTCTTACCATAGACTAGTGGCATGTTGTAGATCGATTTCACTATCTTACGAGTGAAGTTTTTGCAAACGACATCAGTGGATCTGAAGACCTTTATCCCTTATTAGATGGTAAAATGAAAGATGTCTACTTGTGCTTGCTTTAAAGAGAAGAAGTGAGCCAGGGCTGAGTTCTTTACTCTTTCCCCGCTCACTCTCTCAGTCTGTCTTAAAAGAGCAAGGCAGTCTTTAAGGGATGGATTGTTGGCTAGATAAGAAGCACGGATACATCGCTTTTGTCAAGCCCTCTCTTTCTCCTTCACTCCAGTCTATATCTTATGATGTTTCTTCTATTTCGCTTTTCCCGTTCTCTTTCACATTTCCGAGATTAGTGAAAATGTAATGGGTAGACTCCCATTGATCATATTCATACTCGCAGAATGTGGAGAATCATGTTTTCCAATGTCATCTAGAAGAGGTAACCGCTACAAGTCCTGATGAAGACGAGGGCGTGATTCTGGTCGAGGATGTTGTCGTACTCTTTTCATTCACTGTCATGGATCCAACCACCCATCTGAGACATGTTGGGTAAAGTTTTGCAAACTACTACAAGCCAACGTGATATCATCGTCTGATTATGATGCAACTATGACAGAGGTGTCCTCAGATCATGAGTCTAATGGATAGATGGTCCAACTCTCTGTTGTAGACTACTCCAGACTCATGCAACTGCTACAAAATTCTCCCACCTGTGAGAATCCTCCTACGGTGAATCTAGATACAATCTCAGGTATTGTAGCCAGCATGGCTTCTGCCTCAGTGCCAGCTTCCATTATTGACTCCGGTGCATCTACTCAATTGACTGGAGAAGGTAGTCTATTGGCATCTTCTTCTATTGTAAAGATCGTATTGTTTAGTCAATGGTGCACATTCACCCATTACTGTCGTTGCGAGTTGCGACTATGAAGTTTTCCCAAACTTAGACCTTCAGGGTTTTCTGTGCTCCAAACTTTCCATTGAGCTTATCGTATATTCGTAGATTATGTCGAACTGAACTGTAGAGTGATTTTTCAAGAGTTTTATTATTTTCTTCAAACTTAACTTAGACCTTGCTAAGAACTCTGCATTTCTAGCGTCAATTGGAAGAGGTGACCGCTACAGCTCCTAACGAAGCCGAGGCCATGATTCTGATCAAGGAACTCATTGCACTATGTTCATTCACCGTCACAAATCCAACCACAAATCCGAGACGTATTGGGCAAAATATAGCAAACTACCACAAGCTAACGTGATATCATCGTATGATTATGATGCAACTATGACAGAGGTGTCTTCATATCATGAGCATAATTGATAGATGGTCCAACTCTCTGTCGTAGAATACTCCATTCTATGCAACTGCTATGGAATTCTCCCACCTGTGAAAATCCTCCTACAATGAATATAGCTACGATCGCAGGTATTGTAGTCTGTAGCCAAGCATGGCTTCAGCCTCAGCGCCAGCTTGCATTATTCAATCTGACGCATCTACTCATTTGATTAAAGAAGGTAGTATGTTGACCTCTTCTCCTACTGTAAAGTCGGTTGGTTTAGCCAACAGAACTCATTCGCCCGTTATTGTCGTTGTGACTAAGAAGTTTTCCCAAACTTAAAGATCTGAAGTTTTCTGTGCTCCTAACTTTCCACTAAGCTTATTGCCTGTTCATAGGTTTTGTGGAACTGAACTGTAGAGTGGTTTTTGATGAGTATTATTGTTTTTTTCATGATATACGGACGACGCAGATCTTTGGTGAGAGACATGAGAAAAACTGCATGTGCACATCCTTGCCAACTACATTTTTATTGGTGGTCTCAATTTCTGCTAACCAGCTTATTTGGCATTTGCATCTTGAACATCCCTCCACCACAGTCCTCTCTCAAATGTCTCCTAAATTATCACCGTTGAAGACATGTGAGAGTAAAGCTTGCCAGTTTGGCAAACATCATCGGCTCTCTTTTCCTCTTTAGCCCATTGTGGCATTTAACAACCATGTTTGATTTCTATGGGAGGTTATAAGCATGGTTTTAAAAAGCAGCGCCTCGAGGTGCAAAGGCGTACGCCTCGAGGTGAGACGTGCCAAAAGCGCCCCGAGGCGTACGCCTCCAGTCTGGTTGGTGGGGCGTACGCCTCAGCTTCGTCTGAGGCGCTAGAGGCGTGAGGCGCTCGAGGTGAGGCGGAGGCGTAAGCCTCGAGCATGAGGCTTTTTTTACCTTTTTGGTTATGTGCTTTTGATGAATCCACGATTCATCATCTCAATATCTTGATCTTAGCAAAATCCACGAGTAAATTCCCATATAAATGTCCATAAAATCCATAAATTAACAAAATACCTCTTGTAAATAAAACTCACTAATTACTGTATATAAGATTGTACAAAATAAATTAACAATAAAAAAAGCTGCAAAATCAAAGGAGTTTTATACTTGTAAATAGCCCAAAACTTCATTGATTTTTAATAATTTCATTTCAACTCCTTTTTGGCTAATTCTTTCTCTAACTTGTTCATAATAATGTATATAAAAATACAAAAATACAAAAAAATTTTACCTTAAATAAATGCTCCTAGATCCCAATGGGAAAAAGCCGTAAAGACCAACTTCCAAGCTAAATTCCCGCTCCGTATGAACTCCAAATTCACCAAACTCACTTTTAAAGTTCAAGTTAGAAAATTATCTATCCAACGGAAGTGGTTTCATTAAAATCGGAGCTCATTTGCAAAAGTTGGGTTTTGGGACCTAGATGTACATTGTACATTATGTATATATTCATACTTTCTTCATTTTTTATTATATCTTTCTTAATTATTAAAAATACAAAAAAATCATACTTGTGTTGTATTTTAATTATACTATTTTATTGTATTTTTTCGTTGTAAATATCTCTTATTAAAAAGACAAAAAAATTACATATTAGAAAAGTAAAAAAAATGTACATGGTGTTTTGTCTTTTTTTGTAAATTCTCCACTATTTCTCTTCTCTTTTTATTTTATTGTATTTAAAGTAGACAACTTTATTTATTTATTTATTTATTATTTAATTTCCATTCTCTACAATAACCACCAATTCAACTCCATTATTCCACCATTTTTTCCCAACTTCCCATTCAACTCCATTAATAAATCAACCTCCCATTCAACCCCACCACTTTAATAACCTCTCATCCCATTTTCTTTATATACATGCCATTCTCCTCATTTTTGCCTTTGATCCATCTTTATGTGAGGAGAGCCTAGTTCGCTGAGTTGAATCGGTGACAGCGACGCAACCGCGGTCGAACGACGACGGCCCTCTCTCCGGTGTGATCCGTTGGCTTTTTGGCCAACATCGCAGCCGCAACCGCGCGCTGCTCGAGCTCATCGCACGCCGGCGATTTGAGCGAAGACCGTGCTCACGAGAGCACTCCATAGGCATCCGCGTCCATCATAGGTAATTTTTCTTTTCATCTTATCATCATTAGTATCTTTGCATTTTTTTAGCACATCACATTACCACCACCAATATCATCTTTATTTTCGTCACTTCTTTCACCCCACCACATTTTATTTCATCACATTTTTTTCCCATCATGTACATCTTCTAATTAACAAAACAAAAAAAAATTAATTAAAACAAAAAAAAAGATGTTCTTTCATTACCACTTACTTAGCTCCATTTCATCATCATTATAATCATCGCATTTTTTCCCATATTACTTACTCCTTGTTTAAAGAAAAAAAATAAAAAAAAATAAAACAAAAAAAAGAAGTTTTCTTTTTTATTCACTTTATTACAGCAGTAAAACAAAAATTAAAAAATCAAAAAAAATAAAAAAAAACAAAAAAACGGAGGGGAAGCAGCAGCACCGCCGCCGCCCCCCTCCCTTCCTCACCGCCGGCCCACAACCATCCCGCCGGCCGCCCGCCACCCCCATCGCCATCTCCACGCCGGACCACCGCCTTCCTTCGCGCGGCTCCCTCCCAGCCGGCCACAGCCGCCAGCGGCTGAGCCGCCCCTCCAGCGCGGCCGCCGCTGCAAGCGGCTGCCTCCGCGCCGCCCATCTCCGCCGCCCTCAGCTCCTCTCCAGCGCCAACCGCCCGCTTCCTCCGCGCGCCGGCGAGCGCGCCGCGCCTCCGCCCTCCGCCATGCCAACCGCCGGCCGAGCCCCCCTCAATTTGGGTTCCCCATTTCCACCGTCTCCAGGAAGGAGAAGGTCCGAATATTTTTAATTTTTTTATGTAAAAATTATACTTCTTTTATGTATAGTTTCTATAATTGCAAAAAGGTCCCTGTATATAGTTTGCTTGTAAATATTGTTTTCTGATTTTGCAAAGACACCCATGTATTCGCACTTTAATTTGGACCTCGTTTATGCATCTTTTTGATCAATGAAAAATACCACTGTGTTGAGCAACTAATTGTGTACCTTTTGAGTATTTATTTGGATTTTTATGTTACATGGGTAATTAATTAAAAATGATTAACTGAAACTTTGCATATTTTACCCACTCAGTGCTCTTAAATTCATATCTAACACACGGTTGCTCTAAAAATTCCACAAAAATTATATTTGATGCTTTGATGAGTGTTTAACATACTTTCCAAATTTCATCCAAAATGGAGTTGTCTTGTGCCTTAAATAAATTGTAGAGTGATTTTAGTTTTTGATTTTTAATTAAATCCCCGTATATTCTTTTTGCGAAATTTCAACTCTCCTGGATTCTAGATCTAAATATCTTTCTGAGATAATTCGCATTCTGATTATTTTTATAACGTGGATTAATTAGGAATTAATTACTCACTGTCACTCTGTTTCCACTAAAAAATACATAAAAAATTCATATTTTGTCAAAAAATTCCAAAAATATTACTGTAGCTTCCTTGCATCATGTTTTCATTTCAGTAATTTTTTCATAATTTTTACTTACTGTTTGTGTGAGAAATTGCGAAAAAACCCATAAAAAGTGTGCATTTTTATTTATTGCATTTTAACCCCTAAAATTCTAAAAAAATATGTTTTGCATTCATCATTGGACTAAGTTTACTGGAAAAATATAATTTGGCTTAATTGAATTAATCTCGCATTAAATTAAATTAGGCTAAGTTGTATGCTTTCGTAGTATCTTAATTCAACCGCATTTTGTTTTTGGCATTCTACTTGCATAAAAAAATCTAAAAAAAACCGCATTGGATATCTAGGCCTAAATTTGCAAATTAACCCCAAAGTTGTTCCTTTGCCTCCCTGAGTTTGACCCCGGACTTGCCCGGGATATAAATTAAAGCCGAGACACTCTTCACGGAGATCTTCTCTCGGTTCTGACCGAATCGCTGAGTACACGTATTACAACGTGACCAAATTAAACATCGTATCCAGCGACACGTCAGATGGCGCCGTTGCCGGGGAGGCAAACGGCTTAGGGACTAATTTAAAATTTTGGATTTAGTTTTCCATTTACTCGGGTAGTCTGACCCCCGAGCCACTTGTATTTATTCCTTTTTTTTTGTAATTATTTCTCTTCATATTTTTTGTATATATCTTGTTGTTTATCTCTCTAACATAAATCTTATTTTCCTTGCGAGGGCTCGGTGGACTTGGAGTGCATCGGAGGTCGACGGACGCGACGCGCGCCAACTGCTGAAGTGCGAGGATAAAGCAATTTATTTTTGAGAGAATTTTGTAAATTATTGTAATTATTTAGGTAGTTGCTCATTTCTAGCGGCTCTTGTTTGAGAGCTCGCGCATGTAAAAAGACTTAGACATTATTTGTGGTGTGTCGAGCCTGTTTCACTCTCCGGCGAGGGTGGGGCTTGACTTGAGTGGCGAAATTAAGGATTAGGCACACGGTAGTTTAGATTCAAATTTGCTTGTGCCCATCGTAATTTAGGCCACACTTATCTTAGAAGATTCACATATCTTATAAGATTCATAATGAGACGCACATAGACACGTACTATTTAGCTCAAATTCAATCAATTCTTCCCCGCTAATAGTATACTGTTTAGGTGCGGTTTTCTCGATCTGCATGCATTTAGTGTAATATTTACAAATTCTGTTCTGCATAACGCATGAAGAGTGTTGGGATTCACTGTAAGTATGCCTTCTTCTGAGCATGCATCATATTCTCGTTTGCATTCTGATTTCCGATTCCCATCTTGTTTTACAACTTAAGGTCAAAAGGAAATTGGGACTGAACGGTAGACGTGCTTGTGTGTTCACATAAATTTCAAGTGATAACCTAACTCTAAAATTGGGACTGAATTGAGCAGGTCGATCTAATTAATTGGAATAAAAAGAACCCTTGTTCTCGGGTGCAGAAAGCCCTCATTGTTTGTTTTAATTGCAAGTGAGAGAGAGACGACCCTAGGATAGAGCCAAGTCTGGATTTCTTACTTACTACTGGTTCTTTCTTTTTAGGCGATTAGCTACTTTTCAGTGAGGATTTACGGGTAGTCGGTAAACGGTCCGGACTTCCTTAGCAGAGTGGGAGGTTTAGAGGACGCATTAGTCCTCAAGGAACGGGTAGCCGTATTTATACGGTCCGTACTTACTCCTATACTGGCTGAAAGTAGGTCAAACTAGTCGTAAGAACCGGGTCAGTCTGTAGGAAAATACGGGCACCTAACAGCTCGTTAATCTTTCCAAGATTGTATTATCGCCAACTAAAATTGACCAGATAAATCGGCCGAACTCTTACGGCCATCATGTGATGAGTTGGTGAAATTGGGGGTTTGAATTGCGTTTGTATTGTGTGAGTTCACTCCGCACATTTACGTGCACCATAGAACTAGTGCCTCATTGATTATCGTGATCTAATCGGTTCTTTTGACATCGAAGATGACTGATTGGGGGGATATTTATTCGGACTTTGCGAATCTCTCGTTGAACCCTTCAAAAAGTACGTCTTCAAAGGTCCAAGCGCAACTTGGACCAACCTGCACTCATGACCCTCTTGAGCCCAGGATCACTCACTCTCGGGATGGTTACCCTCAAACCATTCCATTTCTCTCTTCCCACCTCACCGAGGAAGACCATCGCCTTGGTGAGAATATCGTGATTCATAAATCCTCTTCTAATAAAGAACACATTGCTGATTCAGGCCATATAGAAGACACGAGTAAAATGCCTCCAAAGAAGAAAGAAGAGGAAGAAGAGAACCATGAAGACCCGATGAGAAGTATACTAGCCCGATTGGCTGCATCTGAGCAACAACAAGCATTACTGAGAGCTCAGTTAGGACAGTTAAATGTTGGGGTCCAACTACCAATGGATGCGGCTTATAACCCCGGACAATATCAAATTCATAACTACTTGAGTCCGGCCGAACCCGAGGTTGATTTTGAGCTGAAGCCGCATTTCCTGAACCTGCTGCCACATTTTGATGGGAATGCTTCTGAGGAGCCATATGCATTCCTAAGGGACTTTGAGCTCATCTGTGCTAACCTCAAACATAATAATGTTAGCCAGGATTATATTAGGCTCAAAGCCCTTCCATTTGCCTTGGGTGGAAAAGCCGATTACTGGGTGAAGAATCTTGGAATCATCGTCACCACATATGCCCAGTTCAAGGACTTGTTTTTGAAGAAGTTCTACCCTTTGAGTAGAACTAACATGATGAGGACGCGCATTACGAGTTTTTCCCAATTACCCAATGAAGCCTTCTGTGATGCTTGGGAAAGATTCAAGGACATCCTGCAAAAGTGTCCTTGTCATAGACTAGATGACAACATCTTGGTCCAATCCTTCTTCACTGGTCTCAACCCTGAGATGCAGGGTTTAGTGAGCGCTGCCTGTGGAGGCAGCTATACATCACGAGGAGCGGATACCGTCTGGAGGGTATTCGAGCAGATGGCTGAAACTAGCCGCTCACAGATGGCCAGCAGGGCCTATACACCTTCCCCTAGTTCACTCTCACTTGGAGGGGGGAAACCAGCCGTAGTCGATCTCTCTCAGGACGTGATCCCTAGCATGGGACTCCTTGCTGACAAGCTTACTGTAGTCGAGAAGATCGACAGGAGGATTGATGAGTTAGACCGGAGCGTCTCCAAACTTCCAAAACAGATGGAGGAGTTGACTGAGAATGTATCTAAGATAAGGATACCCGCCGTGACTGCACCCTCTGCTCCCATTTACCGAGTTCACCATGTTCAGGAGCAGTTGGTGTCAGGGCAACCCCAGCCATGGGAGCAGGACCAATCCTACACCCACCCTTTCCAGCAGCCACCTCCAGTAGCAGAGACAGTCCAGGAGGAGCCTCCACCAGTTTGGGAGGTGAATGGGATATGGTATACTCAGGATCCTGCCAGGCAGGGAAGTACGGGAGACCAACAGACCTATCAGCGTCCCCCGACCTTTCACAACACCGCATTCACCTCCGCACCACCTCCTTCACAGCAGAGCCCTGGATTCCATCCACCCCAGCAGCAGAGGCAGCAGTACCAGCAGTATGGCCGACAGGGCCATTACCAAACGGGCCAGCAGGGCCCGCAACCCCAGCAGCAGCAGAGGCAGTACACTGGCCAGCAGGGCCAGTCTTCTCGTTCTTCTTCCCAGTCTTATCCACTTCCTTCATCGTCTAGTCCCATGGATATTCAGCAGCAGATACTCGACGAGCTACGTTCCTACAGGAACGAGGTTCAGGACTTACGGGTGGATGTCAACTGCCTGTCAAGATGGCGAGACGAGCAGACTGCACCCTCTACCTCGATCCCAGCCCAAGTTCAGGCTAACCCCAATAGCCTGAACCGTTCTAGTTCTCAGCAGCACTTTGGTCAGGTATACTATTCAGCATCTCCTAAATCTGAACATGAGATTCTTTCGTGTGACGAGGCTAACCACATGTCACTCAGGAGCGGAAGGACCGTGGTCGTACCTAACCGGGTGAGGGACACGAGGAGGGGCATCTCTGGAGCTCTACCTGAGGAGTATTCAGAGAATGAGGAGGAGAGGCATCATATCTCAGAGCCCCATCAGCATCATTCGAGGATTTCTACTCAGGGAGCCGAGAGGAGGAGGAGAGTACGTATGCAGCATCGTCAGCATGGATATTCTTCTGAGTCTATGGAGGACCTTGCATCTCCAGTTGTGGCGGATACCACTCCAGTTTCTATTCCACAACCTTTAGTAGATAGTCTAGATCTTGAGTCCATGTTGCATCAAAAAGATTCTTGTATGAAGAACTTTGTTTCCTTTAATGCAAAGAATGATCTTTCAGTTCATGATTCAGATTCTTCATCCTCTGTTTCCTTAGCTTCAATCCCTTTCCCCCGTGCTCTTACGGCAGGAAAGCGCATCAAAAAGATTCAGAAAGATGACCCCGATATGGCGTGGTTTTGTAAAGAAAACATCACAGTTAAGGTGCCATTTGATGAATATGTGGCTAACCATCCTACCTTCCAAAAATACCTTAAGGTGAGATGCACACCTAGAAGGGTTAGCAGGAAGAAAGATAACCGAAATATAAAGACACATGTCTTATCGGTAGCCACAACCTATTGTCTCAAGAATCAGACTTTGCCAAAGAAAAAGAGAGACATGGGTGCTCACTATGTGGAGAGTCGTATTGACGACATTGCGTTTGCACGCACACTCTTAGATAACGGTTCTTCAATCAACTTACTTCCCTTAGCCTTATATCAGAAATTGGAGTTGGGACCACTTCGCAAATCTAGAGCTTTACTCCAATTCGCAGATCGTTCAATGAAGAGACCTAAGGGAGAAGTGAAGAACGTCGTTATCTCGATTGAGGGGCAGAACTATCAGGTGGACTTCACAGTCTTAGACATGGAGACCCCCAATCATTGGAGAGAATCTCAGATCATTCTCGGGCGACCCTTCCTTAAGACCGCAGGCGCAGCTTTCGATTATGGTACGGGAATGATGAAGTTCCGTTCTCCAGGCGGAGAAGTGAACCTTGAGATGAAGCAAACCAAGTGTCAGCGACCTGATTCAGAGAGTAGCACAGAGTACTCATCTTCAGAGGCAGACTGCAGTTTGATTAGCACAGTTGGGATTTGGGGACAGATTCCTTCAGGACAGAGCGAGACCCTTTCATCTGGAGAGGATATAGTGCATGATGCAGTTTGCCAGGTGTTGTCTGATCTTGTTAGAGATGTATCAACCTATTCTCATGATGACTTAGAGATCCATCCGGATCTGTCAGTTCCATCCTCTTCGGAACAATCATGGGACATAGATGACGAGTCGGACGTGGCTTTTGCCGATTGTTTGGATACTTTTGACGATCCGACTCCCGATACTTCTGATTTGGTGGCGAGTACTACTCAGCTTAGCCCACCTTCATGCAACACGGAACCAGATTCAGATTCAGTTCAGCCAGATCTGTTTGATGATACCACATTGCCAGAACTGAAATCACTACCTTCTACACTTAAGTATGCCTTTCTTACGGGACCCAAAGAGAGATATCCTGTCATCATTAGCTCAGACTTGACTTTAGAACAGGAGTCTAGGTTGTTAGAGGTCTTAGAGAGGAACCGCAAAGCAATAGGCTGGACAGTGTCGGATCTCGTGGGCATCAACCCCGCTCTCTGCTCGCACCACATTTTTACTGAGGATAACGTGAGACCTTCCCGTGAGTTTCAGAGGAGACTTAACCCCAATCTACGGGAAGTGGTGAAGAATGAAATTGAGAAATGGTGCAAAGCAGGGTTTATATACCCTATTTCTGACTCCAAGTGGGTGGCCCCACTTCATGTTGTCCCGAAGAAATCGGGAATTCAGATGGTCACCAACGAGGAGGGGGTAGAGATCGCGACACGGGTACCCACGTCGTGGCGCGTCTGTGTCGACTACAGGCGCCTGAATGCTGCGACCAAGAAAGATCACTTTCCCTTGCCTTTTATTGATCAGATCTTGGAGAGACTCGCAGGGAAAGAGTTCTTCTGTTTTCTTGACGGGTACTAAGGCTACAACCAGGTGGCCATAGCCCCTGAGGACCAGGAAAAGACCACATTCACATGTCCATTCGGCACTTATGCTTTCAGGCGCATGCCATTCGGGCTCTGCAATGCCCCGGGCACATTTCAGCGGTGCATGATAGCCATATTTGCCGAGATGGTGGGAGATTTCCTGGAAGTGTTCATGGATGACTTCTCGGTCCATGGTGATTCTTTTGATACATGTTTAGCGCACTTGGACCGAGTCCTCACGAGGTGTAGAGAGGTGAATCTGGTACTCTCCTGGGAGAAGAGTCACTTTATGGTGACGGAGGGTATCGTGTTGGGGCATGTCATCTCCAAAAGAGGAATGGAGGTTGACCCTGCCAAGGTGGAGGTGATCAAGAAACTCGATCCACCTACCAACGTGAAGTCAGTGCGGTCATTCTTAGGGCATGTTGGATTCTATAGGAGATTCATTCAAGATTTTTCAAAGATCGCCCGCCCACTGACTGAGCTCTTGAAAGACATAGAGTTTGTTGTAGATCACAGGTGTCTGGAGGCCTTTGAGCTCTTGAAGAGGAAGATTTGTGCCTCGCCTATCCTACAAGCTCCTGACTGGTCTCTCCCCTTTGAGATCATGACTGACGCTTCAGATTTCGCTATAGGAGCTGTGTTAGGACAACGGCGAGAGGGGATTCCGTTTGCGATTCACTATGCGAGCAAAGTTTTAGATCCTACACAGAAAAATTATACAGTGACTGAAAAGGAAATGCTCGCGGTAGTATGGGCCCTCGAGAAGTTCAGATCATATATTTTGGGCTCTAAGGTGACAATATATACTGATCATACAGCCATTCGGTACTTAATGGAAAAGAAGGACGCAAAGGCGCGTCTTCTTAGGTGGATTTTACTCCTCCAGGAATTTGATTTGGAGATTAAAGATAAACCTGGAGTGAAGAACGTTGTGGCTGATCATCTTTCTCGGATTGAACTTAAGGATTCTCCTGATCATGAGCGGATTAGAGAGACCTTCCCAGATGAGTCAATTTGTGTTATTGACTCCCTCCCGTGGTATGCCAACATGGTGAACTATCTTGTCTCCAAGCAGGTTCCCCATGGTTGGACTAGGAGCAGCATTGATCGACTGAAGTCAGATTCGAGGAGATACCACTGGGACGATCCTTTCCTTTTCTTCGAAGGACCGGATTGTGTTTGGAGAAGGTGTATTCCTCAGGAGGAATACCATAGTGTCCTCACATATTGTCATTCACTTGAGGCTGGAGGACACCATTCGGGAAAGCGAACCGCTCACAAAGTACTTCAATGTGGATTGTATTGGCCGACCTTGTTTAGAGATGCCATTGATTTTGTACGGTCGTGCCCGATTTGTCAAAGGATGGGAGGGGCAGTTGGACAGAGAGATGAGATGCCCATGCAACCGATGATTATTTGTGATATTTTTGATGCATGGGGCATAGATTTTATGGGTCCCTTTCCCAACAGCCATGGACATGAGTACATATTGTTGGCGGTTGACTATCTATCTAGGTGGGTGGAGGCTATTCCAACCCGAACCGCAGACAGCAAGACTGTTTGTAAGTTTGTGAGAGATCATATCATTGCTAGGTTCGGGGTGCCGAAAGTTTTGATATCTGATGGGGGTAGCCACTTTGTGAATCGAGATATGAGATCTTTAGCTAAGGACTATGGATTTGATCATAGAGTTACTAGTCCTTACCACCCACAGTCCAACGGCATGGCAGAGGTTTCGAACAGAGAGGTGAAGAATATTTTGCAGAAATTGGTTCGTCCTGATAGAAAGAACTGGTCTCAACTTTTGGACCAAGTTCTGTGGGCCTATAGGACAGCCTACAAGACACCATTGGGTACTTCACCATTTAGAATGATCTATGGCAAGCCATGCCATTTGCCCGCAGAATTGATTCATAAATCCGAATGGGCAATTAAGAAGATTAATTGGAGTTGTCACCTAGGGAAACTTTGTCGAGACTTGAACTTAAACGAGCTCGTGGAAATCCGAAACAGGGCATATGACAATAGTTTGATTTATAAGGACAAAGTAAAGAGATGGCATGATCAACACATTAGGTGCAAAGACTTTGTCCCTGAACAAAAGGTATGGTTGTTCAATGCCAGGTTGAAGATGTTCCATAGGAAGCTCAAATCTAAATGGACGGGTCCCTTTGTGGTTAAGAAAGTGCACGAGAATGGAAGTGTAGAGATAGCTGATCTCGCAGATGGTGCACAATCTCATGTGGTGAATGGACAACTGTTGAAGCATTTTGTTGATTCCAAAGAGCAGTTAGTCCAAGTCGAGGTCATCAACTTCATACAGAGTAAGCACAGAGCACATACATCTTATTACTCTTCATGAAGATGCAGCATCAAGATTCAACATCTTAGAAGAGTCCATCACTCTTGTACATATTCTCCCTTCTTTGTATATTCTCGAGATCACGTCGGTTCTCACACTTACTCTTGTCCTATACTTAGGCTGACCAAAGCCTAAGTATAGGGGGGACCGATGCCCGCCATGTGTATTTACTCATCATTTCTCCTCTTGACCTCGTCCGCCCCATTTTTGCTCTTCTTCTACACTTAGGCTGTCCAGAGCCTAAGTATAGGGGGGGCGGATCGACTTCTATACTTTCTATTATTTTAGCTTTCCTACGCTTAGTACGAGCTATGTCTTTTTGTCACCTAGTGCCATGAGGACATAGCACAAGCTAAGTATAGGGGGGCGTGTATATATTACATATATATTTTACCCATACCTCGTACCTTCACGTATTTTTGTATATACTATACAATAATTATGGGGAGGGTAAAAAAAGTAAGTAAAAAAAACTCTTTTTCTTTATTTGCTTAAAAAAAACTTTTCAAAAAAAATCCTCTTTTGCTAAAAAAAAACTTTTTCAAAAAAAAAGTCTTCTCTTATTCACCTATCTTTTTCAAAAAAAAACTCTTGAAAAAAAAAGCAAAACTTTTCTAACAAAAAAAAACTTCTTCTTTGCCTTTGTTTGTCAACAAAAAAAAACCTTTGTGAAAAAAAACTAAAAAAAAACTAACTAATAAGTTGGTTTAATCCCTGACACAATTCACTTTCACACAAGACTAGTGATGTTCAAGAACACTTGGTTTATGAGGTCTTGAGATTTTGAGTTAACCAGCCTTAGTCATTAGGGTCCTTGACTTAATTATTCACATTTCCCTAGTTTGAAAGAAGTGTGTGCTATATTGCATGCTTAGTCTCTACCTTAAGAATATGATCTGCACCTCACATACACGACTGCAGTTATGATGAGATGAGTTGAAATTTCACTTGAGGAACTGGGATGAGGGATTTGAGTTTGGACTTGATTTAATGATGCTCGAGGATGGGATAAAATCAATGAAGGCTTCATGAAACCTGAGTGTCAGCATCTTTAGCCAGTATGAGAACATGGTTCTTGTACTATCTCTTGACATTTACCTATGTGCCAGGGTGTGATAAAATAAAAAATTGTTGATCAGTGTGCGCCAACTCTTGGTAAAAGCAGTGGAGCTAGCCACAAATACTACAAAGCAATGAAATGTCAAAGAAAAGCTCTCATTCCACAAAGTCAATTATCAAAAGAGCTTCCACCAAAGGCGAGCGCTCCCAACCATTTCAAAGTGTCCACTTGGACCACCGCTATTAGGACCAGGAGTCGGGCTTGTACCAAAAAAGGGCTCTGCATCGTAAATGCTACAAGTCTGGGTGTAGAAGGTACGATAGGTACTCAAAAAAGGCACACCCCGGTGTACTCCCAGGAAAACAAGTGCAGACGGCTCCAACTTCTCTTGACGGACGCACTGATCAACACCAAAAAAATGTGTTGCGTAATAAGGCACTTGAGAGGATCCTTGTTCCAATGAGAGGGAGAGAAGAAATGACACAATCCTATGCCCTCCATCAACTGGCCTGCCATCTACACTTTCAAGTCTGACAACTAAAGAGACGGTGGATTGGATGCAAGAAATGATTTATTCCCTAGTGTTGAGGATCGGGTCCATAGGAGAGTCTCTTGGACTGGAACCTTGGGTGACGTTGTGACTCTACTCTTATAACTGCAGTCCACACTTAAAGTCATATCCCTTATATATACGTATACAAAGAGAGTCCGATGATTAGGGGAATTGGGTACCTTTTGACTAGAGCTTGGTTCAGCTTAGAATTTTAGGATCTCTAAAACCGAGAAATCTTGAACGGATCAAGTCTTGTATTCACATGCACAGTCAGGGGTTGACCAAACTTATTCATTCTTTATTTGCTCGAGGACTAGCAAAGTTTAAGTATAGGGGGGTGATGAATCCACGATTCATCATCTCAATATCTTGATCTTAGCAAAATCCACGAGTAAATTCCCATATAAATGTCCATAAAATCCATAAATTAACAAAATACCTCTTGTAAATAAAACTCACTAATTACTAATTACTGTATATAAGATTGTACAAAATAAATTAACAATAAAAAAAAGCCGCAAAATCAAAGGAGTTTTATACTTGTAAATAGCCCAAAACTTCATGGATTTTTAATAATTTCATTTCAACTCCTTTTTGGCTAATTCTTTCTCTAACTTGTTCATAATAATGTATATAAAAATACAAAAATACAAAACAAATTTTACCTTAAATAAATGCTCCTAGATCCCAATGGGAAAAAGCCGTAAAGACCAACTTCCAAGCTAAATTCCCGCTGCGTATGAACTCCAAATTCACCAAACTCACTTTTAAAGTTCAAGTTAGAAAATTATCTATCCAACGGAAGTGGTTTCATTAAAATCGGAGCTCATTTGCAAAAGTTGGATTTTGGGACCTAGATGTACATTGTACATTATGTATATATTCATACTTTCTTCATTTTTTATTATATCTTTCTTAATTATTAAAAATACAAAAAAAAATCATACTTGTGTTGTATTTTAATTATACTATTTTATTGTATTTTTTCGTTGTAAATATCTCTTATTAAAAAGACAAAAAAATACATATTAGAAAAGTAAAAAAAATGTACATGGTGTTTTGTCTTCTTTTGTAAATATTCCACTATTTCTCTTCTCTTTTTATTTTATTGCATTTAAAGTAGACAACTTTATTTATTTATTTATTATTTAATTTCCATTCTCTACAATAACCACCAATTCAACTCCATTATTCCACCATTTTTTCCCAACTTCCCATTCAACTCCATTAATAAATCAACCTCCCATTCAAACCCACCACTTTAATAACCTCTCGTCCCATTTTCTTTATATACATGACATTCTCCTCATTTTTGCCTTTGATCCATCTTTATGTGAGGAGAGCCTAGTTCCCTGAGTTGAATCGGTGACAACGACGCAACCGCGGTCGAACGACGACGGCCCTCTCTCCGGTGTGATCCGTTGGCTTTTTGGCCAACATCGCAGCCGCAACCGCGCGCTGCTCGAGCTCATCGCACGCCGGCGATTTGAGCGAAGACCGTGCTCACGAGAGCACTCCATAGGCATCGGCGTCCATCGTAGGTAATTTTTCTTTTCATCTTATCATCATTAGTATCTTTGCATTTTTTTAGCACATCACATTACCACCACCAATATCATCTTTATTTTCGTCACTTCTTTCACCCCGCCACATTTTGTTTCATCACATTTTTTTCCCATCATGTACATCTTCTTATTAACAAAACAAAAAAAATAATTAAAACAAAAAAAAAGATGTTCTTTCATTACCACTTACTTAGCTCCATTTCATCATCATTATAATCATCGCATTTTTTCCCATATTACTTACTCCTTGTTTAAAGGAAAAAAATAAAAAAAAATTAAAACAAAAAAAAGAAGTTTTCTTTTTTATTCACTTTATTACAGCAGTAAAACAAAAATTAAAAAATCAAAAAAAAATAAAAAAAAAACAAAAAAACGGAGGGGAAGCAGCAGCACCGCCGCCGCCCCCCTCCCTTCCTCACCGCCGGCCCACAACCATCCCGCCGGCCGCCCGCCACCCCCATCGCCATCTCCACGCCGGACCACCGCCTTCCTTCGCGCGGCTCCCTCCCAGCCGGCCACAGCCGCCAGCGGCTGAGCCGCCCCTCCAGCGCGGCCGCCGCTGCAAGCGGCTGCCTCCGCGCCGCCCATCTCCGCCGCCCTCAGCTCCTCTCCAGCGCCAACCGCCCGCTTCCTCCGCGCGCCGGCGAGCGCGCCGCGCCTCCGCCCTCCGCCATGCCAACCGCCGGCCGAGCCCCCCTCAATTTGGGTTCCCCATTTCCACCGTCTCCAGGAAGGAGAAGAAGGTCCGAATATTTTTAATTTTTTTATGTAAAAATTATACTTCTTTTATGTATAGTTTCTATAATTGCAAAAAGGTCCCTGTATATAGTTTGCTTGTAAATATTGTTTTCTGATTTTGCAAAGACACCCCTGTATTCGCACTTTAATTTGGACCTCGTTTATGCATCTTTTTGATCAATGAAAAATACCACTGTGTTGAGCAACTAATTGTGTACCTTTTGAGTATTTATTTGGATTTTTATGTTACATGGGTAATTAATTAAAAATGATTAACTGAAACTTTGCATATTTTACCCACTCAGTGCTCTTAAATTCATATCTAACACACGGTTGCTCTAAAAATTCCACAAAAATTATATTTGATGCTTTGATGAGTGTTTAACATACTGTCCAAATTTCATCCAAAATGGAGTTGTCTTGTGCCTTAAATAAATTGTAGAGTGATTTTAGTTTTTGATTTTTAATTAAATCCCTGTATATTCTTTTTGCGAAATTTCAACTCTCCTGGATTCTAGATCTAAATATCTTTCTGAGATAATTCGCATTCTGATTATTTTTATAACGTGGATTAATTAGGAATTAATTACTCACTGTCACTCTGTTTCCACTAAAAAATACATAAAAAATTCATATTTTGTCAAAAAAATCCAAAAATATTACTGTAGCTTCCTTGCATCATGTTTTCATTCCAGTAATTTTTTCATAATTTTTACTTACTGTTTGTGTGAGAAATTGCGAAAAAACCCATAAAAAGTGTGCATTTTTATTTATTGCATTTTAACCCCTAAAATTCTAAAAAAATATGTTTTGCATTCATCATTGGACTAAGTTTACTGGAAAAATATAATTTGGCTTAATTGAATTAATCTCGCATTAAATTAAATTAGGCTAAGTTGTATGCTTTCGTAGTATCTTAATTCAACCGCATTTTGTTTTTGGCATTCTACTTGCATAAAAAAATCTAAAAAAAACGCATTGGATATCTAGGCCTAAATTTGCAAATTAACCCCAAAGTTGTTCCTTTGCCTCCCTGAGTTCGACCCCGGACTTGCCCGGGATATAAATTAAAGCCGAGACACTCTTCACGGAGATCTTCTCTCGGTTCTGACCGAATCGCTGAGTACACGTGCTACAACGTGACCAAATTAAACATCGTATCCAACGACTCGTCAGCTTTGCACATGACCCTATTTTTAAATAAGCATTATATTTTTTTTAATGTTTGTGTTTTTGTTTCCATGTTAAACCTTATATATTTATATATATAGCTCCATGCAAAGAGAAGAGATTGCTTGAAACAAGCGGAGCTCCATGATCTTGTATACATCATATTCAATTTATCATCTACACATACTAGTTCTATTGCACACAGATTTTTATTTGAATTGTAATAATTTTTTTATATTAGTTGCATGTCTGTAACTTGATGTTTGTTATTTGGTTGTATAAGATGTGAATCTTATACTAGTTATCACATATTAAAAGAAGCAAGATTGAAAAATAAACACGTGAAATAAAATAATTGTTATGTTTTATTGTGAATAGTTGAATAAAAACAATATCATTAGTAAAAAAATTGCCGGGGGCGCTGCCCACACACACCTGCAAGGGGGAGCGCACCTGCTCCCCCCTAGACCCCCCCACAGACTCGTTGACCAGACAGCGAGACCCCCGTCTTATTGGGGTATGATATGGCAGGAGGGGATGCATATGACGGTTCTCAAACTACATCCAGCAAGACAAATGGTTGGAATTCAAGGCATATTAATATTTTTTACTTCGAACACTAAAATATGGTTTCTATTGTACTTTAGAGTTAAGTATATACTTTAGTTCAATACTCATATATAATCATTGAAGTTGGAGTTGGAACTTGATATCCCCTATATTAGTAGCTTAGTATTAGTATTTTGAACTTCAATGCCTTCATCGCTTATGTATTGTATCGTTTACTAGTTTTAAATTATTCATGAATATGTTTTTGACAAAGCTTAATATTATTATATACTTTTTTCAATGTATTTTCCTTTAATTTAATTTTTTTCAAAAAAATGAGGCTTACGCCTTGCCTCAATTTCGGAAAAACGCCTCAGACCACCTCATGCTTTTTTAAACCTTGATCATAAGTATTATGTTGGTTTTATTAGTACAACAACAAAGCCTTTTCTCACAATGAAGTATGGACAGCTACAAGAATTTTTCGCCACCATTCAGATCTATTTTGGGTCATTCCCGAGCTTAAACCCAAATAACTAAGATTCTTTTCTGATAGTCTCATTCCAACACTTCTTGAGCCTTCCTCGCCCACTCTTAACCAGCTTAACATCCAAAATCTTGTATCTTCTAACTGGTGCATCAATCGATTTTCTTTGCAAATAGCCAAATCATCTTAAGCGGTTTTCTCTCCCCTTATCCTCTATCAGAGCTACACTAACTTTTCCTTTGATCGCATCATTCCGAATCCAATTTTTTCGTGTATGATCACATATCCACATTCGCATTTTCATTTCTGCTATTGTCATTCTCTGTACATGTCTATGGTTCACAGGCCAACATTCTAATCCATATAGCATAGCAGGTCTCACGGATGCTTTGTAATACATTTGACTTTCAAAGGGATTTTCTTATTACAAAGAACAATAGAGGCTCCTCTCCACTTTAGTTAAACTGCATTTATTATATGAGTAACATCTCCATCAATTTCCCCATCTTCTTGCAAAATATATCCGAAATATCTAAAAGAATTTTACTTCTGAAAGTTATCGTCTCTAATCTTCACCTCGAGTCCTTCATCGTTGTTTCCATCAAATGTGCACTCCATATATGCAGTCTTAGCCCTACATAAACCGACATCTTTTAGTCTCTAAGGCATGTCTCCAAACCTCCAACTTCTTATTTACTCCATCTCTTGTCTCATCAATCAACATAATAGCATCGGCGAACAGCATGCATTAAGGTATCTCATCCTGAACGCGACTAGTCAACTCATCCATAACCAAAGTAAAAAGGAATAACTCAAAGATGAACCTTAAAGCAGACCGATGGAAACGCTAAAATAGTAAGTCTTCCTAGGTTGGATCCTTACACAAGATGAAACCCCATCATACATATCCTTTATAAGGTTAATATATAGGACAGGTTCTTGTCTCTTCTCCAAAACTCTCCACAAAATCCTTTTCCCAAACTGGATCCAAATAAACTCTTTATTCCCTTTCCCAATGAAAAGCTTAGGAAATATCGCTTCCATCTAGTCTCTATATCATTTACAGTAACAAGCAAATGTCCCTCAACATCCTTGATGCATCTCACTTGAGAAAGATCTTTTGTCTTTCTTTCTCTTGTTTTGGCCAATTTGAATATATCCTTCTGGACATGTTTCTAGTCAAGCTTTTTGTACAAAACTTCATAAGCTCTAGACTAGCTTCACTTACAGCCTTCTTTGCTTCCTTTTTCGCTACTTTGTAGGTGTAATAGTTTCCTCTAGTCTATCCTTATGCATAGCTTTAAAGCAAGCTCTTTTAATTTTAAGCTTCTTTTGCAATCCACCACCAAGCATCCTTTTGGCCTCAAACTCCTCCCTTGGACTCCACCTAGCATCTCTTTGACTACAGTTAAGATAAAAGATACTACCGCCTTCTACATCTCGTTTGCACTTCTCTTACAATCTCAAGATAAGTCTTCTAAACCTTCTTTTTGAAGCTTGATTGCTTCAATTGAAGATTTCATCATTGAGTTCTAATGATCTTGGGAACCATCCTCTTCTTTGCAATCATTTTATTTATACATCCATGACTAGCAAGCAATGTTGAGATGTCAATCTCTCTCTTAGAATTGCTTTGCAGTCTCTGCAACACATCGATCTCTTCTTCTCATCGTAAAGTAATTTATCTGTGTTTTAATCAAACCACTCTCAGTATTACAGAAGTCGGTATTCGATATTTAGTCTGAGGGTCACTGAATAAAGAATATTCAGTATTTGGGAGAATATTCAGAATTATTAGCTTATGCATTTTTAAAATATTTTAAATATAAAATTTAAGTCTAATATATATTCATATATATTTATACATATATGACCATCAATTAATAAGAGCCTAAGATAAAAGTACCAATTAACAAGTTACATATATGGAGCTTTAGCATTTATAGTAATACTGAGATAATTAGGAAGTTTAAAAAATAAAAAAAACAATAGCCTATTGCAATAATCAGCCAAATATTCGGCTGAATACCCGAATATTCAGAAATATTCGAGTTGGACCGAATATTGACCGAGTAGCAATATTCTATTCAGTCACCCTACTGAATAAGAATACTCGACCGAACATTCGGTCTATTCGGCTAAACATTGCAACAGTAGCCACTCTTATAAGTAAATAAATGCTCCTCCCTCTTCTTGAAGAGAGTGTGTCATGAAAAGGTCATAAGTCGTTATAAAATCTAGGATTTTGTTGATGATTATAACAAATTCTATTGGTTGTATTTGATAAAGGAACTGTAAAAAATAAATAAAATTATTATGTCCTTTCAGTTCATAAAAACCTCTTTCTATACATGGTTAAGACTCTACATACTAACAATGCTCTTGAATTTGTTCAACAAGACTTGACCACTTTCTTTACTACTCAGGATACCCTTCACCAAACCTCCTGACCGAACATCTCTCAACAAATTGGGTGATGGACCTTATCAATCGAATACCATGTTCGGTCCTTAATGGGGTAAGTCATATTTCCCTCATGTATAAAGATGAGGAATCATTTCCTTTACTATTGAGGATTTTTAATTGCACTGCTTTTCTCCACAAGTTTCATAATGTTGATAAATTGCTTCCTCATCCCATCAAGTATGTCTTCCTTGGGTACTTCTGGACCCAAAAAGGATACATGTGTTATGATCATGTAAGTCACTACTACGACATTTCTGATGATGTCGCCTTCTTCGAGTAGAATAGTTACTTCACACAGTCTGTCAATGATATTCCCTTAGAGCTTCCTCTGCCTATTGTCTATAAAAGAAAGCACGCTATCCAACTCGATGTTGTTCATTTACAAGTTTCTTATTTGCAGGATGATGAGCCTTTTGCAAGTAGCCCCATCACCTCAATCCAGATGCTCCCTCAAAACTTCCCGTTGCACTATGAAATCCAAAGGCAATGTATAGTAGTATACTACACCTCTTATCACACTCTACTTATACGGATAGTATGTCATCTGTTACAAGAATTTTATAGATGATCTCATGGCGATCAATGTTCCTCGTGATCATCATAGCATCCTTCAGTGCCATGGTTGGGAGCATGCACGGATGAGAAAATTAATGAACTTACTTCTAAGGGCACATGGGACATTTTACCTTGTCCACAAGGCATGACCCATGTTGCCTACAAATCAGTCTTTACGACAAAAAAAGATGGATTTTGAGGGGGACATGCATGGGAACATGCCCCCTTACATGCAAAAATAATCATAATCTTTCCTATATTAATGGCCATTTTGGATTTTTTAGGGTAAAACTCATACAATCCCCCTTCATTTCTTTGAGAAAAAAATATGAATAATCTTTTCCTATAGAAAATATATCTTTTAACATTGATTGCTTCCCAACAATAGTAGATTTTTCTTCGGATCAATCTATATCGACAGATTATTAAATAAATCAACTTATAATAGATCTTTATCCTACTTATCTCAATTAAATAAATCAACTTATAATAGATCTTTATCCTACTTATCTTATTGGATATCCATCTTTTAGGAACAAACTATAGAATAAATCAATTTTCCATCCAATCCCATTACTACTTGTACAAATATGAGGTTTAATTCCTGATATCAAAAATTTTGAATTTTAAAAAATCAATTTACTGTAAATTCTCGTAGATTAATCATGTCTTATTTATTATCAAGTAAGGTAAGGTGATAAGTAGATTAATCATGCCTTATTTATTATCAAGTAAGGTGATAAGTACACAAATATTTTTGATTGGTGCATTTTTTTCATATATATAAATACTTCTAGTTGTTGATTATAAAAAGTATAAATTATGTACTTTATAGTTTTTCGATTTGATACAAGTGTAGGTTATCTTGTAATTAATCGAAATCCAAATACTGGATCATAAGAAACAAATTGATAATATTAGAATAGGTTTAATTTTATATGATATCAATTGATGTATAATTGAATCAAAAGCATACAATTGATTAAAAAATAAGTTTGAAATAGATAAATTTTTATGTGAAAAATTGAAGATGATATGATTTATCCTTCACAACAATATTGTTATATAGTGAATATGATACTATCGTAACTGACCTAGATTTTTCAACCTTGTGTCCCCTTCCTCAAAAATGTTGTGGCTTTGTTCATGCGATCAAACACTCTCCATATGGATCTATTGATAGATTGAAAGCAAGGCTTGTAGTGAACAACTTCATTCAGACCTATGGTGTCGATTAATTTGAGAATTCCTCTCATGTAGCAAGAATGAGATCTATTCGCATTATTCCATCTGTTACAGACAACAAGAATTGCCACATCTCTCAGCTAGATGTAAAGAACGTCTCCCTCTATGATGACTTAAAGGAGGAGTACATGACACAACCACCAGGCCAATCCATCGAGGAGGGTATGTATTGCCAACTATGCAAGTCTATCTATGGCCTAAAGCAGAGTCCTCGTGCATGGTTTGACATAGTCACTTCTGAGATCAACTCTCTTTATTTCCATAGGACATTTGACTATTATGTGTTCATCATACAGAGGCCCTCAGGTACAGTGATAGTTGTTGTTTATGCTAAGGACATGGTTATCACTGATAATGACATCCCAAGCATTCTTGAGACCAAGGCCTTCCTCCGAAAGGTATTTATCATCAAGAACCTTGGTCAACTAAGATATTTACTAGATATTGAGGCAATATGTACATCATAAGTGTTGAGATATAATATTCACTTATGTAGTTTTCTTATATTTCTATTTTCCGTTGGACTCTTTATGTAATTTACCCATAGGCTACTCTCCTATATAAGAGAGCCTAGGGCGGATGGAATAAACATGTTCTCTTATTTTCCCAACATGGTATCAGAGCGACGGTCCTAGACCGAAGTTCTCGAGCCAAACCCTAACCCTAGCCCTACCCTCAAGCCCCCGCGCCTCCGCGCGCCTCCGCACGCTCTGCCTTCGATCTCGCGATTCCGCATCTGCGCCTCCGTCTTCGCCTTTGATCTCGCGACTCCGCATCCGTGTGCCTGCGCATGGTGCGGCTGAGCCTCGCGAGATCTGTGTCTGCGCACGGTGGACTGTGCACGCTGTGACCCAAAGCACGGTGCCCTTGCGCGCTCCCTGAGCGATTGACCTGCGCGTGCCGTGCACCTTCGCGTGGTGACCCTATGTGTTGTGCCCCTATGCATCCCCTGAGCGCGCGTGATCTCCGCGTGTGCTTCTTACGCATGATTTTCTAAAGGTCTTGACTTCCGTGCACGCAAAACCCTAAGTCAAGCGCGCGTGTCTCTAAAGTAATGGGTTTGGTTGCTTGAAGTCTACACATGCAACTAAACCCGTTAATGTTTGTGTAGACGATTATATCTTCAATCTACTACCCTAGTCTTCCGTTATCACTATGTCAGAAAGCAAGGCAGATATCCCATCTATAGGCGCCTTCTGAGGTCCAACGCCGATTGTGAAGATGGATGGTTCAAATTACGAACTATGAGCGATGCAGTTCATGAGTATGATGAAGTCAACTGGTAAGAAACACATTCTTACTGAAGAAGAGCATGCTGAGAAGATTGGGGACAATGCCTCATGGGAGGCAGATGATGCATATGCCAAGGTTTGGCTATCTGGAACCCTGGCAATTGAGATTGCCAATGATATTCTTCATCAGCCCATAGCCAAAGCAATGTGGGATATTCTGGCCGCTACATATTCTCAGGCAAAGAATGAGACGAAGATTCTGCAACTCCAGCATGACATATTTACTATCAAGCAGAATGGACATCCTCTGCACTCTCTGTACACATCCCTACGAGAAATGTTTGAGAAGCTTTATAGCTTCATGCCCCTGACAGCCACTCCAGAGCAACAGAAGACCTACCGGAATGCCACTATGGTAGGTGTTTTTCTCGCTGCCCTTGATCCAGAGTACGAGGCAGCACGTTCCCAGATCCTGGCAGACTCTACTATTCCTCCTATGGAGGAAGCATTTCATAGGCTAAGTCGCATCACTGTTCCATCATCTGTTACGAATCCAACAGCCTCAGCCATGGCAGCAAATCGAGGTCGAGGACATCATCATCAGTTCCAAGGTCGTGGACCTCGCGGTAGAGGAGGCCGCACTCGGCCGTCATGTACTTTTTGCCATCGTTCTGGGCATACCGAGGACACATGCTATTCTAAGCATGGTTTTCCAGCTTCTGCACGAGTCGCCGAACAGATCGAGCCCCCAGCTGCGTCATCTATGGATCAGCGCTTCGATGATCTTGTGGCCCGTCTAAGGGGCATTATTCCTCCCTCTGGTCCCGTAACAGCAGCATCTACTTCTGAGAGTCATGCCGACGTTGCCGCATCTGCATCTGCATCCACCAATACATCAGGTAGCACCTATGCATTCACTAGCAGTAGTGGATCAGATACTTAAGAATGGATTATGGACTCTGGTGCCATACATCATCTGTGTGGTGATCAAGATCTACTCACAGGATATAGACAGGTCTCTCCAGGCCGTACAGTGGTTATTGCTAATGGGACACATTCCCCGATTACTGGTCAGGGGGAGATTAGATTGACACCATCCATGCATCTCAAGAACGTGTTACATGCACCTGATTTTTCAATGAATTTGTTGTCTATTAGCCAACTTACAAAGGATTTACATTGTTGAGCAATTTTTGATCCATCTTTTTTTTAGGCTCAAAGAAAAGGGGGACGCACTCGTTGGTGCTCGCCCCAATTATGTATTAACTATAACGGGAAAGGCGAGATATACTTACAGAGGGTAGAAGGGAGAGAAAGACGCAAAAGGAGAATAATATACAAGAGAGGAGAACGGCCTACAACTGCCGAGACATAATTAAGTACACCAGTCGGATATAAGTCTATTAGCCAAAATGGTAACGTTCTCCCTATAGAAGCGCATGCCCGAAAAGATAGCCTCATTCCTAGCACGCCAGATGGACCAAAGCCGCACAATGGGATCCAAAACATGAGCTCTGTCCCTCGTCCTATTGGACCAAAGGATGTCGCAGAAGTCCTCAATATTGTCCGCACGAGCCCAAGCAACGTCGTCCCAGACCCCCGCAACCAAACTGCAACGAAAGAACAGGTGATCGGCAGTTTCGTCGACCTCACCGCATAGCTGGCAAGTGGCGTTAGTCTGGGGAAAAAACATGGTGCACCGATCCCGGGTCAACAAACGTCGTTGACGAAGTAGCCATAAGAAGAAGGCGATACGCTCCGGTAAACGTAGCCCCCAGAAGAAGGCACAGTCGTGCACAAGGGGGGGAGGCAAGGCAGGCGTGGGAGAGAGCAAAGCCCTGTAAGCCTTGCGAGTGGAAAAAACCCCCTCCTTCCAACGCCAATGGTCCCGCTGCAGAGAAGGGGAGGCCGCAGAGTTAAGAGCCTCCATCATCGAGGCGAACTCAACCACTCGATGATCAGATAAGATCCCGGAGAACGTAGGGCACCAATAGCCGTTAGTCCAGCAATCCGCGACAGTTGCGAGCCTATTCGAAGCAAGCGCATACAACCTCGGAAAACGCACCTGTAAGGGGCCTCCCTCCAGCCAGTCGTCCTGCCAAAACTTGAAAGATTCCCCCGTCCCAAGGACCGGGGTGAATAGCGCAAAATTCCTCGTCAACGTGGAGGAAACACATCGCCAGAAATGTGAGGAATGGAGTTGCAAAGGCCCCCGCTGAAGGCCAAACCAGTCACTGCCCAAGAGCGCACGAAGGACGTTGCAAAGAAAAGAATCGTCCTTGCCCCAGATTTTACTCACCCATTTAAGAAGGAGGGCGTCGTTGACGCGATCCAAACTCCGGACGCCAAGGCCACCGGACCGCTTAGGCAAGGTCACCACCTCCCAAGCGACCAAATGCATCCCACGACCGCCGCCGCCCGAGCGACCCCATAAGAAGCGGCGCATACACTTCTCCACGCGTAGGCGAATCCCCACAGGCATTCTACGCACCGATAGGAAATAAACCGGAATAGAGGAAAGGACGGATTTTAGAAGGATAAGACGACCACCCCGAGAAAGAAAGGTGGCCCTCCAACCCGCAAGGCGCGCCTCCATCCGCTCCGTGATAGCCCGCCAATCCGCAGAACGGCTCCGCCCAACCGATAGAGGAACACCAAGATAAGGGAGAGGAAGCTCCCCAGGCACAGAACCCAACAGACGGCCACAAGTCTCCGCCTCCGAAGGCGACATGCCGAACGGCACCACAATGCTTTTGGCGGTGTTAATCGACATCCCGGAGAGCTCACAGAAGATATCAAGAGTATAAGCCATTCCCGCCACCTCATCCGGACCCCCTTCAATGAAGCAAATCGTATCGTCCACGAACTGGATTAAAGGCACGCAAAGCTCCCCCTTGCGGAACCCATTAGTAAGGCATGCATCAATGACGCGGTCAACCATACGCGCCAACACATCAGAGGCTAAGACGAAGAGAAGTGGCGCCAGGTTGCAGCCCTGACGCACCCCCCTGCGAGGTTGAAACGAACCACCAGCCGGCCGGCCATTAATTAAAACAGAGAGCGAGACCGTGGAGACACATCTGCGCATCCAAGCAATCCAAAGATTAGGGAAGCCCCGCCTACGCAAGGCGAACCAGAGGAAGCGTCAATCTATGGAGTCATAGGCCTTGGCAAAATCAATTTTCCACAAGACCCCCTTCCTTTTCTCCTTCTTCCAATCAGCTACCATTTCCGACGCGACGACAATGCAGTCCGCGATATGCCTTCCCCTAATGAACGCCCCTTGAACAGGAGAGATAAGGCCATCCAAGATCCGAGATAGTCGATTGGCCAAAGTTTTGGCCACAATTAGATAAATACCATTGGATACGGCAATAGGCCTAAAATCGTCAAAGCGCAGTGCCGGGTTTTTTTTTGGAATAAGCACAATATTTGCCCGATTGATACGGTCGAAACCGAGGTTACCAGCACAAAACTCCGAGACGACGTCGAAGACGTCCCCCGATACCGTCTCCCAGAAGTCCCGATAGAAGGCGACAGAAAAACCGTCAGGCCCCGGGGAAGAGTCCATATTTAGGCCCCAGACAGCAGCTTTAATCTCGTCCAAAGAGAAAGGACGAATAAGGAACACGAAATCCTCGTCCGAAATAGAGGGAACACCAATCCCAAGCCAACGCCAACGCCGTGTAGGGAGAGCAGAAGAGATACGTCTGAAGTGATCAACGATGGCGTTCCCCATCTCCCTATCCCCCGTGAAGATCGCGTCATTGATAGAGAGGGACCGCATAAAATTACAACGCCTCCGATTGCTAGCCATTCTGTGAAAGAAAGCCGTGTTCGCATCGCCTTCTTTAATCCATTTTTCCCGCGAGCGTTGGCGCCACTCAACAGTTCTCTTCTTATCCTCCTCTTGCACCCGAGCAAGGGCAGAAGTACGAGCCCGAAGCTCGTCAACAGAAAGTTCACGCTCGTTTTCCGCGGAATCAAGATGCATGATAATGTCCTCTGCCTCGGCGCGAGCCGCACGCCGCGCATGTCTGGTAGAAATTTTGAAATCAGCGAGGACCCTCCATAATGAAGCAAGTTTCTGATTAAGTTTAGTAGCCGCCGAGCCAGAGACAGGGACCTCGGTCCAATGATTCTGAACGATAATTTTGAAGTTAGGTTCCAACAGCCAAGATTTTTCATAGCGAAATACCCCCCGAGGGTTAATGCCATCACCAGAGTCCCACATAATTGGAGAATGGTCCGAGAAGGATCGGGAGCGAGAGCCAACAGAGCAGAGAGGGAAGGAGTCCATAGCCAAGCCATTAGCCAAGAAACGGTCAATCCGAGAGCGAGAGGATCTGTTTCTCCAAGTGTAAGAGACATCGTTCGGGACCAGGTTAACAAGCGCCAAATCATCAAGCGCGTCCAAAAATTCTTGCGAACCAGGGTCGCGGCCACCCCTCCCGCGAGGCCGATCGGAAGAGTGGATGGTGACATTGAAGTCACCCCCCAGAATCCAAGGAATCCCCGAGAAAAAATTTTTGATCCATCTTCTCTTATTTTTCAGGACATCCTTACGAGCAACGTGATTGGGTGTGGCTATGAGCAAGTAGGCCTCTATCGCCTTAGTCGGACTCCCTACGCTGGAACCTCATGTCTACCTGCTGGATCTACCTCTCCATTATTGTGGCATCTGCGCTTTGGACACCTACCAATTCAGAAGCTCCGTCATGTGTTACCCTAGGTTTCACCTCACACGTCCATTCAATGTAAGGCTTGTCAGTTGGGAAAACATCACAGGTCTACGTTTCCCAGTCGTCAGTATCGGAGTAGTACCTCCAAGTTTGAGTTATTCCATGTCGATATCTGGGGTCCTAGTCGTGTTCCTGATCATCAGGGACACAGGTTTTATATAGTTATTGTGGATGATTTCTCTCGTATGTCGTGGGTAATTCTGTTAAAGAATAAATCTGAAGCGGGGAATATTATCATCAATTTCATTAATGAAGTTCGCAATATTTTTTCTGCATCTGTTAAAATTATGAGAAGTGATAATGCACCGGAACTCCGTACTCATACCTTATCCAATTATTTCTCATCTCAAGGGATTATCCACCAAACATCTTGTGCCTATACCTCCCAACAGAATGGGGTTGTTGAAAGAAAACACTGTCACTTACTTGATATCACCAGGTCACTTCTCATACAGAGTAATGCTCCTCATTCTTTCTGGGGGAATGTTGTTCTTACGGCGTGCTATCTTATTAATCGAATGTCGCCATCCGTCTTAGGTGAGAAGATTCCATTCTCTCTTATATATCCTGACAAAGAATTGTTCTCCCTTACTCCTCGCGTGTTTGGCTCGGTCGCCTTCGTTCACCAATTGTCTCCCGGGACTAACAAGCTCTCTCCTAGGGCTGTCAAGTGTGTCTTTGTCGGATACTCCAGAACGCATAAGGGGTACAAGTGTAATGATCCATTGAGAAGGCGGTATTTAGTCAGTGCGGATGTTACCTTTTTTGAATCCATTATGTACTTCTCGTCTGCAGGTGATCAGCAGGTTCCTTCTGACACTACTACTGATGCTATATACATGCCACCACCACCACTATCAAAACCGTCACCACCATCTCCACCACCATCTCCACCACCTCCTGTCATGGTGCATGTCTCACCACTACCATTCCACTATACCGTAGGCCTACTTCTGCTCATGGTCAACGCTCGTCATCCAGCTCGCCTGAGGTATGTTCTGAAAATATTACTAATGATGGATCTGATGATTTTTCTGAGCAGGAGGATTTACAGAGGCCAGCTGAGGAGACAGACGACTTACATGTACCTATTGCTCTACGAAAGCAGAAACGGAACTGCGTGTCATATCCTATAGCATCTTCTGTGTCATTTGACCGTCTCACTGGTGAATTCAGGAACTTTGTTATTGCATTATCAGCAGTGGATATTCCACGGAATTATCAAGATGCACTGAAAGATAGTCGATGGCACTTGGCCATGGAAGAAGAAATGGCTGCTCTTCAGTCAAGGGGCACATGGAGCCTTGTTCCCGTACCTCCTGATGTATCTCCAGTTAGCTACCAGTGGGTCTTCACAGTTAAGCAGAAGGTAGATGGCAGTATTGACAGATACAAGGCTCGCCTGGTTGCTCGTGGCTTCACACAGACTTATGGGGTGGATTACCTGGATACATTCTCACCGGTTGCTCGTCATTCTACTCTGCAGATCCTCCTTTCTGTTGCAGTTACTCGTGATTGGCCGCTCTACCAGTTAGATGTGAAGAATGCATTCCTGTACGATGACTTACAGGAGGAAGTCTACATGCAACAGCCACATGGTTTTGCTGTTGAGGGGGAGTGTCCTACGGTGTGCAAACTTCATAAGGCTATCTATGGCTTTAAGCAGAGCCCCGGAGCTTGGTTCCAGAAGCTCTCAGACCTGTTCGAGAAACAGGGGTACAGACGTTCAAATGTTGATCATTCCCTGTTTGTGCAGAAGACACCTAGAGGTATCATTGCTATTATGGTGTATGTAGATGATATTCTGATTACAGAAGATCAGTGTTGCAATAGTCGGCCGACTATCCCGAATAGTCGGTCCGACTATGAGGTGCGGTGGGGTACCCGACTGAACAAACCTCTAGTCGGTCAATAGTCGGCCTGACCGAATAGTCGGCCGACTATTCGGCCGATTGGCTCGACTATGAGGCCGACTGGAGTTTGACTCTTCATATTTTTATTTTTTAATTTTTAATTTTCAATATTTATGGGTTACATTTTAGTGGTATCGCCACAAATGTCAAATTCTATATGTCTATTATATTTATTGGTACTTTTATCTTGGATTCATGTTAAATAATGACCATATATGTATAAAAATATAAGAATATATGTATTATAAATAATTTTTATATTAAAAAATACAAAACCGAACAATTCCGAATAGTCGTCCGAATACCGATTATTCTCTATTCAGTGACCCCTCCGACTGAATACCGAATACCGTCTTCTGCAACACTGCAGAAGATGATGAACAGGGAATCCATGGAGCAAAAGAAATACTGGGACGTGAATTCGTTACCAAGGACCTTGGGGTTCTTAGATATTTTTTGGGACTAGAGTTTGCCAGAAATTCTCATGGGTTGGTAATGACTCAGAGGAAATATGACACGGACCTGTTGAGTGAAACAGGAATGCTTGGTTGCCGACCTGCCACTACACCTATGGATCCCAGTATGAAATTATATGATGATGATACTGATGAGGAGGACAAGAGAAGATACAGAGAACTGGTGGGTAAACTTCTCTATATTACCATTACCAGGCCTGATATCTCCTTTGTTGTGAGTCGAGTGAGCCAGTTTATGGAGCAACCGCATCAGGTACACATGGATGCTATACATATGATACTCAGGTATCTTAAATCATCTCCAGGTGTTGGTCTGTTGTTTAAGAAAGGCAAGGAGGTTACTATATCAGCTTGTGCAGATGCAGATTATGCAGGACGCCCCGAGGATAGGAAGTCTACCACTGGGTTTGCAGTGTATGTTGGAGATTCTCTAGTCTCATGGAGAAGCAAGAAACAAACGGTTGTGGCAAGATCCAGTGATGAGTCTAAATATAGGGCTATGGCTCAGGTCAGTACAGAAATGATGTGGATAAAGGTTGTTCTTGCAGATCTACATATAGAAGTCCCGCTTCCTATGGCTCTGAAATGTGACAATCAGGCAGCTCTATTCATTGCAAATAATCCAACGTTTCATGAACGGACCAAGAACATTGAGGTTGATTGTCACTTCATACGTGACATGATTCAGAAGGGATTTATTGTTACATCCCATGTTAGCTCAGAGAATCAAACTGCAGACATTTTCACCAAGGCGCTACTTCGAGGACCGTTCCAGAAGTGTTCATCCAAGCTGAGCATGATTGATATCTATGCTCCACCTTGAGGGGGAGTGTTGATAATATTCACTTCTGTAGTTTTCTTATATTTCTATTTTCCGTTGGACTCTTTATGTAATTTACCCATAGGCTACTCTCCTATATAAGAGAGCCTAGGGCGGATGGAATAAACATGTTCTCTTATTTTCCCAACAATAAGAATTACGCTTATCAGAGAGGAAGTATTGTTCGAATATTCATTCAGAAATTAGCTCACTAGGATGCAAACCATCAGACATCCCGGTAGAATTATAGATGCATACTATATCTACGGATCATGTTTTTAAAGACACTACAATAAACAGAAGCCAACGGGCAAACTGCTTTATCTCACTGTCACTAGGCATGATACATCATATGTCCTGAGCAGAGCTAGTCAGTACATGGAGAAGCCTCGTTGCAGTCATTGGCAGGATTTACCTTTGATCCTCTGATACTTGAAGGACTTTCCAGGAAAAGGCATCTTTTATGAGGTTAATAGTCACACTGATATCACCGCCATCTAGATGTTGATTATGCTAGTTCTCCTAGGATAGGCAATCCACTATTGATTCTGCTATGTTTGTTGGCAAAAACCTTGTTATATAGCAAAATATGAAACAGACGGTTCTTTCAAGATCAATTGCAAAAGGAGAATACAAAACAATGGCCCGAGCCACATACGAGGTTACTTGGCTCGTCTTCTTTCTATAAGAACTTGGACTCCCTGCTACTACTCATGTTCCTCTTTACGAAGACAACAAGTCCGCAACATTCATTGCCATTAATCATGTCTTCCATGAGCGGACTAAGCATATTAAAGTCAATTGCAACTTATTCATGAATGCGAAGGGAAGACCTTAACATCGTACATCTCCACAGAATTCCAACTCACGGTTAATTTTGCCAAGGCACTTCCAAAGAAGCGCATATCTCGGATTCTTGGTTGACTTTTAAATTGGGCATGAGCGGTAGATATGTTATAACTTGATGGAGAGTGTTGATATTATAAGTGTTGTTTCCTATTTTTGCCATCTAGATGTTGATTATGCTAGTTCTCCTAGGATAGGCAATCCACTATTGATTCTGCTATGTTTGTTGGCAAAAACCTTGTTATATAGCGAAATATGAAACAGACGGTTCTTTCAAGATCAATTGCAAAAGGAGAATACAAAACAATGGCCCGAGCCACATGCGAGGTTACTTGGCTCGTCTTCTTTCTATAAGAACTTGGACTCCCTGCTACTACTCATGTTCCTCTTTACGATGACAACAAGTCCGCAACATTCATTGCCATTAATCATGTCTTCCATGAGCGGACTAAGCATATTAAAGTCAATTGCAACTTATTCATGAATGCGAAGGGAAGACCTTAACATCGTACATCTCCACAGAATTCCAACTCACGGTTAATTTTGCCAAGGCACTTCCAAAGAAGCGCATATCTCGGATTCTTGGTTGACTTTTAAATTGGGCATGAGCGGTAGATATGTTATAACTTGATGGAGAGTGTTGATATTATAAGTGTTGTTTCCTATTTTTGGTTTATTTATCTCTAGTCTATTTTCATGTACGCTCTTTCTATGTGTAACCCTTCAGGGACTATTATGTAATTGCAACTTATCGGGCCCTAGATTTTTCACGCTATATAAGAAATCTTACCCTATGAATAAAAATACCATTGCATTCTCATTCTCTCTCCACAGACATGAATGTGAATATTACTTTGATATCAAAATACGTTTGGGAAAGGCGATGTGCGAGAAGCGAAATTCAAAAAGAAATGGCGATCAGAAGGGCTTCTCGTGTTTGAATGGGGCCAACGCGAGTTGGTGTGGGAGGATGAGAGCGGTCAGAATCCCTTTTGCAAGCCTCCTCTCTCGACTAGGGCTCGAAGGCGAGGTAGAGAGGCTCCCTAGGGGTTTTCTTCATCGAGCATAGGGGTTCGGGCATAGGGGTTCGGAAGGCTCTGGTTGGGAGCTATGCCCCCGACAACCTTTAACATGATCATGTTGGTGGTGGTGAGGAGCCCTTACTGTAATGGTGGTGGCATGAAGCAGTAGCTGCGTTACCGCCCGTGACTTGTTTTGGTTCAAATCTATGTTGAGTGGGGCGTGGGGTCCCCTTCAACAAAACTCCTAATCTCATGATCATTGTCTAGAGAACAGGGGCTTGAGGAAGGAGAATGGGAAGACCAAAGTCTTGAAGGAGGTGTTAGGGTTCAAGGGAGAGGAGTCACCAGTGCTTCCGATGTGTGGTTGATGGATACCTTACAAAAAATTGTCGTAGTAATCTAATTAACTTTGATGGTGGCATTGCAGGACACAATAGGGTGGAGTGTCATGAGAAGGGTGTTTGGATGCGCTCTTCAAAAAAAAGGTGTTTGGATGCAAAAGTCTCAACATGCAAGCTCGCCCATTAACGAGGTGCTCATTGGCAAAATTTGAAAAAATCCATTGTTGTAAAGTTGGTCGACTAGGCCATCTAGTCAACCCGACTAATCGAGTCAGAGGGAGTAGACGACTCGACTAGACCAAATCTGCCTATAGTCGAGTCAACCCGATTAAGCAGATGATTAACCGGCCTAGTCGACTGACAAAGCAGCTGACTTTTGCATGAAGGTTCCGAACGGAAAAAAAAAAGAATAAGATACATGAATACCTGAATACCCAAGAAAAAGGGATTTGGGGTCATTGTCGAACAGTAACCCCAATCCTAAAACCCCCTTCGCAGTTTGCAGGAAAACCCCCTAACTCGTCGACTGCAAATCCCTCGCATCCCTACCTTTGTCATGGCACAACCCCTTTCTCCGCGTCTTCATTGACCATATGGTGACTCCTTTTGGCGTCGATCCTCCACCGCCCCCTCTCCGAGTTGCAACTCTCTATTCTCCACCTACTTTCGCCGACTGGCTAGAGTTTTTAACTTTTTTTCAAATTATTTCCTTTTATTGTTCTTGCTAGTTTTAATGCTTGATCTTAGATATTATTGCTTAGATATTCTTGCTAATTTGCGTCTTGGTTAGCTTGTTAGGCTATTTTAGGAGTAAAAGCTTAGATTTTCTTAATGTTTTGCATGTTGGTTGGTTTATATAAGGTTGGCCTTGTGTTTATTAATCTCTAAATGTTGATTAACTTAGATGTTTCTTGCTGATTTGCATGTTGGTGTGCTTGTTAGGAGTAAAAACTTAGATATTCTTGCTAATTTGCATGTTGGTTAGCTTATATAAGGTTAGAATTGTGTCTATTATGCCCTAAATGTTCGTTAACTTAGATATTTCTTGTTAATTTGCATGATGCTTAGGTTATTTACCTTCTGTGGTCGTCGAATCTTTGTGTTAGTTAATTTGTAACTTCAACGTGTGATTTTGTTTGTTGATTAGTAACTTCAACTTATGACTTTAGTTAGCTTTGCTTTGTGTTTGTTGATTCGCTAACTTGTGAGTTTGTTGATTAGTAATTTGTGAGTTTGGTTAGGTTTGTGTTTGTTGATTAGTAACTTGTGAGTCCGTGACTATCTAGATGGCTACACCTCCAGCGACATCACTTCCGGTATCGACTCATCTTTGTACGTGCCGCCAGGATCAAATGATCCCGCATGACAATACGGTTACCTTTCGAACCGTGTGGATCCGAATACGGTATACTTGCAGACTCTGCAAGAAGGTTGTCAAGGGAGGTGCGTACAAGTGCAAGCAACATCTAGCATACCGAAGAGGTAACATGGTTGCATGTCCCAAGGTGGACGCAAAGACGAGGAAGGAGATGATCGCATACATTGATGACGTTGCCAGGAAGAAGAGCCAGAAAGTCGCTAATGTTCAGGAGCTGAGATAGGAAATTGATATCACTGGAAATGCGGGTTCGACGACGAGATTACGAGTATCCGACTCCTTCGAGCCAAGGTTTTAAATTTCGATATCGGATATCGGATCGACACCATGTCGAAATGAAATTTCATCAAATTCAAAATTTCGATAAATTTCGATCACATTTCGCCCAAATCGAGCAACATTTGTGAAGAAAGGACCTTATATCAACATTTCGCTCGAAATTTCGATCCCATATCAAAATCGAAATTTCGACAAAATTTTCTCGATATTTCACGAAATCTAAAACCATGCTTGGAGCAGAAAGTTGTAGTCGAAGGGTCATCACGTCAGATGATCATAAAAGATGTATCCTCCGGGTATCATCGTGATAAGGTTACCTCGTATATAACCAACTGGGCATATACATCACCAATTCCTTTTAATGTATTGACGACGAAGACTTTCATGCAGATGGCGGAGGCGATTGGGAAATAGGAGCTTGGACTAAAGACTCCCACGAGGTTAAGCTTAGTAATCCGCTTCTGGAGAAGGCAGTGAAGAAAATGCATGATGACTTGCAATGCCATCGTGATACGTGGAAATCGACAAGATGCTTTTTGATGACTAATGCGTTGATGGACATGCGACGAAGGAGCATCATCAATTCTTATCTCAATTGCACCTTGGGTACTTCATTTTTGAAGTCCATATATGCCTCAGATAAGGCTCACACTGTGGAATACATCTTCAAATCAGTGGCTCACATTGGGAATACATCTTCAAACTGGTGGAGGAGTGTCTGAATGAAGTGGGAATGAATAATGCAGTTCAAATTGTGGCGGATAATGCATCTGCCAATGTAGCAACGAGAAGATTGTTGCTCACAAAATATCCGCGGATTTGGTGGACCCCATGTGTCGTGCACTTCATTGATCTTGCTTTGGAGGAGATAAGCAAAGAGATGGAAGTGAGTACGATCACATAGGCGAAGAGGCTTGCGATGTTCATCTACTCTCACACCAAAACTCTGAACTTGATGCGCAAGTTCATCAACAAGAGGAGCATTGCAAGGACAGGACAAACAAGATTTACAACCAATTTTCTCACTCTTAAGAGCATTAATGAGAAGAAAGACAAGTTGTGGTTGATGTTCTCCTCAGAAGAGTGGAGGAACTGCAACTGGTATAAGACCAAAAAGGGAGAAGCAACGAGTTCTATAGTCTTCACCCTTACATTCTGGAACCACACCGCAAATTAATTGGATTAAAAAACTACCAGTTGAATAATAAATTAATTGGCTCATTCCTAATTATGATATCACGATAGTCCCTTAACCAACTACTAAAGAAAAATGGTGCCCAAATAAAGAACTAAATTCGGATTTTGATATAATGAAAATCATTGGGTACTTTGATCTTGACCCACAAACCATATAGAACTTGCTATTCTCCGCTATGCTAGCATCAAGAATAACTATTTCACCGTTGAAACCAATGAATGATTACAAATAAGTTGCCTATTGTGCTAAAGTGTTTAATAATTGATGCAACGCGATCCAAATAAATAGGGTTTTATTTTTAGTCCATTAAATTAATTCTAGGTCGAGTAATTTTTGTCGTTGAATTTTATCAATTAGGATTTAATTGATGTATGTTAATTAGAGTCAAAATATTGTTTTGTTTTATTGATTCTGTTGCATTTTTATTTAAATAACGAGATCGCATGTGATCTCGAATCAATCAATTAGTCGATTAGAGTCAATTAGGATAAGTTAGATTTGAATTTTGATTTCTTTCTATTTTTGTAATCACACCCCTCCTATATAAATGGGATGGTAATCCTTGTTTAAGAAACAATTGAAGTTGAAATTATTTTGAGATTTATCTCGTCTCATTCCCGTCTCTCTTCTTCCTCCACGCAATCTCTGTGTTTCTTCCCCAAATCCCTTACATCCGGCAAGATTTCTCTCATCTCCCATCCAATTTCATCTCCACCAAATATTGTCCACCATCAACAATAATTTTTCCACCGTTGCAAAAATTCTATTTGCATCAATTGGTATCAGAGCATGGCCTGCAGATCATCCTCGCAATTTAACGATCCATCCAGGCATTCACGCGAGCATAAATCCAAAGGTTCTCGCTCATCGGACTGTATATGACGTGATGAGGTTAGACAAACCCTGTCTGATATGCTCCAAGTATGTGCAAATATGCAAGCTTTGGCAACTGAGATGCGTAAGCCACAGAATGTTGAAGCATTGACGCGACAACTAGCGGAAAACGTTGTCAAAAATGCCGCAAAGGTTGCTGTTCAGGAGGTTTCAGATCGGCTGCCGTCGAAAAAACCGATTCCGTCGCCATTCCCGTTCGCCCCAGCCCCCTCAAAGCCCATCCTTGACACCCCCCCCACACCTCCGGAGAATACCACTGACCCGTCGCTGCCACCACCCCCTCACGTTGCCCCCGCACCCCCGACGCAACCCCCAGCTCTGTCACCGCCCACCCCGACCTCCCCTCCTAATGCACCACCGGCCTTCCTTCCCCCTTCCTCTGGCATCTCCCTGTGACTCCACCCCATTCCCTGACCCCCCCCCCCCCCCCGCTTACAACACTCCCGCCACCCCACACTTACAGAGAACTCCCTAGCCCTATCGCTCCCTCCTGCCACCCCCGCACCTCATGCGGAAACCCTTGTCCTCACACCACCGCTAACTCCCCTTCCCACCCCCCTGCACCACCACCCTCCCTTCTCTACCTGTTGTCGCCCCCTCCCCTTCGGCCAAGCTCAACGTCGTCGTCATAAGCAGTCCCCAACATTCTATGTGGTAGGCGCTCGAGCACCCGCACCGCCACTCTTCAGTGGTCGTTGGAGCCACCCGCGGCTCCGCTCGTGTCATGCATCTCACCACCACCGACGGTGGCCTCCCTTTCAAGCCGTCGCCGCTACTTGATCCAGGGAATCGAAACCCTAAAACGGGTTGGGGGCTCCAATCGAAAGGGAATCACATCCCTTCGATTGGGGAAACTTGCTCCCTGTGTATCAATCAAAATGGGGCAAAATGATTTTATTTGGGAAGTTTCAGGGAGACCCCCCCTCACAGAAGTTTTTATTTAAAGGTCAGATTGAAGAGCCCATTTTATTTAAGTGAAGGGGTACAAAACTTGCAGGGATGCCCTCCAATTGAAAAGAACTACAAACGTAATGCTGAATTAGGGAAGAAAGCCATGAAATTGGAGTTAATTGCTCAACGGATTCAACACGATACCGCAACTGTAATCAAAGCCACTCATCAGGGGATGAGTTTTTCAAAGACGCAAAGAGTTAATGTAGCGCGATCCAAATAAATAGTATTTTATTTTTAGTCTGTTAAATTAAATCTAGGTCGAGTAATTTTTTTCGTTGAATTTTATCGATTAGGATTTAATTGTTGCTCGTTAATTAGAGTCAAATTATTGTTACGTTTTATTAAGTCCGTTGCATTTTTATTTAAATAATGATATCGTGTGTGATCTCGAATCAATTAATTAATCGGTTAGAGTCAATTAGGATAGGTTAGATTTGAATTTTAATTTCTTTCTATTTTTGTAATCCCACCCCTCCTATGTAAAGGGGATGGTAGTCCTTGTTTAAGAAACAGTCGAAGTTGAAATTATTTTGAGATTTATCTCAACTCTTTTCCTTCTCTCTTCTTCCTCCACGCGATCTCCGCATTTCTTCCCCAAATGCTTCGCATCCGGCGAGACTTCTCTCTTCTCTTCTCTGATTTCTTCTCCACCAAATATTGTCCACCATCAAAAATATTTTTTCACCGTTGCAAAAGTTTTATTTGCATCAATAATACAATGAACATTTTGTATGAATCCATTCTTGTCTTCATCCAACGTAATTTCGAGTACAAATTGCTTGCATGGACACTTTATTGTCAATGTGAATAAGTTCAGATGACAAAAATATGAATTGAATTGGAGCTATAGATTTTTAGGTTAAAAAGTTAAAAAAAAAGTGTAACATTTTCAGTCAACAAGCAAGAACATGAGCCCAAAATATAACCAGACAATTTATCTAATTTCATTTGTCTGCAGATATCCCAAATGCCACAACCCAGTGCACACAAAAATAAAAAATAATGCAGTGCAAAATAAGTACCTCAGCAGCCTCTAACAAATGACCTTCATCCTTGTAAAGAATTCCACAGTACGTGAGAGCGCATGCATTTTGTGGGTCAAGCCTGATGGCCTCGGAGAAGCACTCAAAAGCTTGACGCGACAAATTTTGCATCTGGAGACAGATTCCTTTCCCCAGAATGGCATCAACATTACTACTGTCATTTTCCAATATGTTCTCATACAGAACAATAGCATCAAGAAACTTGTTCCTGGACCGGAGAATGTTGGCATAGGAGAGACTATCCTTGCCATCAAGTTTCTTCTTGACGGGCGAGGTATCAGCTGGAGATGCATCAGTCAACGATCTTGAGCTCTTTAAATCATCGTTCTCTACTATTAGGCCATTCCTTCCCCTTCCATTAGCAGCATCTGCCTTCATCCATGCCATCCTCGAGCCTCTTCAGTTTCTACACTTGGAAGAAACAATGTAATAGTAAGAAAAATGCCATCTCACCCATTGTTAACTAGAAGAACGGGTTTCTATTCTACAAGAGGTCGGATTTTTTTTGAAGCATCCCTTTACTCGAACAAACCATTACCGCTCTCCGGCCAAAAAGACAGTGCCTTTAGGGCCCATAACGTTTTTACCATTTTCATGCACCGACGTAGAGAGTATCCGTATCTCTGCATCACATGCCCCCGTTAAGCATATATAAATAAAAAAACCTCTGTTTATGCATTCAAACGAATAGCCAAAGCCCCATGATTCCTGGAGAATAGCATTTCTATTATATACAGCGACCGACTGTTCGATTTTTTTCCTAAAATAGTTACGTCATTAGGGCACGCAAAGTACCGACAATCGCAGTAACAGGAGAGGTTTCAGGTGATCTACACCGAATGCGACGACATATGAGTCAGACGGATCGAGCTGAAAGAATGGGAACCGGAGCTCCAACTTGGCGTGAGGCAAAGATAAGAGGAGGAGTTGCATAGAAAGGAGGAAGACTCGAAGATGGGAAAACGATGCATTACAGTGAAGGGGGAGCTGAAATCGGCGCGCCATGAAGACTCCGGAGCAAGAGGAAGCTGCGGGCGGAGAGAGCTTTCAGCGGCGGCGGGGGAGTGGGTCGGCGGCGGCGGTGAAAGGGGGCGGGAGTGGTGGCGCGTTGCCTCCACCCCTCACTTTCTTTTTCTATGGGGGGCGGACACGGCAGTTCTCCTTGTTGCCCCCGCAAATCTAATTTCTCTTAAAAAAATCTCCATGTTTTTCCATTTCAATCCAAATTTTTACTTTGCCAATAGAAATCCATTATTGCATTTATAATATTGAGAGGAATGTATTTTTGTAACATACGCATTTAAGGAGGTCAAAATGAAGATTCCAACATAAACCAACCAAAATCTCTCGGTAATTTGTATACTTTCTAAAGAATTTAAATATAAAATTTACCATCTTTCTTTTGAGTCCACGGTTTAAAATGGCATGCCCATGTAATGGAGTTTAAAATTGGACTAAATTTGATTAAAGTGAATACAATACTTGAGTAATTATTTCAGGAGCTTGTGTTGTGATTTGTTTGTATTGTTTTGTTTGTATTATATTCATCCTATAGCATCTTGAGTCGTGTATTTAACTTGCATTATAAAAGATAAAAAAAACATGCGTTCATTTGTGTTGTATGTATTGACCTAGATATCACTATTAAGAACATAACCTAGTGTTTAAGTTCTACTTAAATAACATAATTGATCGTCTCCTTGTGTTCGACTATGGACTTATCCAGGATAACTATTCAAGCCAAGCCTTCTTTATCGAGATCAATAGCTTGATTCCCTTGAATTGATAATTGGCAGTAATAGAACGAGGCCATATTAGATTAACCAGTTATCGATTCATCAGTGCCATATGCCATCGTGAATCTTCACAATTGATAGTGGACTTGAGTGGTTTTGCAACGTTCTACACGAGAGTGGTTGTGGTTTAATCTCATCCATCAGAGTTAGCCCAAGTGAGATGAAAATAAATTTTAAACAACAAAGAAAAGATCAATCGAAATACCCGTCGGAGTTTGTGTCTTGTTGAGTTAGTTATAGAGGTTGCATGTGTGAGAGGGAGTGCACACAGAGTATACGTTCACCATGTTACTTTTCTTTTTTACATCAATTGTTACTGTTATATCTTTACCGAGCAACTTCTCATAACGTACCCTTTCTGTATCGACCAGCTTGTGTTCGGGAGCTACCGTTGCAACAGTAGCAGATAGGTTGTTTGTTGAGCTTACAACATTGTTCTGCATTAGAGGGGGTGCGTGATTTTGGCAGTTCGTCTTGTACAATTACTTCCGCAATTGTTTTTTTTTTTGTGAGAGACAAGATTTTGCATATGTATTTTGTTATGCTCTCATGACATATATAAATCTTGGACATTGTTATATGTTGTATTTTTGTAGAAGAGAAACGATAATAGAAAAAGTAAAGGAGTGTTTACTTTTCTTTTACTTTGTTTATTCTCCTACTTTTGCTTGTCGTATTTTATATATGAATCTGATGTGCATGGGAGTGGTTGTTATGCATCGTTCTCCTGAGGGGAGGGGCGTCACAGAGCCAACGAGGATGTCATAGACGACTATGACCGCCCTTCTGGCCGAGTCTGCAAGATGTTGCATTCCATTTGGCTAATTTGATGATCTCTGAACACAGAGGTTGTATCCCCAATCCACATTTAACTGTCAATAAGTTTGGATTTGGGAACATCAATACACCCTTCAACTTGCTTTACCAAAGATCTTGCTAGTTGATGATCTGGCAGGAACTTGAGTACCTTCTCTACAAATTGTAATTTATATAAACGCCGCATCAAAGCAATCCGCTCAGTATTGATGCAGTGTGTCTCAACACAAGTAAGGAGATCATATTTGCTAGATCACATCTTATTAATGCATTAGATCTCGAGGAAGCCGAAACACGTGTTATTCATCGTGGAATCACTGTCGCAAATATATTCCGTGGTTATATCACCGCCATCACCTCAGAATGCAGGAATGTTGTCCATATGATAAATAAAAGGGATTTTATCACTTGTATCCCTCTCAGATATTTTAATATCAGTTATGCCCTCTATTCTATGGTTTTGAAGGGTACGGCTCATGTATGGTACCTTTTTGTTATATTTAGAGGAGTGGATCCTGTATAAAAAAAGGGTTATAGTGGGGATGATGGGGCGGATTATGGAGAACAAAATAAACCCTATATGGGCCTTCGCCTTTCCCCCAACCCTCTTCTTCTCTTTCCTTCGTTTCCACTCTTCCCTGATCAATCCTGTGACGCCCCACCCCTTCAGTTACCGAAATCGATGGGACGGGAGCTTCGGACCTACGATTCAAATACGCCCATGATCTATGATACTCAGCAAACTATCTTATGCGCATTAGATCAACATTTGAAATATAAATAACAACAGGAGAATAATATAAAATAGAAATAAAAATGCGCCATCCATTCTCATTGATAATAATCATCAAGTCCATGTTCATAGAACGAGATACTTCATATAATTATAATTTTTGTAGAAAAAGTTTTCCACATATCTCACTACAAAGTCTCTCAAAAAAAACATAACAAAAATGCGTAATAAATAAGTTACTCTAAGTAGAACGAACCCTGCTTTATGACAAAGAATGTATGATCTCTTCAAAGCCACTACTATTACGGTTGTTGCTCAGCTACACCTGTTGGTTCATACGAAGGTAACTTTACGAGCAATTGTCCAGTAACGAAACAAATACTACAGTAACTAATGTTGGAGACAGCAAGGAATGAATACTCAACTCTATCTAAAAACGTATACATATATTGTAGACAACGAGAAAACCACCAAGTTATTGTGATTCACATCGAATCATACAATAACTGATTTTATTCATTGATTTAATAATCATTTGAGTGTTACTACAATGGTCTTGATATTTCTCCAAGTTAGTTAGGGTCTGCAACGATATACAATTTCTGACATCCGATCTGTAATCATTTATCGTATATTTTAGCACATGCAAGTATGCAACTCGCAGGCCTCCGCTACGCGGGAACTTGATATTCATCTTGAGTAATTTTCAAGGATCTCTTTTTGACCGGATATGAAAAGATCGTAACCCCAAATCTCCAGCTTCAAACAACATTCTGGAGCACCTCTCACAATAATAATACTCGAAGTAAAATGTGATGCGACCACATATAACTTTAAATCGAGTCTTAAAATTGTGTATAAGTGGGAAACTAAGAACGTCAACCGCACCACCTGCCTACTCCATCGAGCAACTCCAGATACTACCGGGTTGCTAGGTGCAACGCGTGACCCAACTCGTCCGTTGAGGTCGTGACCTTAAAGGCATCTCCTCGGGGCCCAAGGGTGCATGTCCAATCCTTTGTGTATCTAACTCCATTTACCCGATAACCGTGAGATCCCACCCATCAGATTTTAACATAATGACACAATAAATAATAAGGATCCGTGGAGAATTTTGTCAACTTGGATTGATGTCCATCCAACACAAATCACTCCCAGCTTCAAACCAAATTTTACCGGCAAAAATCATTATGCTAAAATAATATTCAGAATTTTAGTATTTCACACATGATTAATCCATCGAATGAGATTTTGGAAATACATTGACCTATGAGGAAATAATAGTAAAAAAAATATCTATTAGTGGCCAACGAAAAAAATATTTTTTGTTGTACAGATCCTACCTTAAAATTTAAGGTTTTACTATAATTAAAAGATTCAATTAATATGTAGATTAACTATATCCATACAAAGCTTTTTATATAATGCGTTCTCATCCAATATAAAAAATGATGACAATGCATTTTCATGGTTAGAACTTGCGTGACAAATAAATATGTAATCAAGAACTATGCAACCTAAATCAATAAAGGAATTATATATTAGAGAATTTCGAATGGTAAAATACTACCATTCTTAGCGTGCTTCACCAAGAAAGTAATGAATGTTGTTTGGTTATAAAACAGAAATCATTAACAACGAAATTACAGAGGATTCGTTCTGGAATGATAATTGTCGTACATTTGTTTAATACTAAATATCCATAATTAATGAATACAATTTGATTATAAAACGGAAATCACAACAAGGAAATTACTGAGATCTATTATGGAAATGCGAACTGCCATAATATTTATTTAATACCAAAATAATGTCCATAATTAGAGACGTTGGGATTATGACTTTCTACATCTACTCTAAGATGTGTGATGTGATTAGTAGAGGTTATTTATGAGCATTATATTAATTGAATTCATGAATAAAAACAAAACAAACCAGCCATGTCATTGTATACTAATGAAGAAGGGAGAATGGCAATAAGCTTGTTTTCAAATCTCCTTCTATACATGAATTCCCTCTACCAGAAATCATAGTGATCACGTCCTAATTTATACAAGTTCGAATCCCTTCCGAACATTGGATTCGAGTGAAAGGCAATAAATTAAACACCTACATGTATGTAGCACACACAGAATATGCAACTCATAGCTCTTTGTCTCTAACAAGATGCCGTGACTGTAATGAAATGATATGTTGTGACTGAATAGGGTTTCACCATGTTGTCAAATTCAATAATGTAATCATGCATGGATGAAAATAAATAATAGTGTATGAGATGTGCATCGCTTGACATGCTACATGTACTATCTATAAATCGAATTACAAGAACCAAAAGTTCTAATGGTGTTCATTGATACAAGATTATTTATCATATGAAACCAACAACAAAGAGGGAAGGGAACATCATGGGATCAAAAATCATATGAAACACCAACAACAAGAGGAAGGTATAACATCGTTACCTCCGAGGATGTTCCCTCGGGATCTCCTTTCACACGGAAATGGTATTGCCTTCGTTCAATCGCAGTGCGAAGGCGTGCATCACGGTGACCTCAAGCTCTCCTACGCGTTGGTGGCGGTGGATCTTTGATCGGAGCACCTTCTCGGATGTCGGTGACGGCCCTCCGACGACTAAACTAGCCAAGACAGTGGTGCTCCAATGAGAGAGAAGGATGGTGGTGGCTAAGATTTTGAGAGATTAGCCTACCATATCCTATTTATAAAAGGAGAGGTGAAATTTGGATCCAATTTCGGACCCGATTCGGATCCATATATGGATCTTGACCATCCACCTTAAAACATCGATATCTTGAGCTAGGAATGTCGGAATTGGATGTTCTTGGGCTTGTTGGAAAGATCTCGACGAGATTTACGAAATGTCATGATTATTTGAATTTTTTTGGATGTCAAACATACTCCAGATTTTAGAAAAAAAGAAAATACGAGGTTTCACATCATAAAAATCTTAAAGGAAGTCTTGTCCTCGAGACGTAGGATTCAATGTATATGTTTTGAATGTGACGTAGATCCAGGCATAAAAAACTCAAAGAGAACGAAACCCATAAAAATATTAAAGAGAATTGAAATATGGTTTCGTGATCATACCTTCAAAAAGATAAGGGCATTTCTGTCGCATATCTGCCTTAGGCTCCCATGTGGCCTCCTCAACATTCTGACTTTTCCACAACATCTTGACCAAAGGGATATCTTTCCATCGCAATTTCTTGACTGTCCGGTCTAAAATATGCATGGGTGTCTCAGGGAAAGACAAATTCGGTTCAACCATGAGTTCCTCATAGCTAATCACGTGTCGAGGGTCTCAAATGTACTTCCAGATATTTGACACATGGAATACATCATGCATGCTTACCAAGTGAGGGGGAAGTGCTACTCGAGATGCTACCTTCCCAATACGGGCCAAAATCTCGAAAGGGTCAAGAAATCACGGCACCAGCTTGCCCTTAACACCAAATATTTGAATACCCTTCATTGAAGATACCTTCAAGAATACGAAATCTCCGACCTCTAAATTCAGGTCTCGACGCCTCTTATCTGCGTAACTCTTTTGACGACTCTGTGCAGTCAATAATTTCTTCCTAACCGTTTCTACGGCTCTTGTTGTGTCCTCGATTATCGAGTGGAATAAGTATCTTTGTTGCCCAGTTGTTGCCAACACGAGGGAGTGGTGCATCTCCATCCATACAACACCTCAAAAGGTCCCATGCCAATACTAGCATGGTAGTTGTTGTTATAAGTGAACTCCATCAAAGGAAAGTGATCCTTCCAAGATCCTTGCCACTCAACAACACATGCTCGGAGTAGGTCCTCAAGAGTCTGAATTATCCTCTCTAATTGTCCATTCGTCTGCATATGATATGATGAACTAAGACACAGTTCAGTTTTCAGGGCCTTTATGAATTATCCCAAATAATGTGACGTAAAACGAGAATCTCTATCTGATACTACCTCCTTGGGGATCCCATGCAAGCGAATAATATGCTGGATATATAATTTGACCAGATCTACCGGAGTGTAAGTCATGCTCACTGGGATGAAATGTGTAGACTTGGTCAGTCGGTCTACAATAACCTAAACAGCATCATATCTACCTATTGTACGAGGTAAGGATGTCACGAAGTCCATAGAGATACCATCCCATTTCCACAACGGAATACGAAGTGATTGTAACAAGACAAAAGGACGCGTGTGCTCTGCCTTCACCAGTTGACACGTAAGGCAACGGCTAACATGTTCTGCAATATCTCTCTTCATCCCTTCACACCAAAAGTGCTGACGGAGGTCTCTATACATCTTGGTGCTTCTTGGATGGATAGATAATCTAGAACAGTGAGCCTCATCTAGGATGTCTCTCCTCAACTCATTATCATCATGAACACAAACACGGTCTCCCTTCCATAATATGAACTCGCAAACTCTGAATCCTTCAAACTCCTCCTTCAGACATCGATGGAACAAGTCTTGTAATTTCTGATCTGTCTGTTAACCATGTACAATCATGTCCCATAGTCCATTATACTTGGCAGGTATAGTTACGACATCTGTAGTACTATCAAATGGGTGCCACTCACTGAGTGTCGTGAGCATATCCTAAGTCTGTAGCCATGCTGCGGTGTCCTCAGTATGTGCTCTCCTACTCAAAGCATCTGCTACTACATTTCCCTTACCTGGATGATAAGAGATCGTGCAGTCGTAATCTTTCAACAGTTCCATCCATCGTCTTTGCCTCATATTCAACTCCCGCTGGTCAAAGATATAGACTCTTATGATCTGTAAAAATCTCAAATGCGATCCCATATAAGTAGTGACGCCATATCTTCAATGCGAAGACTATAGCCGCCAACTCCAAGTCATGTGTAGAGTAGTTCCGTTCATGGTTCTTTAGTTGTCGTGATGCATATGCCACAACCTGACCACGTTGCATAAACACTGCTCCTAAAACCTCCTTTGATGCATTAATATACACTGTAAAGTCTAAGGTGCCTGAAGGAATGGGTGAGAATCGGAGCACTGGTCAGTCTCTCTTTCAACTTACGAAATCTCAGTCGCACTTGTCGCTCCAAATGAAAGTGATATTTTTCTATGTCAGACGAGTAAGTGGTAGAGCTAGCTGCGAGAAGCCCCTAACAAAACCTCTGTAGTAGTCGGCAAGGCCTAAGAAACTGCTATCTCGGTAACTGTCTTGGGCTGCTCCCACGACATTACTGCCTCTATCTTGACTGGATCAACTTCCACACCTGCTTCCAAAATTACATGACCGAGGAAAGTTACTTTGGTAAGCTAAAACTCACACTTACTGTATTCTGCATACAACTTGTGTTCTCTGAGTGTCTCAAGAATAGTATGAAGATGATGCTCATGCTCATGCTCATCACGTGAGTAGATCAAGATATCATCAATGAACACTACCGCAAAACGATCTAACTATGGACGGAAAATTCTATTCATCAAGTCCATGAATGCGACAGTTGCGCTCGTAAGTCCAAAAGGCATGACCACAAACTCATAGTGACCATATCTGGTGCAAAAAGTAGATTTAAGCACACATGTATCCTTAATTCTCAATTGATGATAACCCGATCGTAGGTCAATCTTCGAGAATACCACTACGCCCTGCAGCTGATCGAAAAGGTCATCTATTCGTGGAAGTGGATAACGGTATTGTCCTTTTATTCAATTGCACGTAGTCGATGCACAATCGCATAGACCCATCCTTCTTCTTTACGAAGAGAACCGGCGCTCCCCAAGATGATGTACTAGGACGAATAAATCCCTTTTCCAATAACTCCTGCAGTTGTACTTTGAGCTCCCGGAGTTCGGCTAGTGCCATCTGGTATGGAGTGATGGAGATGGGTTGTGTATCGGGTATCAAGGTGATCTTGAACTCGATCTCCCTCCTTGGTGGTAGTCCAGGTAACTCCTCTGGAAATACGTCAGGAAAACCCTGCACAACTCTAGCATCTTCAATCATGCGATCCTGGGTAGGTAACTCCACAGCATAGGCGAGAAAACCTATGCAACCCTGATCGAGCAAGTGTTGGGCCTTCAATGATGATACATATAAGACCTCACTATCTGGGGTACATCCATCAAATTGAAAGGCAGGTATGCCTGGGAGACGGAACACTAACGTATTCTTGAAGCAATCAAGGCATGCGTGATGTTGCTCGAGCCAATCCATACCTAGGATGACATCAAAATCTTCCAATTGAATGGGTAAAAGATATGCGGGCATTAGGTGCCCGCCAATCTGAACTGCTACATCCTCCACTGCTTGTCGCACTATGAAAAATGGCCCTTTGGGTCCTTGATGTAGTAAGGAGATGAAACACAGGCTGATTCTTTATCTAACTTAGATACTAGTCGTTGTGCTAGAAAAGAGTGCGTAGCTCCCGAATCAAATAAGGCTTGTAAGGATATACCATGCATTGAAATCATACCTCGTACTACAGCTCCTGAGGCGTGGGCCTGCTCCTGCGTGATTGCATTCAGTTGTCCCTAAGGTTGTGGTGGTGCGTTAGAACCTGCAGCACTGAAGTTTGGTCGTGGTGGAGGACGTTGAAAGCCTAGACCTCCACGACGGGAAGCTGATCCATGTGACTATGCAGATGAGAAAGTTGGTCGTACACATGGTTGTTGGCCACCTGAGCTGCTGGCAAGTAAGGGACACTTGACTTTGAAATGGCCCGGCTGCTGGTAGTGGAAACACCTACGATCTCCTGGTTGAGAAAAGGAGCCTCCTGAGACAAGGCTAGCACCTCCTGTCTTGCGATTCTGGGAGTGTGTAGAAGAGCGGAAGGAAGTAGTACCGTGACTCGCCAGGCCCTACTCCAAAGTAGGTGTAGGAGCAAACCTGTTAATGGTAGGAGTGTTCGCCACTGGGTGGAAACGACGCTCTCTACGAGCTCTGTAGAAATCTCGGTGAGTAGATCTCCCTGACTGATGTGGCTGAAATGTGATGGACTCCACTGAAGCCGACTCTGAGTTGCCTCTATCTTGGTAGCCTTAGCAGCTACCTCTTTGATGGAAGTGAAATCCAATGCAGACAGCTGGTGTTGCACATCGTCACGCAGTCCCCGGATAAACTTCTGTAAATTCTCCTCAGGGAAAGCAGTAGTCGCTGGTGAGTGGCAGGAGAGTTCAGTGCAACGAATGAGATATTCTTGGGCCGTCATTAACCCCTGCTTCAGCTCAGCAAACAACCTCCTATGATCCTCAATCCAGTGATCAAGGTAGAACTGGCTACGAAACTCGTCAAGAAATATTTCCCATGTTACGGGGTCCTCCAGATGTTCCTTGGTGGTGTACCACCAACGTTCTGCATAGCCCGTTAGTGAAAATTCCACGAATGTGAGTCAAGACTCTTCAGGAGCATGGATCATCTGCAAAACCTTGGATACATGATCCATCCATAGTTCAGCCTCATCTGGTGTGCCGGTACCATAGAATTGTGGCACCTTAGACCTCTGATATGCTGCATAGGTTGTCTGATGTTTTTGCAATGCCTCTAGGTCCTCTGATCCTCCAGGGTCCAGAGACACCGAAGGATGAACACTATCCTCCTCCTCAGGAGAGGGCTGATACGAGGAGTCATCCTGCTGAAGGAGCCTCTGCTCCAATACCTTCTGATGTTGTTGTATATCCTACATGGCCTGAACTAGTAAGGCAAACTGCTGTGCAACATCAATATCAACACGAGGCGGCATGATTCCCTGCGAGAATCATTATATTATAAATTATTTTCATGATTAGAGAGACAATGGACATGTTAAGCATGACTTAAATTATTCCCCTTAACTAATGATGAAGTCAAAAGACTTATCGTTGTATTTATAATTCAAATCCCACTGATAATCTAATATGCAAAAGAGAGAATGGAGTATCGGGCTCCGATATCATCTGTGACACGCCGCTTCTCCGGTTACCGAAACCGACGGGACAAGAGCGTCGGACCTACGGTCCAAATACGTCCACGATCTATGATACTCAACAAACTATCTTATGCACATTAGATCAACATTTGAAATATAAATAACATGAGAATAGTATAAAAGAGAAAGAAAAATGCACCATCCATTCTCATTGATAATAATCATTAAGTCCATGTCTATAGAAAGAGATACATCATATAATTATAAATTTTGTAGAAAAAGTTCTCCACATATCTCACTACAAAGTCTCTCAAAAAACATAACAAAAATGCGGAATAAATAAGTAACTCTAAGTAGAACGCACCCTGCTTGGTGCAAGTATGACGAAGAAGGTCTGATCTCTTCAAAGCCACTACTATTACGGCTGTTGCTCAGCTACCTCTGTTGAGTTCACACGATGGTAACGTTATGAGCAATTGCCCAGTAACGAAACAAATACTACAGTGACCAATATTGGAGACAACAAGGAATGTATATTCAACTCTATCTAAAAACATGTACATATATTGTAGACAACGAGAAAACCACCAAGTTATTCTGATTCACATTGGATCACACAATAAATGATTTTATTCATTGATTGAATAATCATTTGAGCTACTACAATGGTCTTGATATTTCTTCAAGTTGGTTAGGGTCTACAACGGTATACAATTTCTGACATCCGATCAATAATCATTTCTCGTATTATTTTAGCATATGCAAGTATGCAACTCGCAGGCCTCCGCTACGCGGAAACTTGATATTCATCTTGAGTAGTTTTCAAGGATCTATTTTTGACCGGATATGAAAAGACCGTAACCCCAAATCTCCAACTTCAAACCACATCCCGGAACACCTCTCACAATAATAATACTCGAAGTAAAATTTAATGCAGCCACATATAACTTTAAATCGAGTCTTAAAATCGTGTATAAGTGGGAAACCAAGAACGCCAACCGCGCCACCTACCTACTCCGTCGAGCGGCCCCGGATACTACCGGACTGCTAGGTGCAACGTGTCACCCAACTCGTCCGTTGGGGTCGTGACCTTCAAGGCATCTCCCCGGGGCCCAAGGGTGCTTGCCCAATCCTTTGTGTATCTAACTCCATTTACCCGATAACCATGAGATTCCACCCATCATATGATAGCATAGTGACACAATAAATACTACGGATCCGTGAGAATTTTATCAACTTGGATTGATGTCCATCTGACACAAATCACTCCCAGCTTCAAACCAAATTTTACCGTCAAAAAATCGTTATGCTTAAATAATATTCAGAATTTTAGTATTTCACACATGATTAATCCATCAAATGAGATTTTGGAAATACATTGACCTATGAGGAGACAATAGTAAACAAATATCTATTAGTGGCCAAATGATTTTTTTGTTGTACGGATCCTACCTTAAAATTTAAGGTTTTACAATAACTAAATGATTCAATTAATATGTAGATTAATTATATCCATACAAAGCTTTTTATATAATGTGTTCTTATCCAATATAAAAAAAATGACGACGTTGCATTTTCATGGTTAGAACTCACGTGGCAAAAAATATATATATATATAATCAAGAACCATGCAACCTAAATCAACTAAAGGAATTATATATTAGAGAATTTTGTATGGTAAAATATTACCATTCTTAGCGTGCTTCACCAAGAAAGTAATGAATGTTGTTTGATTATAAAACGGAAATCATTAACAATGAAATTACAGAGGATTCGTTCTGGAATGATAACTGTCGTAAATTTATTTAATACTAAATATCCATAATTAATGAATACAATTTGATTATAAAACGGAAATCATATCAAGGAAATTACTGAGATCCATTCTGGAAATGCGAACTGTCATAATAATTATTTAATACCAAAATAATGTCTATAATTAGAGCTGTTGGGATTATGACTTTCTACATCTACTCTAAGATGTGTGATGTGATTAGTAGAGGTTATTTGTGGGCATTATATTAATTGAGCTCATGAATAAAAACAAAACAAACTAACCATATCATTGTATACGAATGAAGAAGAGAGAATGGCAATAAGCTTGTTTTCGAATCTCCTTCTATACATGAATTCCCTCTACCAGAAATCATAGTGATCACGTCCTAATCTATACAAGTTTGAACCCCTTCTGAACATTGGATTCGAGTGAAATGCAATAAATTAAACACCTATATGTATGTAGCACACAAAATATGCAACTCATAGCTCTTTGTCTCTAACAAAATGTCGTGACTGTAATGAAATGATATGTCGTGACTGAATAGGATTTCGCCATGTTGTCAAATTCAATAATGGAATCATGCATGGATGAAAATAAATAATAGTGTATGAGATGTGCATTGCTCGACATGTTATATGTACTATCTATAAATCGAATTACAAGAGCCAAAAGTTCTAATGGTGTTCAGTGATATAGGACTATATCATATGAAACCAACAACAAAGAGGGAGGGGAACAACGTTACAATATTCAAGACATGGGATCAAAAATCGTATGACACCAACAACAAGAGGAAGTTATAATATCGTTACCTCCGAGGATGTTCCCTCGGGATCTCCTTTCACACGGAAATGGTATTTCCTTCGCTCGATCACAGTGCGAAGGCGTGCACCACGGTGATCTCGAGCTCTCCTACGCGCTGGTGGTGGTGGATCTTCGATCGGAGCACCTTCTCGGATGTTGACGGCGACCCTCCGACGACTAAACTAGCGAAGACGGTGGTGCTCCAATGAGAGAGAAGGATGGTGGTAGCTAGGATTTTGAGATATTCGCCTACCATCTCCTATTTAAAAAGGAGAGGTGAATTTTGGATCCAATTTCGGACCCGGTTCGGATCCATTATGGATCTTAACCATCCAGATTAAAACATCGATATCTTGAGCTAGGAATGTCGGAATTGGATGTTCTTGAGCTCGTTGGAAAGATCTCGACGAGATATACAAAATGGCATGATTATTTGTATTTTTGGTGTCAAAAACACTCCATATTTTAGAAAAAAGAAAATATAGGGTTTCACACCTCCTCTCTTCCCCAACTCTCTTCTCTCGAGCACCTCATGCAGCACTCTCTCCCCTCCCCCAACCTCATCCCATCGTCGTCTATCTTCATTTTCCACCACAAATCTCCCCCTCAAATTCAGCACACACTCTTCCCCTCCATGCTTCCCATGCATCCCACCTCAATACTCTGACACCAATATCAACGGTCCTCTCGTCGTCGTGGCCTTTCGAGGCACCACCTCTCCATACTATAGCCCTCGAGTTCGTACACTTGGGTTATTTTAGTCAGCTATGAGTATTTCTCGGAGTTCAGGTCAATTTTTTGAGTCCCTATATGCTACTATGTAATAATCAATCCTTGTTCATCAGATTCTGCTCATGCTTAGTTTTGCAAAATCTCTCAGTTGGTCTATGTTTTATTAATTCATGTATATGCTTTTCATTGGCTTGTTATGACGAGTTAGTTGAGATTTTTTTTGTGGTCCTTTATTTAGAAATGGATGTTGTTTGTTCCTGCGGAAGCGCATCAATTCTCCCAGCCTAGATCTGGATACTTATATGCTTAGTTTCGATAGTGTATCTTACTTGCAATCCTATACAAGAAATTAACCATTTAAGGTCTTTACACTGCATCATAATGTCAGTTAAGATAGTGATGTATCATTTTTTGTATACATTATATACATGTGTGTGTATATATATATATGTATCTTAATGATTTGAATAGCAATATGTTAATGCTCAAGATTGAAGCTCGATTTAGATTGCTCTTAACCTTTTTCCGTAGTGGTAATGGACGAACATATTTCCATTTAACTTTTGCCCCCTATTTGTAATGTTATTGATTGCTCGTTTGGACTGCTTGTCTTCTTTGATGTCGCATATAGCGTCACCCCCTTTAACATCCTGACAAGAACCACCATGCATTTGTTATAACCATACTTTTTCCATTAAAAAATAATGCTTTTTTACGATTCTAAATACGCTATATCGAAATTTAGTGAAATCATTTACCATCTCTAATACAATTTTCTTGCAAGAGGTTACTTTTGACAACGGTGTTCAATGTTTTGTGCCATTATCACACTCTTCATATTCTTTGGTGCATTGGGTGACCCTTTACTACTACCATAAACTTATAAATTTCATCTTTTGAAATTTGCTAGATGATTATAGGGACATTCTTCCTTTTAATAACCCCTCAAAGTTCTCAATTGTCTCAATTGCAGCATAAGGTTTTACTTTATTGACAACATATCTAGCAAAATTTTCATGTGTTGTAGCAACAACGCAAGACAACGTTATCCGAATTAGGTATACCTCAATCGAGCTAATCAAGAAGATTGTCATATTGTGAATGAAATTGGTGAAGTATGACACAAATCCAATCTTGGTGGTTCAAGAAATGTTATGAAATTACAAGGATTACTTGTCCTCTTATAAGTTGAACCACTTCAAACTAGATAAAAGTTAACTGATTACGTGTACCTCTATCATGATGATCAAGAATATTGTCATCATGTAGATTAAATTTGTGAAATGTTCGAGGATTACAGGTCAAATCGGAACGATGGAGATTGTTGCAGTTGTGGTATATAAAACAAATGAAATTGTCACACATCATTGTTCAACCACACAAGATAGAAAGAATAATGCAACCATAATTGACACAACGGCTTTACGTGTTAACCCTCCAGTCGAAAATCACAACTTGAGTCTCTGGACGCAATCTTTCATCCTTACCAAATTGCTTGATCATTTCCACCATACAGACGATGCACATAGGCAACCCAATGGTTTTACAATAAGTTGTTTATGCGGACTACTCTACCTGTTACAAAAAGTTAGTTGCGGGGACAACTCTAACTATACTAGACAAGTAAAATACTCCTTTAAAGTTCAAACTTTGAAATACCTACATATGCAATGTTATGTGAGGTATTCAAAAGAAGGATTACACGTCAAGGAGTAGGTTGTCCAAATTTTAGAAGGCTTGAATGCATTTCATAACAAATTGGCTCTCAAGAACTCTCTCTCTCTCATGAACAATGGAGTTGAACACGGTGAGCAATTGTATCTTTAAGCTTTAGAAATGAGAGCGAAAGAATAAGTTACGTAAGTAGCGAGAGTAAAGTGCATTTGAATGAATGGAAATGGAAGATAGATGCTTTCTTTTTATCACTAAATTAGCGATGAATCTCTTTTCGACCTCTTTAAGAATGTGAAATTATTGTAGTATAGAAGGTGTAAAATGATTTGTCAAAGACCACCCTTTTGAATAGGTGTAAATTTTAACTTGGCAAATATACCAAGGTCGAACACAGGGACTCTATTGGATAAATTATCTAATTGAGTCATAAATTAAATGATTAAATTGCTCTGATGGTTTATTTGAACTAAGTGTGCACAAAACAAAATGGATGTGTGATTTTTATTTGATTTTCAAATGTCAATATTCTATGCAACAAAAATGATACTAATGCAGGACTTTACGAAACACACATACAAATACAAAATCACAATTTAGCTCCTGACTTTAATAAATTAAACATCTATGTCATCATGCTTGAATTGGTCCAAAGTTATACTAAATGAATTAACACTTCAATTCATGTAAAATTCAACTCAATTTAAAGACCAATGTAACAATTAATGAGCCAAACTCTCTAAATTAATATCACATCAGGAAACAATATACAAAGCATCTCAAATAGAGGTCCTGATTATTTAAATGATTCAAAGATAAATCATGAGGTTTAATTCATCATCATGCACCTAAACATGCCATTTCCAACTCAAAACTCAAATTTAAAAGCTACAATACCTCTCTAAATTTTAAATTAATTTAACAAGTCACACTAGAGAATGGAATATGTAGAATGAAAGAGCATCATATAACCTCTTAAACAAGATAAATTTCATTTAAATTGGAATTGTGATTTAAAAGTTATTAATCATCAAAGACATAGATCGATTTGCAATAAAAGCTTAACAAAATTTTTAAAAAGGTCATGTAATGGACTAAAATGCAATAAACAAAAACCACCTGGGTATACAATACAAATAGTCCGCATGGGGGTATAAATGCAGTTATAAGTAGTCGAGAAGGCTTATCTGAAATTTTCCAGCGGACACGTGTGTCGCACATAGTGGACTGGAATGCAAAGATGTGAAGGGCGTGGGTGACACTGTAAATTCTCGAGCAAGACACGCGCCTCGTGCGTGCTACTGTATGCTCAAGATGAAGCGTTGCTTTGGGCTACGCGGTTCAAGCTGGTGCTCTAAAGTAGGCTGGAGTCTCCCGAAGTTGAGGTATGAAATGTCAGATCGGTAGGGAAAGCTCCACCATTGGATTAGACCGGGGGTTCCTAATCAAATGGTTCATGCAAGCCCTCGATCTTCTTCCTCCTCCATGCATGGTTGCGCAACAGTTGAGCTCCAATGAGGAGCGATGACTCTTTCTTGCTCTGACGGACAACCGTAAGGTCAAAGAAGCTTTCTGGTTAATGCATAGGGAGATGGAAGGTCGATGAATAGCTGAGAAGGCCTGGAGGTCCCGGTCGAAGTCAATTCATCGGACGGAGGAGCCCAAGATAGCTCCAATGCAACTCTGATTAATGAAGTTAGCAAAATACAAACGTAGGGGGGTCTACAGCACTGGAAATCGAACGTGATGGGGGCTTAGGTGAAGGTGGAGAGAGCCCAGGTGGCTGTGAGGGCAGTGATGGATCAAGGTGGAGTGGGTTATAGAGAAGCAGGTGAAGGAGGAAATGGAGTGCGTGAAGATCGTTGGGTGAAGCGAAGCTAATAGAGTGTTCATGGTGCGGTGAAGATGCACGAACAGATAGTAAAAAATGAAGAAACAAAGATAAAACTAAGAAAGAGAACACCTGGAAAATAAGATGAAATGGGGAGAGACTCGGAGGGGCAGAGACAAGATTGAGAGCGGAGCTTGGAGCTCCTAGAGCATCGCTCGAAGCCTTGACGGAGGGCTGAGCTCGAGCAGCTCAGGGGTGGAGCTGCAACTTGGTCGGGCGACTAAGGATCACACCGACGATGAATTCTCCATCGTGGCTCTCTATCACTTGCTCTTTCTATCACAAAGAGAGGGAAGGGAGACCGGAGCTCATGCATGCAAGGGCAAATGGTGGAAAATCACACTATAGAAGAAGTAATTAAAGGGGATAGGTAGCAGTTCCAAGTGATGGAATGTCGAAGTTTGATCACCTCTCACAACCGGTAGTTGGGGTGAAGTGGAGGGCCAGGTGGTGCCCGAGGAAGGTGGAGTTGGGTCAACCACTGGGAGGTGGAATGAGGGGAAAATGTTAACAAGAGGGACTGGAATAAATGGGAGAAGAAGAAGTGATTGCAAGTATGCGTCGTGAGGGGAGTGGTCGGCTGGAAGTTGAAGATACGTGATAACCGTTGGATTAGATGATCCGACGATCGAGGATCAGGCGAAAGAGTGTGTTTTGATGAGATTAAGCGATCTCATTAGATAGTGGAAGGCAAGGCATAGATTTGCATCTTATATTGAAGCATTCAAGCACTGATAGATGGTTGAGGAGTAAGGTGGGTGGCGAGAGGAGAGGCGGGCCACGTGAGTGGCCCTAGGAGTGCCACTTGGTCCAATGAAATAAAAGAAAAATATGAAAGACAAATCTAAATAAGAAAGAGATATCTACATGCTTCAAAATAAGAAGTGTTCAACATGAAAGTTGTAGATCTTTTTTAGATTTACAACTTTCATATATAACTCAAAATGAAAATAAACTATATATACATGATACTATTTTGTAAGTATTTTTAAGTGAATAAAAATACTCTTTTTAATTCCTTTTATGATTTTTTGGTATTTTAATTTATAAATAATTACAAAACAAATATACACAACATTAGACAAATTGTATGGTATTTTTGATATTGAGAAAACAAAAGAAATAAAGAAATGCAAATATTATTATTTATGTACACATAATTAGAGTTTATTAATTATAAAGAGTTAAATGTTAATATTATTGAATTAATCAAGTTTTTTATTGAATAATCCAAGTAAAAGGGATAATAATCAAATAATAATAATATGATAAGTCATGGATTTATCACCCCTATACTTAAAACTTGTTAGTCCGTGAGCAAATAAAGCATAAACAAGTTGGATTAGTCCCTTACTGTGCATGAGAAATACAAGACTTGATTCATTAAGATCTTTAAGTTTTAGTGGTCCTAAAATTCTAAGTTGAACCAAGCTCTAGTCAAAAGGTATCCAACTTCCTTAATCATGAGGCTCTCTTTGTATACATATATTATACAGATATGCCATTAAGTGTGGAGTGCAGTTACAAGAGTAGAGTCTAAGCGTCACTTAAGGTTCCAAGAGACTCTCCAAAGAACTCATATTTCAACACTAGGGAATAAATCATTTCTTGCATCTAATTCACTGTCTCTTTAGTTGTCAGTCTTAAAAGTGCATATGGAAGACCAGTTGATGGAGGGCATAGGATGGTGTCTTTTCTTCTCCCCCTCTCATTGGAACAAGGATCCTCTCGAGTGCCTTATTACGTAACACATATATTTTTGATGTTGATCAGTGTGTTCGTTAAGAGATCGTTGAGTCATCTGCACTTGTTTTCTTGGGAATGGACCGTTGTGTGCCTCTTTTGACTATCTATCATACCTTTGACACCCAAACTTGTATCACTATACGATATAGAGCCCATTTCGGGTGCTATCCTGATTCATAAAAGCATAATATCGAGGTCTGAGTGGACATTTTAATGTTTGGAAGCACTTACCTTTGACGGAAGCTTTTTTGAATGTATCTTTGTAGTGTAAGAGCTTTTCTTTCGCTTTATTTTCTTTTCCTTTTTTGTTAGCTCCACCGCTTTTACCAAGTCGGCGTACACTGATCAACATTTTTATTAGATTTCGTCACACAATGACACTTAGGTAAATGTCAAGAGATTAGTACAAGATCCATGTTTTCATACTGGCTAAAGGTGCTGACACTGAGGTTTCATGAAGCCTTCATTGATTTTATCTTATCCCTGAACACCATAAAATCTATTACAAACTCAAATATCTCATTCTAGTTCCTCAAGTAAAACCTCAACTCATCTCATTAGAACTATAATCATGCATGCGAAGTGTTGATCATATTCTTAAGGTAGACACCAAGTATACAATATAGTACACAAACCTTTCAAATTAGGGAAATACGAATAATTAAGTCATAGACCCTAATGACTAAATCTGGTTAACTCTGAATTTTGAGACCTCATAAACCAAGTGTTCTTAAACTTCTCAAGTCTTGTGTGAATGTGTAAGTGTCAGGGACTAAACCAATTTATTAATTAGTTGGTTTCTTAAACAAGTTCTTATTAGGTATATACAAAACAATGTGTCAAAACACAATATATCTTTTTTGAAAACAAAGTATACCTTTTTTGAAAACAATTTATAAATTTTCCAAATATTTTACAAAATATTTTTACAAATCAGCTTCAAAATCCCCATACCCATAGCCCATAATAATATGTAAAATATATGGAAGTACGAGATGTGTATAATGTATCTATGCAAATATGTACATACACCCCCCTACCTAGCTTGTGTTATGTCCTCATGATACAAAGTGAAATGAAAAACATAGCTCATACTAAGCATAAAGAGGAGTGAAAATATGAGGAGAGAAACCAGTACGACCCCCTTAGGCTTTAAATAACCTAAGTGTAAGACATAAGCACTAAGGGTAAGGGTATATGGGAATAAAAAAATGGCAGGCAAAAAGCCTCGATTTACCCTACTTAATTCAATCGAATTAACGATTAATTTTTAATGATGTTCAATGTAGTCGGGTAAAATCTGACTTAACAAAATCACTTTGATTAATAGTCAACTAAACACAAGCAGCAAATTTTTTTATTTTACTTGTGCAAGCCCAAGGTCCAACTCAGCGAGGTAACTTTTTCCTTAGATTAATTTGAAGTCAATTCCGATGTTAGGTTTTCAGGAGAATATTTTTTGGTGTTTTTTATGCAATTAAGAAAATACGATGCAATCTGGACCAATTTTGAATGTTAAAATGTAAAGTATGATAAATTTAAGTCCAAAATGATAAAACTTGACCAGGATGTGAAATGCAATAAAATTGCTACTGCATTTTTTTTGGAATTTTTCGACTTTGTATGAATTAACTATGAATTAAAAATGAAGGCAGAGTGATTTTTGCAAAATTAATTTTAATAAATACCAAAATACATCATTTTCAGATACAAAAATTAACCTAGATACTTCTATGTGAGATGAATCCAGGAAAATTATTAGACCTGAAAAATGATGAATTTTGGACATATTAGAAATCAATTAAGCAAAACACTAATTAATTTATTAAGGCCTCGTTATGCGTGTAAATAATGTGATTTTTGGGCATATGGTAGAACTATTTAAATTACCTATTGTGATTTTTGGTGATTTTTAGAACAACAATTAATTTAATATGCAATTAAAGGTATACAGTGGGTAAACTATGTAAATTTCCACAAAAAGAATTACATTAAATTCCTCGAAGCTCACAAAAATGTAATAAGTCTTCACAATGATAAAATCTAAGATGTTCTACGCTATGCAATTTTTAAAATGATAAAATGATGAAAAATTGATGTTTAAATAAGTATGCGAACACATGGATGTAAATGCAATACAGAATTAAAATTGATTCAAAAGAAAACATGCTGACATGGACTTGCATGAGATTACCTAGACTTGGGGGAGGGGGGCTTCGTGCAATTTTTTCAGTGATGCGCGTGCACGACACGTGACCTACTAGAGCGGGGTCCTGCATGCAATTCAGGATCTTCAGGGGGGTGCCTCTGCAATTTTCTCAAAGAGCGCGTGCTCGGCATGTGCTATGCTGGGGGAGCTTTGTTATGCTTTCTGGAATCTCATGCTCGAGGCACGGCTGGGGCATCATGGGGCTCGGCGATCGCCGACGAGGCGCAGTTGGAGGGATGCACATACGGGGTCGGTGCACCTATGCAGAGGTGCTCAGCAGCACGGGGAGGACGCGCGACGTCGAGTGGAGTCGGGCGGCACCGGTGGAGCTGGCCGCTGAGGGTGCTGCGGGTCTAGAGCCGCAGGCGGACTAGCGAACCGACAGTGAGGAGCGGTGCACCTGCAGTTGGGTTGAAGGGTTGCGCGAGGACGCGCGGCTGAAGGCAGTTGGCCGCTGAAGGCTAGCGCGACTGGAGCAGATGCGCACGATGGTCGCACCCGCAGGAGTGGAGGGGCAGCGCACTTGCTGTTGGCGTGGTTGTCGGCGGCCGCGGAAGGTTCTGGAGGTGAGCACTGCCGCTGGTGGCTGCGGGCTTGAACGCACCTGGTGGAGGGCTGGAGATGAACATCAGGTGAGGACGCCGAGAGGAGCGGGTCGCTAATGGAGGGTAATTGGTGATGGTCGGAGAAGAACGTAGGCAGGGCGAGCTCGCGGCGGCATACATGTGTAGGCGATCGGTTTGAGAGAAAAAAAGAGGTAGCAGAGGGAGAAGAAGAGAGAAGGAGGATGAGAGAGAGAGAATGTAGTGGCAAAAACAGGGGATTTCACCGATTCCCCGGTTTTACCATGCATTTGTTTACCTGTCTTAAATGTGAGACAAATCGATTCATGAAACCACGTCAAAAAATTCAACAAAAATCATAGTTAGATTCTCCATGAGTGATTTATCCGTGGAAACACAATTTGTTCGGTGATTTGATGAGTGGATGCGGGTGAATCAAGGAGAGAGGGAATGGAGGTAGAGAAACAGAGGAAGAAGATGATGATGAAAGTACTTCTCCTGTCGTCGCTCAAGAGTCGGCCAAGCTCGAGCTCAGCAGCTCGTGAAGATCAAAGCTGCAGCTGAAGGATCAAACCTTCTAGATCTCGCCAAGGATAGATGCTTGTTGTCGCTCTACCAGTAGGTTGCGATTGCTGTCACCAATGCGGGTGCGAGCTCGGGTTCTATCTTTGAGGAATATGGCGGATAGGTGAACACTGGGGGGTCGTCGGCCTTTTAAGGCAGACACGAGGAGGAGGAGTGGCGCAGGAGGTGGAGTGCGTGGGTGAGGTGCGCGGAGTGGGTGAGATGCGACAGAGGTGGTTTGAGAGGGAAGTAGAGACGGTGGCCGCGCTACACGGAGGAGCTTGACCGTGCAAGACGGAGGTGGAGATCATGGGCGGTCCAGGTGCTCTGCGCGGGGGAAGCGGGAAGAGGGGAGGGGAAGGTGGTCATGTGCGCCGCACGTGACCGGAGAAAGAGAAGAGGTGGCGCCACGTGGCATGCATGGGAGCGACCATGTGGCATTTTTTAAAATTATTTTTTATTTTTTTATAAAATAAATAATTAGAAATTAAAAATAAGCAAAAACGGGTGACATGTAGTGGCTCCAGGTGTTGCCACATGTCACTCCCAGAAAAATCAAAATTAAAAAATAAAAGGAAAATAAAAAAGAAATATCAAATGAGGTCAAATCAAAAAGTGGTCAACACGAAAGTTGCTTGTCTCGATGAGATCTACAACTTTCGTTAGGGATCAAAAATCAAAATAAGTCATATGTACAAAGTGTATTTTTGAGTGGTACCTTATAGATATAAAATACCACATTTTTGTCTTTTGCAATATTTTGTCATTTTTAATTCAAGAAAAATCAAAATAAAGATAAGAAAATATGGAAGGAATATTTACAAATTAATCTATTTTTTAGATTTTAAATAATTAAGAAAATAAAAGGATAAAATACAAGGGCAAAAATGTCAATATGTACAATATACAACGGGGCCCCCAAACCCAAGTTTTGCATACGAGCGCTGATTTTAATGAAAGTAGTCTTGTTTTCTGAATGTATATTACTTTAAAGTGAGTAGACCTAAATCAGACTATGTATGAGAGAGATATGCACATTTTAAGGCTCCTAGCTTCAAACTTGGATTCAGGTTTTATTGGTTAAATTTGAAGTTAGTATTTTTTGATATTTTTCTTTAATTAGTGTTAGTAATATATACACTATAGAGTTGGTTTTATTGGAATTGGAGTTAGTATAAAATATATACAAATAAGTGAAATATGGTGAATAGACATGTGGTTTTTACAAGTGAATTGGGCTTCTTATTTAATGCAGATATGAATGCTAAAATGCAGATATTATTTATGCATGCATGAATGTAATTATGCAATATAAGTGGAAATATGATGCTAATTACTCGGAAACAAAGATCTATTTTCAACTTTTAGAATGCTGAATCACATATTCATCAACAGGTAGCCTAAGTTTGAAGAATATATGTAAAAAGGGAAGGGACCAAGGGAACGACTTAGGAGACCGATAAGTATGCACATAACAGATTAGGGGTTCCCCTATACTTATGCTCTAAATAGCTTAAGTAAGGAGTGTGTATCTACAAGAGAGGGAACCTAAGAACTAAAACAATGAACAAATCAAGTGTATGTAAGTAAGAAAGAACACGTGAATCTTCTCAACTATTGAATCTGGATGTTGCATCTTCATGAATAGTGGTCAAAAGTATCTGCCATGTACTTGCTTTGTACGAAGTTGATAACTTTAACTTGGACTAACTATTCTTTGGAATCGATGAAGTGCTTCAATAGTTATCCATTAACCAAGAAGGAACACACACCATCTATGAGATCAACTATCTCTACACTTGTGTTGTTGTGCACTTCCTTAACTATGTAGGGACTCGTCCATTTAGATTTAAGCTTCCCATGAAAAATCTTGAACTTGGCATTGAACAACCATACCTTCTGTCCCCGGACAAAGTTCTTGCACCTATTTTGCATATCATGCGACTTCTTGACCTTGTCCTTATAGATCAGACTACTGTCATACGCCCGATTTCATAATTCCACGAGCTCGTTCAGGTTCACATCTTCCCTAGATGACAACTCAAATTCACTTGCTTGATTTCCAATTCTAATCTGCGAATTAACTCCACTGGCAAATGACATGACTTGCCATAGATCATCTGGAAAGGTGAAGTACCGAGTGGAGTTTTGTAGGTCATCCTATAAGCCCACAGAATTTGGTCCAATAGCTGAGATCAGTTCTTCCTATCAAGATGAACCAACTTTTGAAGAATGCTCTTCACCTCTTTATCTGAAACCTCTGCCATGCCATTAGCTGTGTGTGGTAAGGACTAGTAACTCTATGCTCAATTCCATAGTCCTTGGCCAATGATCGAATATCTCGGTTCACAAAGTGGCTTCCCACATCAAAAATCAAAACCTTTGGATACCCAAACCTGGCATGGATATGGTCCTGCACAAACTTACAGACAATCTTGCTATCTGCAGTTCAGGTTGAGATAGCCTCCACCCACCTAAACAAGTAGTTAATCACCAACAAGATGTACCCATGCCCTTGGATGTTGAGAAAGGGACCCGTAAAATCTATGCCCATGCATAAAAAACATCACAGAAAATCACCGGCTGCATGGGCATCTCATCCATATATCTAACAATCCCTCCCATCCTCTGACATATCGGGCACGACCATACATAATCAGTGGCATCTTCGAATATGGTTGACCAGTAAAATCCACATTGAAGTACCTTGTACAGGTTCTCTTTCCCGAATGGTGTCCTCTACCCTCAAGTGAATGGCAATATGTAAGGACACTATGGTATTCCTCCTGAGGAATACGCCTTCTCTAGACACAATCCAACCCTTCAAAGAAAAGGAATGGATTCTCCCAGTGGTATCTCCTTGATTCCAACTTAAGTTGGTCAATGTTGCTCTTAGTCCAACCATGGGAAATCTTCTTGGAGACAAAATAGTTTACCATATCGGAATACCACGGGAGTGAATCAACAATGCAAATTGACTCGTCTGGGAAGGTCTTTCTAATATGCTCAGTATCATGAAAATCTTTCTGCTCGATATAGGAAAACTGATCAGCCACAAACATTCTTCACTTCAGGTTTATCCTTAATCTCCAAATCAAACTCTTGGAGTAGTAAAATCCATCTAAGAAGATGTGCCTTCACATCCTTCTTTTCTATTAAGTACATGATTGTTGTGTCATCAATAAAAATCTCACCTTAATGCCCAAAACATAAGACCTGAACTTCTCGAGGGCTCATACGACAATGAGCATCTCCTTTTCAGTCACAGACTAATTTTTCTATGCAGGATCTAAAACTTTGCTCACGCAGTGGATCACATACATAATCCCTTCTCACCTATGTTCTAATACAATTCCTATAACATTATATGAAGCATAAGTCATGATCTCAAATGGAGTAGACCATCCATGGGCTTGTAGGATTGGCGAGTTACAAATCTTCCTTTTCAAGAGCTCAATGGCCTCCAGACACTTGTGATCTCAATGAACTCTATGTCTTTTCCTAAGAGCTCAGTCAATGGGTGGGCACTCTTCGAGAAACCCGGAATGAATCTCCTATAAAATCCAACATACGCTAAGAAAGACCTCACTGGCTTAACATTGGTTGGTGGATCAAGTTTCTTGATCACATCTACCTTAGCAGGGTCAACGTCTGTTCCCTTTTTGGAGATGACGTGCCCCAACGTGATACCCTCCGTTACCATAAAATGGCTTTTTTCCTAGGAGAGTAATAGATTCACCTCCTTACATCTCTTGAGGACCCGATCCTAATGCTCTAAACATGTATCAAAAGAATCACCATGCACCGAAAAGTCATCCATGAAGACCTCCAGGAAATCTCCCACCATCTCGACAAATGTGGCGGTCGTGCATTATTGAAATGTGCTTGGGACATTTAGGCCATGCGCCTGAATGCGTAAGTGTTGAATGGACATGTGCGTGTGGGATTTTTCTGGTCCGCAGGGGCGATGACTACTTGATTGTAGCTTGAGTACCCGTCAAGAAAACAAAATAATACTTTCCCTAAACATGTACACAAAATCTGTAAATTAAATTCCTTTTTGTAAAATTTTGTATAAAACTAGAACAAATCTTATATATATTTTGTATAAAATTCTTTGTATATTTTGTATAAAATCCATGTAAATTCTTGTAAATATGTCTAATTCTCTATTAAAAATGCGTAAAAATCGAAAAAGAAAAAAATATATCTAAAAGTCACGTAAAAAGTTTAAAGTAGAAAATTCAATTCTTTTTTTTTAAAAAAGTGCATTTCTTGCATTTACACTTTTCAGAATGATATTGATGCCTAAATTAGTCCAGAATAAAGTCCGAAGAGTTGAGCTTGGTTAAGACCTTAATCCACTTAATTTTGTAGGAACCTTATAAAAATGGAGTTGAGACTTTTCAGGTCATAGCGATTTAATTCTTTGGGTCCATAAGACTTTGTTCACATGCCATCTTGATTGGTTTAAGTAGAATATTTCATACACGCGCATGATTCTTTTAGACAATGACCCAACTTGGACAATCACCTTGCACATAATTCAACACAGATGAGGTGGTGAGGGATAGAATCATCTGGTAAGAGACGCATGGGAATGGAGACATACACGGTCACTTAGAGTGGCCGGTACGTCCCAACCTAGTCTAGTGGCATGGACGTCTAAAGATAGGAGCCGAGGGTTGAAATAAAGCTTCGGATGAGGGATAATCTGCTGGCACAATTTTTCTAAGACCCTAAAACATGGGCGGAAAAAAGATTCTATATCCATCGAGGCACAAAAAGATCAATGCAGTGCAATAAATTTTCCACCAAAAAGAAGCCAAAAATACACCAAATACAAATACCAAAAATGACCACAATGGTCCAAGCTTCAGAGAACCTGTAGATCTTAGTGGAGACTTGGCTACGCTGGCCGGCTCCACAAGGAGATGTGGCTACACTGGCCACACTCAAAATCTTTTTTTATTCTTCTATTTCCCCCCCTTTGATTTTGGACACAACACGTAGCTGAACTTAGAAGGAAATACCCTGCTCCTTGAGGAAAGAGTAGCTAGACTGGGGAAACAGGGTCACCTTGCTAAGAGAAAGACTATTTTTTGTCATATTCAGATGTGGAGAGCTATGTATCACTTACACATGATAAGAAGATTCATAGTCATCATAATTTGTGTGTGAGGACTAGTTCCGACCTGATTGTCGAGGCGAATAGAATAAAGACTTGTGGATCTTAAAGGTTGTTGAGTCTTAAATCCTATTCCCAATAAGATTTTGCCAAACTAATAATCCAAAGGTCTGACCGAGCTCCAAACTTTGATTTTATGAAGATTAGTTTAAAAATAAAAATTATCCTAAGTTCTTTATTTTCCCTTTATTCTTTTTTTGTCACTTATTCTTTAAATGAATGTTTGGTAAGGGATGAGCAAAGGTAACGTATACAGGGATAATGACTCACCAATTCATCATCTTTATTAATTTATTTTAACTTAAAATACCTTTAATTACCTATAAATGTCAATAATTCTTACTTTTTAATAATTCCAGCTCGTCAGTAAATATGGTATATTCATCACTATTTTACCTTGAAAGAAATGAAGAAAAAAATAAAAGAAAAATAAAGAAAAAAAATATTATATGTGTGTGTAATAAGTATAGGTTGACCCTAACCCAAAGAGTAGGTCAAGAGTTGACCTAATCGACAAGGAATACAGTAGGGGGAGATAGGGCTTTGTTTCTATAAAAATCAAGAAAGCATTTCTCACTCATGTATATTCATAATTGTATATATTGCACATATATTTTATTATTTTATTTATCACCAAATAACATCAAATGAAAATCTTTTCTTTTTGGAACTTGTACATAAAAAATAAGTTGTAAATAATAAAAATAATTGCAAGAAGAATCCCTTTATAGAATAAGAGAAACAACACTATGAAAAAACCGCAAAGCAAAACTTACCAGATCAATATCTTCTCCACAAAAACTCAAAATAAATCAAACTCATTTTCATTCTGTTAAAAATTAAACAAGCTTTAAAATGAAAGTGGTTTCATAAAAATCAAAGTTAGGATGTGGAAGTTGACTTTTTGAAGTGCTATTGTATATTGTACCTATGTTGTATATTTATTTCTATGTATTTTTGCACATATTGTATTTTTACTATTTTGTTTATATTGTATTTTATTTTTATAAAATGTAAATAAAAATTACAAAAAAAGTGAACCACAAATAAAATATAGATACATCTACTATAAGTATCATGTACCTATATTGTACATACTCTTATTTAATTAACTTATTAAAATAACTCACAAAAATAAAATAAAAATATATTTATAATTATTAAATTATTCTATAATTAATAAATTATGTATTACGTGTAAAAATAATTAATTAAAATAATTTGTTGTATATATGTATATTTGTATTTTTACTTGTAAATAAAGGTTTTATTTATTTATACATATTTAATTAATTTATTTAGTTTATTAAAAATCACCATAAATAAGTTTATTTATTTATTAACACTATTTTTTTTCAAAACCTTTTATTTAAAATCATTTTATTTTTTATTTCTTAATCATCTTTATTTAATTCCATTATTTTTGTTCTGTATTGCCCCGTCTTATTTGGTCCGGACTCCTATTGGTTGAACCAGAGTATGTTAAATCGTGTCAACTTCCCTTCTCCTCTGGACCTGAATAAACTGGTCGGATCCTCGTCTTCTATGATTTTCTAGGTCAGACCCTATTCCTCTTTCTCATGATTTCTTTTTTCATTCAATCACCTAATTAACACTTCACTTCGCCCAAATGTTTTTTGCTCATTTGGCCTTGGTTTGTGTGCTTGTCCCTGCATGAATTTCACATGAACTTCGTTGCCTATAAGCACCCCTCAAGATCTCATTTCGTTCCATATCTGTTTTCACCCTTCATCCCCGAGCTTGAGCACATGAGAGCCTAGTTGGTGACAACAGCTACCGATCTAGCGAACTTGTGTGGGATTACGCGGTGAATTTGTAAGGTCCAGCCATATGTCGGAGCTCCGTCGATGTGCCAAGCTTCTTCAGCCTGACACAGCCGAATCGAGGCCAAGACATTAGCCCTTCACCATAGAGTAATTTAGATTAATCTGCATTTAATTTTAGCCTTTAACTTTTCACATTTCGTTTGATTTTCATTTAGATAAGTAAGGATCTGATCGACCTCTGATTTGCCTGATCGAAGGTCTTCTGTATGTTTCTAATCCATCCTGATCATCGATTTTCATCTCCGCATGTTTCTCCATTCTTCTTGCACCACCTGGCCCCCAGATCTGTTGTAGATCTAAGATTTCAGATCTCTTTCTTCATTCGTAGAAGATCAGATCCCTTCCCCCCCCACCATTGCTTGTTGTTTTAGCTAAATAAACACAATCGAAGGAACATCTTCGAGCATCGATTTATTTGTAAGTGATTGGGATGAATTTTATAGCTCTGACAAACACTTGGGAATCAATTGGATGTGGAATTGACTCCAGGTCCATGATCAACAGGACTCGGACCATTTCCTCCTCCTAGATTGGGGTTGAGACTTATCGCGGAGCTGCTTAAGCTATTGGGGACCTGATTCGAGTACGAGAAGAGGAGAACGAGCAGATTGAAGATCATCGGACCCAACCTTCAAAGTGTTCTTCCAGTGGGTTTCCGAAGCATCGGATCAAGAACACATCCCTCCAGATTCGAGCTGGACCACATGTTCGCGCCCAAATTATGACCATCAGTCTGATCTTCATAGACGCATAACCGTTGTCTATCGCGCACGTGCACCTCAAGCCCTCCCCAGTGATTTCACACCCTTAGTCCTGTTGTTCTTTTTGTTGTAAATAAGCCCCTAGTTGAACACGCGTATGCGTTATATTAATTGAAAATTTGCATATCTGTCCCTACATGTTTTGTTATTTTCATTATAGTCCTGTTTACATAGATCCACGTGCGTAAGCACGCGATATTTGGAATAATTGCAGTAAATTGATCATTATTTTTTGTTATTGCTTGGCATCTAAAATAAAAATAATTGCAAACAGGTCCCTTCGATTATGATTCACGTACGCAAGCACATGCTTTTGTGGGATTTTTGAATATTTTATTCTAGATTTCTTATACTTGTTATTCATTTGGTCCCAAAACTTAAAATATTTGCATATTAGTCCTTCTACTACTGATTAATATGTCTTTAATCGCATTTAATAAATAGTTAGTTGCTTTTAAAAATCCCTAAAAATTAGGATAATCTCATGTTAACTTATTTTAATTCTCTTAATTTTATTTTTGAAAATTAATTAGTTTAATTATTTTTAAAAATTAAAAAACAACAAAAATTTGCTCTGTTTGCATTAAAAAAATTCATAAAAAATTAAAAATTATTTTCAATTTTTTTCAAAAAGTTACTATATGTGTACTTTTGTTTTACATTCTTCAAATTTTTGTTTGAAAATTCCTTCAGAGAACCCATAATTTTGAAAAAGAAAGAAAACATTAAAAAATCATATAAATTCATTTAAAAATATAAAAATAATAAAATAGCTCATTTGAAATCTTGAAAACTTTGCTACTATTTAAAATTGTTTTCCAATATTTTTGACTTTATTTTATATTTTAAAAATCCCAACATAGTAGCTTAAATTCGTTTTGATTTCTATTTCGGTTTTTATTCACTTAAAAATTCTAAAAAATCTAAAAATTACATAAAAATAATGAAAATAATATAAATAATATAAAACACAAAAAAATTATTTTGACCTTTTGAGTATTTTATTATTTTCTAAAAATAAAAAAGAGTCTTTTATTCTTTTGTTTTACTTTTTTATTTATTATTTTCTTTAAAAATTTAAAATATAAAAATTTGCAAATTTACAAACCATTAAAAATTTAAAAAAATACAAAAACTAAAATTATTAGAAAAACCATAAAATTTATAAAAAGCTTTAAAAAAGATATGAAAATAACAAAAAGAGAAAAATGAATGAAAAAGAAGTCCTTGATTAATTTTCATTAATTAATAACCCTCGGGTAATGCTGCCCTTTTGAGTTCGATCTTGCTTACTATATAGTTAATCACATCTTTCTAGCATTTCCTTTGTTTGATTTTTTCCTACTAGATTCATATTACTTTTTGATTTGGGAAATTGTGGGTTGCAGTGACACATCATTCACATATTTCTTTGATAAATAATTAAAAACCCACTAATTTCCCCTAATAATCACTAACCCTAGTAGGTGTGCATCACACTTTAAGGTACTTCTATAATGCAGGATTGTTAACCATATACTCTTCAAATGGCACCTTAACTATGATGTTTTCCTTACAAAATCAGGCCATTTCAGGGTTATTCTTGCGAATCTTTTTTATGATGTGCTTTCATGTCATAAGAGCATGGGGGAAAGATATTGAATCTAAGGAAACAAATGATGAAGAATCTGAATCAAAAACTGAAAAATCATTCATTGCATTGCGAGAAAAGAGTTCTTCATACATATATCTATATGATACAACTTGGAATCAACTTCTAAGTTGTCTACTACAGGTTAGGGGATAGCTGCTAAAGGTATATCCTCCACAACCGGAGGTACAAGGCCCGTCGTAGACTCCAATGTGTCTCCATGCTGCTACTCCCATGTCCGCCTTATCCTCTCTGTCCCATGAGTAGATACACTCGTCCTTTGCTGAAGGGTCTGCAACAAGTGATGCCTATCCTCCTCATCCTCTGAAGACTCCTCAGGTTGAGCTCCAGAGGCGACTCTCTCCACGTCCCTTTCCCGTTCCGGTGCAACCACGACCCTTCCGATCTTGAGTGACATATTATTAACATCGTCACACGAAAGAATCTCATGCTCAGATTTAAAAGTGTCCGAGTAGTATACATGACCAAACTGTTGTTGCGACTGAGACTTATTCATGCTATTGGGGTTATCCTGAATCTGGGCAGGAATGGAGGTTGATAGTGCCGACTGCTCATCTTGCCATCGGGACAAGCGGTTAATGTCCACATGCATGTCCTGAATCTCGTTCCGGTAGGGACAAAGCTCATCGAGAATCTAACATCGAAAGTCTATGGGTTAGGATTAAGAGGGATGCTTATGTGAAGAATACCGTGAGGACTGGCCCTCATGGCCATGATACTGTTGTTGCTAGTGGGGTGATGCTGGTATTCAAGCCATGCTGCCTCGCATGGTACTAGCCTTGACGACCGTACTACTAATGCTTTTGTCTCTTGCTGTCAGGGATGATAAGGTTCATGGCTAGACTGTACAGGATGAGGTGCGGAGGTGAATACAATGTTGTAGAAAGTTGGCGGATGCTGGTAAGGCTATCAGTCCCCCATACTTCCTAGCCTGGTAGGGTCCTAGGTGTACCATACACCATTCACCTCCCACACCTGGGGATGCTCCCCCAGAGCTGTCTCGGTTGATGGCGTCTGCTGATGGTATGATTGGGTATAGGGCTAGTCCTCTGCCCATGGCTATGGTGGCCTCGTCATCGGCTGCTCCTGTACACGGCGTACACCGAAAATAGGAGCAACAGATGCAGCCGTGACATGTACCTTCATCTTAGATACCTTGTCAGATAACTCCTCCATATGCTTCAGAAGCTTAGAAAGACTTCTGTCTAACTCGTTCATCCTCTTGTCGATCTTCTCAACAATTGTTAACTTGTCAGCTATGATCCCCATGCTAGGGATCAAGTCCTCTATGAGATCAACCACGGTCTTCTTCCCCCCTTGGATAGGAATGAAACATGGGAATCAATGTATGCCATGCTGAAGGTCTATGAGCGGCTTGTCTCAACCATCTGCTCGAATACCTTCCAGACGGTATTCACTCCTCGTGCTGTGTAGTTGCCTCCACAGGAAGCGCTAACTAAGCCAGCTACCTCAGGGTTGAGACCGATGTAAAGGGATTGGACTAAGGTTGGCATCCGTGCCATGACACATACACTTCTGCAAGATGTCCTTGAATCTTTCCATAGGAAAACTTTTGATGCATGTCCTCGTCTGATTAGTTCTACTCGAGGGGTAGAACTTCTTTAAGAACATGTCCTTTAACTGGCTATAGGTGGTACCACTACACCTAAGTTCTTGAGCTAGTAATATGCCTTATCGCCTAATGCAAGTGGAAGGGCAGAGTCTAATATAATCCTGGCTAACCCTATGGTGTTTGAGGTTAGCACAAATGATCTCAAAGTCCCTTGAGAACACATACAGTTCCTCATTAACTTTCCCATTGAAATGTGGCAACAAGTTCATGAATTGTGGCTTCAACTCATATTCAACCTATGGTTCTACGAGACTCGGGTAATTTTGTACTTTAAACTGTCCCGGGTTGTAGGACGTATCCATGGGTGCATCAAGCCCTATGTTCAACTGTCCGATCTGATATCTAAATATCACATTCTGATGCTCAGAAGTAGCAAGCCTACCTAGTATCATATGCATGGGACCCTTGATGAATCCATGATTCATCCGCTCTATATGGAAATATTAGCAAATTTCCCTCAACAAATCACCAAGTAAGCCCCCTAAAACTGACTAATTAACATTCATTAACAGTGCAAGAAAACAGTATCAAAATATGTAAATAACCCTTTTTTGCCTAATGTGAGCCTATTATTTTATGTAAAAATATTAAATATTATAACTTAATTCTTCTTCTACTAAATTCTTCAACATATTAAATAACTTGGCCTAAAGAATCAAATCCGATAAAAAACATAAACTCAGAAGAGAACACAAACATTTGTCCTTGTGTTTTTTTACACATAATTTATATTTATTGATTTTATTTCACCTTTTTCTTGACCTAAAAATTTATAAAAAAAATAGATTAGTTATGTATATATTGTATATAAATTACTCCACTCAATAAAACCAAATAAAAATACAAAAAATACAAAATGTCAAAATATAAGGGCTAATTGACAATTAATACCTATAAACATAATGTATTTTGTACAGATGACTTTATTTGCTTTTTGGTCCTTCATAAAAGTTTTAGATCTCATTGAGACCAACAACTTTCATGTTGCCCTATCTTTGATTTGAGCCCTCCCTCTATTTCATTTTACATTTTCTTCTCTTGTTAACCATTTTTGGTCAACAATCCACGTGGCCATCGCCCATTGGGCCACCTCATCCCTCGACCGCTGACCGGGTCAGCCCTTTTGACCACCAGTGCCTTTTATTCCTGATCATTGGATCAGATGTGATCCAGCGATCATTAACTATCTTGCTCTAGCTCATTTCCCTCACGTGCACCCCGAGTACGAGGCACGTGCTGCACACCCGGCTTCCCTCCTTGATCTTGCACCATTGGATCGATCTCGATCCAACGATACATGTAGATCTCTGTCTATCTCCACTCCTCCCCATCTACAATGCCTCCTCCGACCGCCCCTCTTCCACTTGCTGCTCCTCCGACCATCTCTCAACCTCACGACCCTCTCCATCACCGGCTACAACCAAAACCCTAACTCCTCATCAATGCCCAAACTCTATGTGTTGATTGCCACCATCGCCTCCTTGGATCCCTTCACTCGGTCGTTATCATTTCACACCTTCAGCTCCTGCATGTGAGGCATTCACACCGTTGTCTTTACTCCTCATTAAACGTATTTCCTTTATTGAATCCCCCATCTCCGACATTATACCCACCTTCTATAAATCTCAGATCTCTCCCTCCCATGCAAGGCATCCACCAACCACAAAGTTGAGCCTCCAACCCGACCCTCTTCTTGGTGACAATAGGCGAAGTGGATCCTCGTTGATGACAATGAGGTGGAGAACTTGGTGAGATCCTTGTTCATTTATGGCCGTGTAGCTTCTCCATCCAACAGCAGAGCTCGGACCCCCGTTTCGTCGGAGTCCTCAAAGTGACAACCGACTTAGGAGATCCATCTCATACCCAGGCGATACTCCTCGCACCTCATCCTTCACTCTCCGATCTCGGTTCACCCTCAGGCAACCCCTTTGCACCTTATCTCTTTTATTTCTTCATTGATCTTCTTCCTCCACGAGGAAGAAACATCTCTCAATTCCACTCCCCACATCCCTAAATCAGACCTGCTCCTACGGCTCGACAGATCGTCCTCATCTAGATCTCCCCTTCTGCTTCTCTTCTTTATTTAGATCTTCCATCTACTGCTTCGCACGAGCATCGAGCTCCATTCCTTTGCCTACCGTAGGAGCTCCACACCCCTTTTCTATTATTTGCTAATGCCTGTAGGTTCGAGTCAATGCATTGGGAGCTCATATCCGACATCCTCACACTTGTAGGTGGAGGAAGATCTAGCTCCACCCTTTGGGGATCGATATCACACAAGCCCTCGATACTCTTCAGTAGTGTGTCGATTGAGTGGCCTCAGCTCCACTCAGACCTTCATTGATGACCAGAGAAAAAACCTTGCCGTCCGTGCTTCTCTCTTCTCCACCAGCTCCAAGGAAGCAGGAGGACCACCCTCACGCTACATGTGCCATCAGATCTCCTTAATCCTACATCTCTTATCTCGGTGTTCCTCAAGCCACCCAATCAAACTCCAGAGGCTCTCCAGTCATCCGATTGAAAACACCAAAGACTCCAGCCTCCAGTGGACTCTGAGCACAACTATAAGCCACATGTAGGCTTGGGAGAGCCTCCACTCGAGCCTCAACATCCCCACGTGCCTCTTACGTAGTAGAGGGAAATTTACATAGAGACACTCACCTCTTCTTGGATTTACATATAGATTAATCATCTGTAATTCACGCGTGACCTGGGTCTCTTACATTGAAGCCCTCAGGAGTTCTCAATATTATAGATTGGTCCCTACTTGGGTAAATTTCAAGAATGCCCCTCCGGCTATGAATTATTACAGATAAGCACCATTCATGGACCGTTTTGAATAAGAACATTTATTTTAATTAAATTAGGTCCCTAGAACTTAATTTGATCATATTTTTCACATTTGAACTCTACATTTTGAATATAATATGCTGTTTTGAAGCTCATTTCGTCCCTCTTCATATTGTATGCTTAGCAAATTGATCAGAGCTTATTTGAAATTAATTTTTTTATTTTAGATTATTTGGATACATACAAGATTTGTTTGACAGAACTTCTACAATTTAGAGACCAGTTCATATTGAGAATTACCATTGATCTCAGAAATCATAAGGGTATGTGTATTTATTGATCTTATAGCCTACATCTTGGAGGTACATTGACGAATCTTTCTTGAATTTCACCAAGTATGCGTGATTCATTTAGATGAAATTGATCATGTCATCGGGATTCAATTTCATTTTCATAGACCCTTTTCTCTTTACTTCTTTCTTTATTGTTATTTACTTCTTTGCCCTTATATTTTTGCATTTTTAACATAGAGATTTTTATTGCTATGAGTTAATCACTTAGATTAATTTAATACCAAACAACTAAAAAATACAATGTTCCCTGAGTTCATCCTCGGTACACTTACCAAGATAAAAAAATTCTAAATTTTCAAAATTTGTGATTTTTGACGAATTGTTTTCCATCTCCCATACTATAATTATCTATTCTTAAAGAGGTGGATTTGGTCCATCAGTCTTCATGTTGTTCCTCTTCATCATTCTATTTCTTGAGAGCCATCTTGAATGACTCCGCTTGAAAACCATCATAAGCAAATGGGTTCGAATTAGAAGAGGCTATTGAACTTAAATCACCCTCATCGAGGCGAAGGTCTTCCTCGGTGAGTAGGGAAGGGAGTAAAGGGTTGGTCGGTGTGTGGCCATCCTTGAAGTGAGTGATGCTAATCTCAAAAGGGTGGTAGTGAGTCCAGGGACATCCAAGAAGTGGAGGGACCTTGGAAGATGTACTCATTAGAGGGTTCAATGACAAGTTCGGAAAATCCTAACAAAAATCCCCCAATAGTCATTTTCGATGTCAAAATGAGCATATATGAACACAAGTAGCAAGGAGAATCTATGCACTACAGAGCACTTAAATGGGTGGAGAAGACTCATGCAATTCAATCACAATGCAAACCCTTTGAATTCACCAACTTCAAAAGTGAAGACTGTAAAGGTCGATCAAATTATCTTGTTAATTTTAGTTGGTGGTAATACAATATTCTAGTCAATTACACACATGGTGTCTCTTTACTCCAAGCGATGCTTCTGTATACTACCAATCGATAAGGTGGTCTGCTCGGGCAGCCAGGTTCAATATCACACCCCAAAGGAGACACACATGCTTACACAAATGAAACGTATACTAAGGCCGAAGGCAAGCCCTTGCAGCTCCCACGATTGTGAGAGTCGGACCTAGAGACTTAGGGGAAAAATCCAGGGATTTAGGCTCTAACCTTAATGTGTGCGTCCTCACTCACTCTGTCTGACGGTAAGTACCTACGTACAATGAGGGCTTTATGCACCTGTAAAACAAGTGTTCATTTTATTCTAAGTTGTTTTTCATCGACTTGCTTCATTCAACCCCAATTTTAGAGTTGAAATTATCAATTGATATTAATGTGAGCACAAAACACATGCTTATCGTTCAATCCCTTTTCCTGTTTAGCCTTAGGTTATAAAACCAAGAAAGGAATTGTAAAACATAATGCAAGCAAGAAGCTATGATGAATGGTTAGATAAAGTTATATTCACAACGATTCCCAACACTCTTCATGTGTTATGCAAGACATAATTTTGAGTATACACTAGATGCATACAAGTTGATGAAAAACCACATCTAGATAATATACTATTAATGAAATGACGTTGATTTAAATTTGGCTACATAGTACGTGTTTTAACTATGTATCATTAATGAATCTTCAGGATGCGAATCTTAAGATGGTGTGGCCTAAGTTAAGTAGGGCACATACATATTTGAATTACACTACCATGTGCCTATCCTAATTTTGCAACTCAAGTCAAGAACCACTCTCAATACAATCACAATAATAATAAAAATAATAGTGTCCAGTCTCTTTTACAAGTGAAAGCCCTCAAACAAAAGCCGTTGTAAAGTGCATTTGCATAAATTATTACTAAAACAATTACAACCATAATTACAACAATAATGCAATGAGATTTACTATTTATTTTAGTAGCTTAGTTTCTCTAATGTGGTTGATTTGACCCTTTTCAGCTCGAGCACCAAGCTCAAATCTCTGTGTCACATCTCTTCGAGTCGCTTCACGGGCTCTGGTCAAAACAACATATGGTCAAACAAGCTCAATAGAAGTATAACTATCAAGATAAATAATTAAACACACAAGATAATGACAAAACAAACACAAAACAAACTTATAAATAAATAAAATTTCACTTAGCCAAGCCTATCAAATAATCTAAACAAGTCGTGTCCCCGGCAACGATGCCACCTAATGAATCTCTTTTCAACCTCTTTAAGAATGTGAAATCGTAGTATATGAGGTGGAAAAAATTCGTCAATGACCACCGAAATTTTAACTTGGCAAATATACCAAGATTGAACACAGAGACACTACTGGATAAATTATTTATCCTAAATCAAATGATTAAATTACTCTAAGTATATTTTTAAACCAAGTATGCATAAAACAAAATGGATGCATGATTTTATTTGATTTTTAAATGCCAATATTTTATGCAAAAAAAAATGATACAGTTGCAGGACTTCATAAAACATGCACTCAAATACAAAATCACAATTTAGCTCCTCACTTTAATAAATTAAACATTTATGTCATCATGCTTGAATTGGTCTAAAGTTGCATTAAATGATCTAACACTTCAATTCATGTAAATATTCAACTCAATTTAAAGGCCAATGTAGAATCAAACTCTATAAGTTAATATCACTTCAGGAAACAATATACAAAGCATCTTAAACAGAGGTGCTGATTAGATTAAATGATTCGAAGATAAATTAGGGGGTTTAGTTCATCATTATGCACCTAAACATGCCATTTCCAACTCACAACTCAAGTTTAAAAGCTATAATACCTATCTAAATTTTAAATTATTTCAACAAGTCACATTAGAGAATGGGATATGCAGAATGAAAGAGCATCATAAAACCTTTTAAACAAGATAAATTTCATTTAAATTGGAATTGTGGTTTGGAAGTTATTAATAATCAAAGACAGCGACCGATTTGCAATAAAAGCTTGACAAAATGTCACAAAAAGGTCTTGTAATGGACTGAAATGCAATAAACAAAAATCGTATGGGTATACAATGCAAATAGCCTATGCAGGGGTATAAATGTAATTACAAGAAGTTAGTGGGGCTTATTTGAAATTTTCTAGCAGACATGTACGCTACACGCATTGGACTGGAATGCAAATATGTGAAGGACGTGGGGGACACTACAAATTCTCCAACAAGACACGCGCCTCGTGCGTGCAACTTTAGGCTCAGGAAGAAGCATTGCTTTGAGCTATGTGGCTCAGGCTGGTGCTCTGGAGTAGGTCGGGGTCTCCCGAAGCTGAGATCAGAAATGTTGGATCAGTAGGAAAAGCTCCATCGTTGGATCAGACCAGGGGGTCCTGATCTAATGTGCTTGTAGGCCCCCCATCTTCTTCCTCCACCGTGAACGGCTACGCAACAACGGAGCTATGATGAGGAGTCGATGACTCTTCCTTGCTCTGACGGACAACCATAAGGCCAAAGAAGCTTTCTGGACAATGCGCAGGGAGATGGAAGGGTGAGGAGGAGCTGAGGAGGTCTGGAGGTCCCGGTCGAAGTCGATTTGTTGGAGACAGAGGATCCCAAGATAGGTCCAATGCAAGTCTGGTCAATGGAGTCCCTGCAAGGTTAGATAGCAAAATACAAACACAGGGGGGCTCTACAACACTGGAAATGGGACTCGATGGAGGCTCATGTGAAGGTGAAAGAGAGAGCTCAAGTGGGTCACAACCCTTTATGAGTGCAGTGATGGATCAAGGTGGAGTGAACTGTGGAGAAGCAGATGAAGGAGGAAATGGAGTGCACGAAGATCGCCGGGGTGAAGTGAAGCTAACGGAGTGGTCAGAGTGTGTTGAAGGTGCGTGAACAAATAGTAAATTAAATGAAGAAACAAAGATAAAGCTAAGAAAGTGATCTCCTGGAGAAGAAGATGAAATGGGTAGAGACTCAGAGGGGCGGAGACAGGCTTGAGAGCATAGCTTGAAGCTCCTGGAGCATCACTCGAAGCCTTGGCGAAGGGCGGAGCTTGATCATCTTAGAAGTGGAGCTGTAACTTGGCCGGAAGACCATGGATCACGTCGTCGATGAATTCTCCGTTGTGACTATCTATCACTCACACTTTCTGTCACAGAGAGAGGGAAGGAAGCTCGGAGCTCACACACACAAGGGTAGTTTGTTGCAAATCACATTGTAGAAGGAGTATTTGAAGGCGATAGATAGCAGTTTTAGGTGGTGGAGCGTTAAAATTTGACCACCCCTCACAATCATTGACCAATCCTCACAATCTATGGTTGGGGTGAAGTGGAAGGCTAGGTGGTGCGTGATGAAGGTGGAAGTTGGGTCAACCACTGGGAGGTGGAACGAGGGGAAACAATTGACCAGAGGGTCTATCATTTTGGCCCTAAAAATCCTAGCTAATGCATGTAAATAGCATTAATTTATACAAAATAGCGTTCATTATTTATTGCATTTATTGTATATAAAATATTATTTTAATGCCAGAATTATAGAATAAAGAAAAGAAAAGAAAAAGAATAAAAATATCAAAGGTACTTTATGACCCTAAACCCCGAGACCAAGTCAAGAATTAAATTGGCCGATAAGGAATAAAGTTGGGGGAGATAAGGGAAAAAAATACAATAAAAGTCACATTTATTTATTCATCAATAATTTATTTTTGACACCTATTTTATTCTTTATTATTTATACCTCAAAGAAAGAAACTTTGTACATGAAAGTTGTAAATAATGATATAAATAAAAATATAAAATTGAGTTTGTACAAAAATAATACACAATGTTCATTTTATACACAGAATAAAAAGTCAAAATCTCAACTTCATATACCCATATCTTTTAGATAAAAACTCAAAATGTATCAAAATCACCTTTAATTGTATATAACTTTTCATAAGCTATTTAATGAAGTGATTTCATATTTTTTGGAGCTAAGGTGTGAAGTTAGGTTTTGGACCCCTATTGTACAACATACCTGAATAAAATATTCAATTTATTAACCCTTTATTATTTTTATAATGTTATATTTTTTCAATTTTGTAAATATTACCTATAACTCATGTACATCTTAAAACCACAAAAAAATCACCCATAAAACTTCAAAATAAAATGTGTAGATAAGATACATAGATGAAACACCTATAATTATACATATATACTCTGTACCCCTATTTATTTAAGTATAAAAATAATATCATAAAAATATAATAAAAATATATTTGTGTACATAAAATAAGGTATAAATATACAAAATAAGAGAATAAAATAATAAAACAAAATATACAAAATAAAAACAAAATATTATAAATATAGATGAATATATCTATAAATACATCCCTAATAATTAATTTGTAATAAATAACGTCAGGAAAAAAATAAAAATCATATTAAAATAGTGCATAAAATAATAAACATTTTTATTTTGTAATAAAAAATATAAAATCATTTTCTATATTTAATTATTTTCGATTAATAAAGGATGTTTTGTCCTCTAGCGGATTGCGTGGCCCAATGGCGTCGCTTCTAGTGTTGACCCCTGGTCAACTTATCCCCTAAGCGCCTTCTGGATTGTCAGAATGGTGCATCCCTGTTTTCCTCCCTTTTTTCTGCTTGATCTGTCGATCGAACCTGCTCGCTCCCTTCATAAGAAATCACCATTATTCTTTCCTAATACACGACTAGCCTCTAATTCTCTTGTACATGCGATGGATCTTTCCATAATCCTAGGACAATAAGGGTGCTCGTTATGCCTATAAATAAGGACCTCTGTCTCCCTCTTCCTCTTTGGTCACTAATATGAGTCTTTGAGCCTCGCTTCTTCATTTAGGGAGCACCCTCGTGACAGGAGGAGCTTCCCGACGGTCTGGAGTGGCTCCAAGAGGACCGCGGTGCACCCACAACGACCGTATGACCACCCTGCTCCCTGAGCTCCCTCTCAGGTATAAGAGCTGTCTTTTATCGCTTTCTAGGTAGTTTTCAATTCCCGTATTTCAATTCTGCAAGTACTTTAGTACGCAGTGTATCGATTTAGCCTAGTAATCCCAATTTGTAGTTCGTCGGAGCTCTGCTCCGGCGAAACCCTTCCACCGTGCTCCCACCAATTGAGCGACTCGCCAGCCACTCCCCTTTCTTCCTCGACGTCTTCTGATCACCCCATGTGCTCCACTCACCCTGATCACCCTTTGATATGGTCTCCCGGATCTCTACTCCTCCATGTCGCAGGAGATCCGCCATCCAGCTCACCTCCCGCTCATCCAACCACTGGAAGCTCGCCAGAGCTTTGCCATTTCTTTTAGAGACTGACCCCTTCAAGAAAGAGCCAAAACAAGGCTCATCGCGCCTCATCGGGTCGCAGGAAGCACCTCCAGGTCAAGCTACATCGTTGGAGTATCTCGCTGGACCCCAACCCCTTTTGAAGCCCATGTCGACGCAGAAGGCCCGCAAGAGCATTTTGCCCACCATCCGAGCTCCTGGGGATGAAAGAAAGCGAATAATCGTCCGATCGAAGCTCAGCGGGGACATATTACTCCATTGTTCTTCCTCCATGCCTCTCGATTGTTGGATTGTCCCCATTCCTCTAGGACTGTAGCTACCATTGGATCATGTGGACCCTCGACCGTTCGATCCTGATCCAGGATCTAATCTCAACCGTGGAGGACGAACCGGTACCAGCTGCGTGTATGACGACACATGGATAAGTGGATATCATATGGCCGTCCATCTCTATGTCTTAGGGGGTAATTTGCAAAATTTTCCCCAGCTCTTTTTGTATTTTCTATTTAATCCTGTAAATAAAATGTGATGTTTAAAATAAAATGGAAAAATTGCATGTAGACCCTTATACTTTCTGGATTTCGCATATAGGTCCATGTCAGGTCACCTCACGTTTCGTCCCACGTGAGGTGACCATTTTCCAATATACCCCTGGAATATTTTGTATTTATGTTCGGTCCAGAAAAATGTAAAGCACGTTATATATTTTTGGTTAAATTGCACAGAGGCCCATGGAGTTTATTTTATATACATCTATGCTCCTTCCAACAATTGTATTTTTATGTGTTTAATGGATTTATTTAATATATATATATATATCATGCTCCTAAAATCATGAAAAAATAGATGTAGGTTCCTGATTGCTTGCATTTACACACGTGATTTTTATTTGCAATTTTGGACCTTTTTGATATTTACTAAAAATCGTTTAGAGCAAAAAAATTTCTGGCTAGCGTATAAAATACAAAAAATATCAACACATCTCTCAAAAATCCACAAAAAATATATGCTTCTTATTTATGTATTTTTAGCCTTCAGACCAAAAATTACTAAAAATAAAAAAACAAAACTCTTAAAAATTGAAAAACCCCAAAAACCTTGATAAAAAACTATAAAATTCATAAAATACCAAAAATTATTATTTTCTATCTTTGAATTTTTTATATATTATTTTTTATAATTAACACTGATTTGGAGAATTTTGGACTCCATTTTCTATTTTAGTTTCCATTTCAATTTTGTCTATTTATAAAAAAACCCCGATTTAGGGTATTTTTAACTTTAAAAATATATAAAAATTAGCAAAATTTCCAAAAAACATAAAAATAATAAAAAAACATTTAAAGATCCAAAATCATTTTATTTTCTGAATTCTGAACATTTTTGTTGTATTTATAACCGGATCTGCTTACTTTGTATATATACTCTATATATAGCTAAAGAAAACACATATAAAAATCTAAAAAATATAAAGACAAAAATTAAAAAAAAAACAAAATATAAAAATATAAAAAATTGAAACCCACAATATATATATGTGCATAATAAATGACATGGTTGTATATAATCACTTTGTTCGAAAATAACTATAGGCTACCATATTTGCTCTCTGTGGTTCGACCTCTATGTACTTGCTTGCTATACATCTAGTTGTAGAGAATAATAAATTTTAACTCACTTTTTTATATTCATTGCTTGATTTGTATTCATGGGTTTATTAACTAGGGTCTTTTGAGTGGTCAACACATCGACTACGATTTCGCCTTGTGAAACCGCAGGACCCTCTTCAGATTTCTTGGTTATCAAATGGCGCCGTTGCTGGGGAGCGATGAGCGTAGCTTATTTTAGTTATTATTTTGTATAGCCTTTATTGCCTATTCATTGGTTTATTGATGTAAATAATAATTGATTTATTTGCATATTTATTCATATTCTTTGTATATAGCTCATTGTGATTCCATTTTAATGCTGTAATTAATTATTAATTTATTTGATTATCTGTGCTAATATACATTTCTTTGTGACTTTGTTGCGAGGGACTGCCACGCGAGGACGGCTTCCTAGGAGGTCGATGCATCCAAGTTTGGTGGAGGCTAGTCTTCATCCCTCGACCAGTTGGAGAGGATACAAAGGAAGCAAAGAGATGGAATTTAGAGCTTAGCTTTACTTATATATTTATTGGTGAGAGTGAGACTCTTAGTAATTTGTAATAATTAAATACTTGGACTCTACTCTCCACAACGAGGTCCAGTACTTAGGTGTTTGTTCACCCGGAGGCCGCATTGAAGTTTTACATGTTTTCTCGCCTTCTTTTCTTTTGTTTCCCACTGTTTTGAGTTTTCTTCCTTATTTTTATTTTGTTTGTGTGCATGATCCCTTAGCTTATAGGTTTCTTACCTCGGTAATTAGGTCCAAATCATAATAAGAATGCATGTTCCTATAGTCTCTTACATTTGGATCTAGTCAAATTAATAATTATTAGTTATTTGGATTTGAGACTGCGTGCCGAGAGAGGTCGTATACAATGCTTGCAGGACCCGTTGTGGCGGGTACCGATCAGCATCGAAGACCGGACCTTTGTCTCATCTATGAATAATTAACAATTGGTTCTTCATGATTAATAGTAACTACTGTTTAGGGTGATTTTGTCGATTGTGTACCACAATGTAGTTAGGTTTAAAAATTCTGTTTTGCATACCACATGGAGAGAGTCGGGAAGCATTGTAAATCCTCTAACTTAACATGCATCATTAGATTCAATGGTGAGATTTCCATCATCGAATCGACTTGCATGACTTTTTCGCTATCTCCTTCTAATTTTGAGCACATGGGACTTAAATGAAAATTTACAAAAACGTTAGGTGATGTATGCAAACATATTCAAAAAAAGTGAAACCCAAAAAATTAAAACAATGGAACTGCTAAATAATATTTGACCTTAATTAAAATTCACAAGGGACTTTCATTATATTGGGTTCGTAAAGCCCTCATTGTTTTCAAGTACATAAAGAGGGGACAAAAACCTCTCCCATGAGCGAGGCACGACCCTCTAAGGATTAGATCCCAACCCAGTCTTTAACTGGCTTGTGTATCGCCTGGATTTCCGAAGTAATGTTACTTTTATGTGTTTCCAACTTGTGTGGAGCATCGACATGGTCTGAAGTACTGAGCTTAGGCCATGTCTTTACGGGGGTGTCTGTCTCATCGATTTGCGTTCGAGTAAGTTCTTGCACGCTCACGGGTGATTCCGTTGCGAGCGAGGACCGAAGTAGCGGTTTCGCCTATCAGCTTCCTCTCTCTATTTCTTTGGATGAGTAGGGATCCGGGAAGGGTTACAAGGACCTCAAAAAGTGCAGACTACATGTTACAAAGGAGGAGGACAAGTACGAGATACTTTTCTGGCATTACTCTCTCTTATAGGGTTAGTGTGCTAAGGACTTGTTACAAGATATGCTTGAAATAACGACTCTAAAACTGAAAAGATAATAAATAGCCAAACCTTCACAGATTCCCATGGCGTGAGTTGGTGAACCCAATTTTGTATTGTGTTTGTATGGATCTAGATTAAGGTTCAAAGAGCAAGTCCCGCGCATTTGCGCAAAAATTTATCATATGTGTCTTCCTTTTGACCTCGATCAGTTTGAGCGTTTCTAATGTTTTACACTCCATTTTATACCTCGTTGACCACTGTATCTTTCCTCCTACATCGATCTCCTTTTTTCTTCACGATAGCGATCTACGGATGTCTTAGTCGGGAATCCACCGACACCCACATCGATTCCATATACTCGACATCGTCAATAATTCAAGGCGATTCCCGAGAAATCGATCCGGACTTTGCAGGCCGATCTCCAGACCCCTCATCTTCTTTCTACCCACCCAATAAACCGAGATCACTTTTGTCCCACCTTCGTCGTTGTCAATGAGAGTCGATTATAGTCTACTTCTTTTTCATTCATAACACTCTGGGATTGACCCTAATTCCAGATTCATCTTGGCAGCTGGGAATCAATTTCAAGTGGTCTGATTGGGACCTTTTCATTTCAGATAGAAGCCAACCCCAGTCCTGGATCCGAAAATCGAGTTTATTTCTTCTGACTCAGACCCAGAGATGGCACCTCAAAGAAAGGGTAATGGATTGGCAACTTCCCACCCTGAGTAGGGTCAGATGCCAGATCAGAACCAAGTGAATGCTCAATTGCTAGCCTCCATCCAGACCATCCAACAACAACTGACCGATAAGGCCCTTGCACAAACTGCATTCCATGATATGTTGAATGATGTAATGAACAGACAAGCAGGAGGAGGAGACAAACTAGTTAGAGGAAGAGGGGACGGAACCCGTGATGACCCTGATGAGGAAAATCCAAAACAAGGAAGGCAGGAACCAACACTGAAGGAGACATATAATCTTGGAGACAAGCATATGACTGAGTGGATCCTCATTCCACTGGTGCACGCTCACTTCGAGCTCAAGACTCAGTTCTTGACCCTTCTACCATCTTTCCATGGGAGCACTAATGAAGAGCCTTACATTTACCTGCAACAGTTCTCACGCATCTGTCTCACTACCCACTACCCCAATGTTCCTTTGGACATAGTGAAGATGATGGTATTCCCCTTCAGTTTGCAAGATAAGGCCCTATACCGAGTCAATCATTTGGGAAAGGTTGTGACGACGTGGAAGGAACTGAAATCCGCCTTTCTGCACAAATTCTATCCTCTCGGTCGGCTCAACCAGATGCGGGTCAGGATCAGTAACTTCTCCCAAGGTGCCCACGAGACCATCCATGAAGCCTGGGAGCGGTTCACAGACCTGCAGGAGAAGTGCCCCCACCACAATATACCGAGGACTAGTCTGGTCCAACACTTCTTCGGGTGGTTGAATGTAGAAAGCCAAAGGCTCATTGATGCGACCTGTGGGGGATCTCATTTAAACAAGGATGAAGATGTAGTTTGGCATATTTTCGAAGAAATGGCCGAAGGAGAGGCAACCCTCTCTTCTTCCCGAGCATATCAGAAGCAACCCAGATCCTTCAGAAGCAAGTCCATATGGCAACGTCTCGTGAGGTAGAGAGAGACGAGAGATCCAATCTCAGCATCATTGGGGGCCATCTCTCAAAGGTTGATATCATCAAGAAGCGATCATAAGATATCAAGAAGCTCTCTGTGATCGAAAAGAGGGCACAACACTTAGACAAGCTGGACTAGATCACCAAGCAGCTGGAGCTGCTGGTGAGCACCATCAGTTAAATCCAGTCGGTGATACCATCTACAAAGACTCCAGCTGAGAAGAAAGACGAGCCAGCACCGCCACAATAACCTCAGCCGAGTCTGCAACCACTAGCAGCCCAACACATGTACTATGTACAGGCGTCCGATCATGGCCTACCGCAGCAGTAAATAGTAGTCTACCAGCCAGACTTCCTTCCACCTTCCGATACAGCTTTCCCATCAACACCCTTTATTCTAGAAGTCAACAATGTATGGAGCAATGATGCACAACTGACCCATCCTACCGGACACCCTCAGGGCCAGTCACAAGTCAACAAGGCCTACCACTAAACTCAGGATGGTCATTTCGGGCAATCATCTCAACCCCCGCCTCAATATCACCAACCTTCGTAGTACAATAACCAAAGGAGGAAGAACCAGCAATATGCACAATCGCAGTACTGCCTGTCACAACCATATCACCAGTACACAACTGTACCATATCAACAGTACCTTCCTCCCTCCTACCACCAGTACCAGCTTCCTCCACCTCCTCAATCACACCAACAATATCCTCCTCAACCCCACAACAATCAGACACAACGTAGTCTGCACGCTGAACCTTCAGAGGCAAGTCCTATGAACTCTACCCTTAATTGCTTGGCCCAACTTGTAAAAGGCGTAGCGAATATGACGAAAAAGATCGACGACTTGACTGCCACCAAAACGTCCATTCCGGTGCAGGGAGAAGCGGACCCCAATAGCTTCAAAAGAAAAGAGAAGGTAGAATGTGATGTCAACTCTGTACCCGTAGAGTCAGATGGTTGTAATATTGCTTTATCTAATGCTGTCACTCTCAGAAGCGATATGACTTTACTTCCATCTGACGCAAGTCATGGGGAAAATAAAGCTCTGACAGGTGAATCTTCATCTTCGACATTAGCCGTGCCAGCTATAGGGATGGGTGATGAATAAGAAGGAGGAGGAGCCTTGCCAACTGCCATTTACCTCCACCACCAACAACAAAAACACCAAAAAAATCAGAAAAGCCAAAAAGACCAAAAAGATGTTCGTAGTCGAAGTGAAGCCGAGTCATCCATGGAGGAGCCGCCAGCCGCAACCGATCCCACGCCAGCCGACGGAGCGGATGCCCCACTTTTTGCTTGTCCACCAACACCAGCATCATCATCTCCAACATGTACTCCTTTTTATTATTCAGATGTACAAAATATTGTTGACAAGAATTTTGTTGTAAATAAGAACTACATTTTTGATTTCAATACTGTAAATATTCATTTTCCTGAAGCAATAGAAAATTCCAAAAAATCGCAACAAGAAAAAGTACATTATCTGATCCTATAGTTGTGGATATCATTAATAAATTGACTGTTGAGATTTCGTTGATGAAGGCCATGGAATACATGCCCGCTGTAAAGAAAGGATTGAAAGAGGCATGTACAAACAAGCGTCGACCAGCACGTAACAATAAACGCTGACAAGTTGAAAAGCACGCTCTCACTATGGCCACAGTTGCATCCATCAACAATCTCCCACAGAAGAAGCAAGATAAAGGAGCACCTTTGATCAGTTGCGAGATTTTTAATCAAATCTTCGAGCGAACTGTGCTTGACAGCGGTTCTTCCATCAACCTCCTGCCCTTGTCATTATTGCAAGAATTCGAGCTGGGTCCTCTCAAGTAGACACAGATGATCGTTCAGTTTGCTGATCGATCCATTAAGAGACCCTGAGGTCTTTTGGAAGACGTTGTGGTAAAGGTGTGAGACATGCAGTTTCCAGTTGATTTTGTAGTCCTTGATATGGACTTTCCTGCACCTTTACTCCAGACTCCTATCATCCTAGGTCGACCATTCCTGCGCACTTCAGAAGTCGTGGTTGATTATGGGTCCAAAAAGACCACCTTCAACTCGAACAACAACATAATTACTATAGACATGACCAGTGAGCCTAAAGTTATAACTGATGAAAGTCATACAACACCGCCTGAAGCAGACTGTGACTTGATTGCAGAGATTAGAGATACACCTATCCCTTTGAACGACTCATGGACACAGGAAATCCCCTTTCTTGAGGAGGACATGGAAAGCACAATCGATGCAAACTCTGATGATACTGGGGAGACAGAATCCACTTTGCTGAGGCATTTCTTTGACTCTAGATGATTCACTCCAGCTCGAACACAATGAGTTCATTGCAGATGTGTTCGACACATTGTCCGAAGATCAGCGAGACACTGAGGTATGCACTACCTCCAGAGTTCAGACAGATCATCCTCCAACCAACACAGTTTTCAAAGTGACCAACAATCCGACTAGATCAGAACCTGAACTAAAGCCACTTCTGACATGCTTGAAGTATGCTTTCCTTACGGGTGCAGAAAATATGTATCCGATCATCATCAGCATCAGGCTGACCCAGGAGCAAGAATCTCGACTCCTCAAGGATCTAGAGAAAAACCACAAGGCTCTTGGTTGGCAAGTTTCAGATCTCTACGGGATAAATCATGTTCTGTGCTCACACGACATCTACTTGGAAGAAGATGCCAAGCCATCCCACGAGTTTCAGAGAAGGCTGATCCCAAATCTGAGGGATGTCATTATAAAAGAAATCACAAAATGGTGTAATGCATGGTTTGTTTACCCCATCTCCAACTCCAAATGGGTGAGCCTACTGCACATAGTTCCAAAGAAATCATGACTTATTGTGGTTACAAATGACAGAGGAGAGGAGATATCGACTCGGGTACCAACATCCTGGCATGTATGCGTTGACTACCGCCGCTTAAATGTATCAACTAAGAAGGATCACTTTTCCTTGCCGTTCATTGATCAAATTTTGGAAGGACTGAATGGCAAGGAGTTCTGCTTTCTAGGTGGGTACTCCGGGTACAACCAAGTGGCAATCTCCTGAATATCAAGAGAAAACGACCTTCACTTACCTGTTCGGTACTTATGTTTTCAGGAGAATGCCCTTTGGATTGTGCAATGCACCAGCGGCATTCCAGAGATGTATGCTTGCAATTTTCGCCGAGATGGTAGGCAGTTTTCTCGAGGTGTTTATGGATGAATTCTCCGTCTATGGTGACAGCTTCGATTCTTGTCTGGAGCACCTAGACAAAGTACTTCAGAAATGCCATGAAGTCAATCTGGTATTATCATGGGAAAAGAGCCACTTTGTGGTCACAGTGGGGATTGTGTTGGGACACTTCGTTTCCAAACATGGCATGGAAGTCAACCTGGTAAAGGTGGATGTGACTGCCAATCTTGAGATACCTCAGATAGTCAAGAATGTGAGGTCATTTTTGGGGCATGTGGGATTCTATAGAAGATTAATCCATGATTTCAGCCGCGTCACCCGATCTCTTACGGAATTACAATGTAAGGAGACTGAGTTCAATGATGATCAACATGTCCTCCTATTATTCAATTAGTTGAAGGAGCTAATCACTCAAGCTCCAGTCCTACAACTGCCTGATTGGTCTCTTCCTTTTGAGATCATGACATATGCTTCAGATTTTGTAGTTGGGGTTGTTCTAGGATAGAGGAAAGACAAGGCATCCTATACCATTCATCATGCCAGTAAAACATTAGATGAAGCTCAGAAAAATTACACTGTGACATAAAAAGAATTGATGTATGTGGTATTCGCCCTTGAGAAGTTCATATCCTATCTCCTTGGATCAAAAGTCACGATCTACGCTGACCACTATGCTATCCGATACTTACACCAGAAGAATGATGCCAAGCCTAGACTAATTAGATGGATCCTTCTCCTCCAGGAGTTCGATTTGGAAATCAAGGACATGCATGGAGTTCATAATGTGGTAGCAGACCACCTCTCCAGAATTAAGCAGCAAGAGACTCCACTGAGCAGTGCACCTATCACATACACCTTTCCTGATGAGTCAATTATGGTCGTAGATTGATAACACGGATAAACCACAAGGGTCACTAATAAAAATGAGAAGTGTCGCTGAGGCGACCGCTTGCAGAATACGGGTTGATCAGCAATTAACCCACAACAAAAGAATACATCAATGAAGTTCAAAAAGAAATGTGAATTAATCTTTATTTACTCTACCATAAAATGTATAGGGAACAAGCATGTAGAGGTCGAACCACAGAGAGCAATACGAAAATGCATGCGCCTACATGTGCATATTAGTCATCCTTGTGTGAAGTGGGTTTTTAATTAATTAAATATATACTTTATTTTATTTATTATATATATATTTATATATGGATAATAATAATATAATTAGATAATATATATATGTACTATATTTAATATAAAGATGTATGGATACTCATAGAGGGTTGGTATATACATACAATATATATAGGTAGATATAAGTACAATAGATTATATATATACTTTTTTTATAAATAATAATAATAAATAAATATAATAATACATATAAATAACTAGATATATATATTATATATATATATATATTCTTTTTAGGAAATACCTATATATGCATAAAGTGGTACTATAATATTTACAAAAATACTTAAAAATAGTAAAAAATCAAGGGGTAAAATCTTTTTGGGTTTTTCATCATTGTTTACTGTTTTTGTGATTTTTGGGGGATTTTTGAGAATACTTTTAGTATTTTTAAATAGCTAAATAATAGCAAACAGTGGAATAAGGTCTGGCTGTAATAAAAATGAACATTAAAAATAGTTACAAGCCTCAAAAATTTTCCACCCTATTTTTCTAATAAGGATAATAAAATATAGCATACATAGGGCCTGAGTTTATATTTTTCTGATTTTTCTTTGAGTTTTTATTTTTTTTGAAGTTTTTGGGTATTTTTAGATTTTTAAGGTTTTCCTTTTGAGATTTTTAGGGATTTTTGGACTGACACTAAAATAGTTCAGAATACACCATATGGAATTTTTTTGGAATTTTTCAATGCATTTTGATATTTTTTTGGGATTTTATCAGTTAGACAGTGAATAAAGGACATGTTTTTGATTTTTAATAAATGCAAAAATGAAACAAAATGAAAAACTAAAAATATGGCATGCAAGTATAACCAAACAGTAGCTTAAGTCTATTTTTGCAATATTTTTCGAATTAATATGGAGCACAAAATAAATAGACAAAGCATTCAAAAATTAAATGGCCTGGCAGGGGTATTTTTGCAAATAAAATAGTTCGCAGGGGCATACATGCAAAAATTACAATAAAAATACACGTGACCTTTTATTTTCAGGACCATCTAATAAATACAAGAACCCGGCGGGGTCTAACTGCAAATTTTACGCGCCTCACGTGGGTGCTCTACGTGCGGCGTGTAAGGACTAAAACGCAAATATAAAAACTACAGGGGATCTTCTGCAAATTACACAATTTATATACAAAGTAACTTTTTATTTTTGGGGTTAAACTGTAAATACAAAAAGCTGAGGGGGTCAAATATGAAATTTACCCCCAAACACGCGCGTGATCCAACGGCATCGAGCGCGCCACTTATCCACGTGTCGAGCCCTCGGCGCTCGATACCCCTTCGACGATCTGCGGCCGAGATTGCATCTAGGTCTGATCGTACGGCCCAGGCTTGCGCTATATGGACGGCCCTGATTAGAACTGGGGCCGTCCCCTTCATCCAACGGCGACTGCTGCTCACGAAGAACAGGGAAGAACGACTGACTTCCCTGACTTCGATCGGTGATTTCTCCGCCTCCAGTCGCTCCATGTTGCTGCTGGTGGCCTCCAGGCTTCCGGCAAGGCGGTGCGCACCGTTCGAGATACTCCAGAAGGTCCAGGACCCCCTAGATCGGTTGAACGAGCTCGGAGAAGAGAGGGGGTCCTGGAACCTCGCAGGGACTATAATCGAGCCCCAGAGGGCTCCGTTTAGCTTTAGACCTGCACCACAAGACTGAGGGGCTCGAGGGGGTTTTCCTCGACCCGGGGTTTAGGGTAAAAGAGTAGGGAATGGCGGAGGGCGGCGAGGTCCGGCGAAGCGGAGGAGGGGGACCTCGATTCGCAGAGCAGGGCGAGCTCTGGATGATCAGAAACGTGGGCTGAGTGTAGAATGCGTAGGGGAAGGCGGTGAGGTGGAGCGAAGGGGTCGGATATCGTGCCGATCAGGGTAGAGAGGTTCGCCGGAGCTAAACTCCGACGAACTTCGATCTGGACTAATCGAGCACCTGAGGCTCTGCTGATTACACTAAAAGCTAAACTACAGAGTACAAACTAAAACTAAGCTAAAAACGAGAAGAAATCAGCTCTTATACATGGTTGGCGACCAGGGAGCAGGACCTCCGGCGAGCGGCGGCCGTGGGCACTCCTCGCGACTCCTCCGACCGTATGAAGCCTCCAGGAGAACCCTCCTGTCACAAGGATCCTCGAGAACTGGAAAAGATGGTGGAAAATCGACCGAAGGGAGGCCAAAAAACGGGAGGAAGTCGAAGGTCTTATTTATAAACAAAGTATGCGCCCTTATTGGCCGGCGAATCTTGACGAATCTGGGCTATGTACAAGGGAGCATGGGATTGGGCGTGATTCTTGGATGTACAAGGAACAATTATCATGAAGGGTCTTATCGTCCTCGAGCTACAAAAATCGCGTGAAAAATCGGGGAAACAGGGCTTCTCGTGACTTGTCAGAGGGGTAGGTCTAGGGTATGAAGAGTTGACCCGAGGTCAACCCTTGGCGGCCTGCGATTGGTCCACGCAGGCCGCTAGAAGACAAAACAGCATGGGTTAATATAGATTAATTATTTTAAATTAGTAAATGATTTTATTATTTTTTGAGTATAAAATAAAAAATGTTTATTATTTTATGTAGTATTTATTTATGATTTTTATTGAATTTTTCAAGGTGTTTTATTATAGTTTTATTTGAATAATATGTATATGTATGTATTTCCATGTATTTTTATGTATTTTTTTTAATTTGTTTATTTTCTTTTATTATTTTATTGGCTTATTTTATAAATTTATAATTTTTTATGAGTATAAAGGTATTTTTGTTTAATTATATTTTTAAATAAATAGGTATAGGTGTATGTAGGTATACTTATAGGTGTTTTATCTATGTATTTTGTACACTTAATTTATTTATTGTATTTTCTTGATTTTTATTTTGGGTTTGTGTTTTTAATGAGTTATTTATAATGTATACCTTATTAGAAGAATAAAAGAATCACTGAATAAAATCCTTTTTATTTATATATAGGCATACAACATTGGTATTTTTGTCTATGAATTTGTAGACTTATTTTATTTTACAAATTATTTTGTTTTCTTTTACTTTCTAATATGTGTATGCATTATATACATTATTTACAAAATTCTAAAAATATGAATTTATACAATAAAATGAATATTTTAATCAGTCCTATATACAAGAAGGGCCAAAAACCTAACTTCTGCATATGGACTCCAAAAATTATGAAACCAATTTTATAAAATAGTTCATAGAATGCTATATACAATTAAAGGTGAGTTTGGGTGATTTGGAGTCTTTATTTGCAAGATATGGGTCTGTGAAGTTGAGATTTTGACTTTTTATTCTGTGTATAAAATGTACACTGGGTATTATTTTTACACAAACTCAATTTTGTATTTTTATTTACATTATTATCTACAACTTTCATGTACAAAGTTTCTTTATTTGATGAATGAATAATTATATATAAAATAGGTGCCAAAAATGCATGAATGAATGAATTAATGAATGAGGTATTTGTTGTACACTGGCCCTTATCTCCCCCTACTTTATTCCTTGTCGACCAATTCCATGCTGGCTTTGGCCTCGGGGTTAGGGTCATAAAATATTTGCAATATTTTATTCCTTTTTCTTTTCTTCTCTTTATTCTATAATTTTGACATTAAAAACCTTATTTTATGTACCATTAATACAATGAATATTAGGTGCTATTATGTACAAATAGATGCTATTTACATGCATTTGCTGGGGTTTTTAAGACCAAAATGATAGAATAAAGGTGACGAAATGGAGATTCATCACCCCCCTATACTTGCCTTTGCTAGTCCCTAGCAAACACTTATGCAATAAGTACAAAAAGAATACAGAAAAGAAAAAGGAAAATGAAAGAAATATAGAGTGAATAGGGATGCTTTCAGTGCAATGCATGTCCTTACAAAGTCTGAATTTGGAGCTCCTGTCAGACCTTGGGTGTGAATGTATGTGGAACCTAGTCGGGAACCAGCTCTAAAATACAACAACCTTCGATAGTCACAGGACTCGGTTCAACCCACCTCAACAGCCGGGTCAGAACCAGTCTACATCATACGCAAACCCTTATAACTATGAAGCTGACTTGTACGGTGTAAGTGATAGTGGCTCTCCCCAACTGAAATGATAAAAGAACTGACTTCTCCAGAATGACAACCCAATGATTCCCCCATCCAACAGCTCCTTCCCCGAGGAGCAGGGTATTCCCTTCTAAGTTCAAGTGGCAACCAGCTCAAGAGGAGGGGGTGAAGAGAAGAATGGATGGTAGCCAGTGTAGCTACCTATCCCGGGATGCAAGACCAGTGTAGTCAAGTCATCCAGCTGCAGGCTTACATATTTGACTTTGGAGCTCAAGCTTGCTTATTGGCTTTACAACATACTTTGCAGGCATTTTATATTTGTACAGGCCTGATAATTTTTTTCATACTATTCACAGCAGCATTTACATAAGGAGTTTTTCCTCTTGAGCCAGTAGACTATCCCTCTTTTGAAGCTTTATCGCAACCCACGATCTCCTGTCTTTAGACCTCTCATTGCTATTGGACCAGGTTGGGGTGCACTTCCCTCCCTAGACGAGGACGAATGTTTCCACCCGTGTGCGTCTCAGACTGGCAAATCCAATCCCCTCACCACTCCAACTGAGTTGATCCAAGTGAAAGGTGCTGGTGTCCAAGTTAGGTCACGGTCGGCAAGAGTCATGCGTGTGTCTCGAAAAGTTCTACTTAGTCCACTGAGGTGACTTGAACCCAGTCCTGATTTCTCAAAGAATTCAGTCTGCACAGACCTGAAGTACCTTAGATCTAGTTCCCATAAGGTTCCAGTGCAATTAGGTGCGGTAAGGTCTAACCAAGCTCCAATTTGAGATTTTATCAGACTGATTCAATCATCAAGCTTCACTCAAAAGAATATGAATGGTATGCTTATGCCATACACAATGAATAATGCAATTTTTTCATAAAGAATTTGAAAGAATCAAAGAATGTATTTACACAAGGAATTTTTGCACAGGAAATAAGAACTGAAAACATACAAAAAGTTTATACACTTATTTACATGGGCGTGCCACTTTATATACAAAGTTTAGGCATTTCTAAAAACTTAACAGGTTTGAAGTAGTTTATTTAGACATGTACAAACAGAATTGTGTGTGTCTTATTTCTGATTTACAAGTATCTGCAATGGTGTTCTTATTAGCTTTGGAAAATAATTTTGCAAACTATAGTACACGATAATTTTTGGAATCGTTTACACACATTTGAAAACTATTTTTGCAAAGATTTTTCACACTATATACATAGAATTTTCATAATAATTTTGCCAAGCATTTTTTTCAAAATATTTGCACATAGGTTTTTCAAATCTTTTCTTTAACACAAAGAAAAAGTTTTTCAATCAACACCGTTTCACACATTTGAAATCATTTCACATCAAATTTTTCAAAATTGGTCACACTATTTTTCAAATCATACTGTATAGGTACCCGATTTATTTAATCAGTATGTACAAAAGAAGAAAAAAAATGTATTTGATGTATAATATGGTTTAGGTCCTTATGGACTTTATTTGGGCTTATTCATTATTTACAGATGAGAGATTTTTGTGCGGACTCCTCAGACTTATTCGAGAATCATTTTCACAAGGGTTTTGAAAACTATTAGTCCAAAATAATTTTTGCAAACATGTTCACGCATTTGAAAATCTTTTTACAAAGGTTTTACACAGCATAGGTAGATTTTTCAAAACAATTTTGACAATCAAATTTTCACAATCATTTGCACACTAATTTTCACACATTTTGCTTCCACTCAAAGAAAATAGGTTTTACACACAAAACTAATTTTTCAAACGTTGAATACTTGTACACATTATTTTCACAAGATTTTCTAAAAAGAATGTTTTGCGGAAAACCCTTTTCTGATTTAATAATTAGTACAATTACAAGGAGTCTGAGGAGCTCACAATCATCTTTCATTATTATAAAGCTACTTTTTACATTTTCTTTTATGTTGAAGTGATATTTTATTTTTCAGTATGAGTTATGGATTTTAGTATATACATGGTATATACGACCCCCTATACTTAGCTTGAGCTATGTCCTCATAGATCGAAAGGAAAAGCAAAGACATAACTCGTACTGAGTATAGACAGATCTAAAGAATAAATATGAATAAAATGAATGAATGAGAAGTTGACCGTCCCCCCTATACTTAGGATCAAATGATCCGAAGTATAACAGACTGTACAAAAAGCAGGGAGGGTCAAGGGTGGGAATATACTGATCGTACTCAGAATGTCTCCCCTATACTTAGGGTAAGATACTCCTAAGTATAGACAAGAAGAGGAGACAACGGATAGGATCGGGTCGAAATGAAAAGCTCTAGGTGCACGTCCCCCTATACTTAGGGCAAAGTACGTCCTAAGGATAGAAAACTTGTCTACAAGGGCGGTACCTTTTTAAGATAGAAAAAGAAAATAGAAAAGGAAAAGAAGAAAAGAAGAAAATCAGATGAACAGTTGTTGAATTGCATAATCTGAATCTTTCGATGCCGCAGGTGCTGTAGAGATGTCATCATGGTGCATGAGCTGAACGGAGTCAACAACGGCCAGGAATGTGTCTGGTTCGAGGTAAGGCTTCAGTAGTTGGCCGTTGACGACGAATGGCTGTGCGTCAGGGGACAATTCTGATATAGCAATGCTTCCATTGTCACGCACTTCACAAACTCTAAATGGCCCTGTCCACTTACTCTTTAATTTGCCCGGGAATATCCGCAACTTTGCATCAAATAACCACACTTTCTGTCCAACGTCAAAGGTCTTTCGTCTGATGTGCCGGTCGTGCCAGCGTTTCACCTTCTCCTTGTACATCAAGGTGTTATCGTATGCATAATCTCGAAATTCCAAGAGCCTGTTCAGATCATCTTTTCTCTTCTGACCACTTTTACATGAGTCCAAATTACAGCTGTTGATTGCCCATAAAGATTTGTGAATTAATTCCACGGGCAGATGGCACGGCTTCCCATATGCAAGACGATAGGGCGACATGCCCAAGGGAGACTTGTAGGCTGTTCGGTAAGCCCATAGGACCGAGTCCAAGAGTTGAGACCAGTCCTTTCTGTTTGGCCTAACAAGTTTTTGCAGAATAGTCTTGATTTCTCTGTTTGATAACTCCGCCATGCCATTGGTCTGAGGGTGATAAGGAGACGCGACACGATGGTCGATGCCGTACTCCTTCGTTAACTTCTTGACCTCTTTGTTAATGAAGTGGCTACCCCCATCTGATATAAGGATTTTTGGTATCCCGAACCGTGAAATGATGTTCTTCTTCAGAAACTGGCAAACTGTTTTGCTGTCGGCGGCTCGAGCAGGGATAGCTTCAACCCAACGACTCACATAATCGGCGGCAAGGAGGATGTGCTCAAAACCTTGACTTTTAGGGAAAGGTCCCATGAAGTCAATGCCCCATGCATCGAAAACGTCTGCTATCTGAATGATTTTCAGGGGCATTGAGTCTTTGGCAGTTAGTGTTCCCTTCAATCTCTGACAGTCAATGCATCTTTTGACGAATTCAGCTGCATCCTTGAATAAGGTGGGCCACCAGAGGCCACACTGTAGAACTTTGGCTGCCGTCCGATCTCCAGAGTGATGTCCACCAGATTCGAGCGAATGACAATGCTCGAGGACACTAAATTGCTCCGTCTGAGGAATGCACCTACGCCAAATACAATATGCTCCTTCTCTGAATAAAAGAGGATCTTCCCATTGGTAGAAGCGGATGTTCGACACGAATTTGTTCTTTTGGTTCTTCGTCCAATCCGATGGTGTTACCCCAGGGACGAGGTAGTTGACTATATCTGCATACCAAGGAAGAGAATCCACTGCTAATATGGCTTCGTCAGGAAAGGTTTCTGTGATAGGTGTATTGTTCAGAGGAGACTCACGCTGCTCTATTCTGGAGAGGTGATCTGCTACCACATTCTGAACTCCAGGCTTGTCTTTTATTTCCAGATCGAATTCCTGGAGGAGAAGGACCCAACGAATCAGTCTTGGCTTGGCATCCTTCTTCTGCTGTAAGTACCGGATAGCAGAGTGGTCTGTAAAGATTGTGACTTTTGATCCCAACAAATAGGATCTGAACTTCTGTAAGGCGAAAACCACAACCAACAATTCTTTCTCTGTCACTGTATAATTCCTTTGAGCTTCATCCAATGTTCTGCTGGCATAGTGAATGGCATAGGGCGCTTTGTCTTTCCTCTGCCCTAGAACAGCTCCGACTGCGAAGTCTGACGCATCGGTCATTATCTCAAATGGAAGAGTCCAGTCGGGAGGCTGCAAGATTGGAGCCTGCGTGATAAGCTCCTTCAACTGATTGAAAGCAAGGAGAACTGGCTGATCAACGATGAACTCGGTTTCCTTGCACAAAAGTTCTGTCAGAGGTCGGGCAATGCGGCTGAAATCTTTGATAAATCGTCTGTAAAATCCCACATGCCCCAGAAATGACCTCACATTCTTAACTGACTGAGGTGGCTGAAGATTTGAAATGACATCCACCTTTGCCGGGTCGACTTCCATGCCACGTTTGGAAACGACATGGCCCAACACAATACCCTCAGTGACCATAAAGTGGCTCTTTTCCCATGAGAGCACTAAATTGACTTCTCGGCATTTCTGAAGCACTCGGTCTAGGTGCTCAAGGCAAGAATCGAAACCATCACCATAGACAGAGAAATCATCCAAGAACACCTCGAGAAAACTGCCTACCATCTCGGCGAAGACTGCTAACATGCATCTTTGGAAGGTTGCAGGTGCATTGCACAATCCAAAGGGCATTCTCTTGAAGGCATAGGTGCCGAACGAGCAAGTGAAGGTAGTCTTCTCTTGATCCTCAGGGCGATCACCACTTGGTTGTACTCGGAGTACCCATCCAGAAAGCAGAAGAACTCCTTGCATGCTAATCTCTCCAAAACTTGATCAATGAATGGCAAGGGGAAGTGGTCCTTCTTGGTTGCTGCATTAAGATGGCGGTAGTCAACACACACCCGCCAGGAGGTTGGTACCCGAGTAGAAATTTCCTCTCCTTTATCATTTGTAACCACAGTAAGCCCCGATTTCTTGGGAACAACATGTAGCGGGTTTACCCATTTTGAATCGGAGATAGGATAGATGAAGCCTGCATCACACCACTTCGTGATTTCTTTCACGACGACGCCCCGAAGTTTAGGGTTTAGCCTTCGTTGGAATTTGCGGGACGGCTTAGCATCTTCTTCTAGATAGATGTGGTGTGAGCACAGGGCTGGATTTATCCCTCGGAGATCTGATACGTTCCAACCAAGTGCCTTGCGGTTCTTTTCTAGAACCTCGAGAAGTTGAGATTCCTGATCTGGTGTCAGCCTGCTGCTGATGATGACCGGATAGATTTGTTCTTCACCCGCAAGGAAAGCATACTTCAGGCCTGCAGGAAGTGGCTTGAGTTCTGGTTTTGATCTGTCCACTTTATCTGTTATTTCTGATACCATGCTGGTGGTGGACTGTACTTCCTTGCGATACTTACCATCCTCAGCATCTTGTTGAGATCCCGGTGATGCACCGGACGAATCTGCGCTAAGCTGATCATGTTCGGTCTGGAGTGAATGCTTAATAAGATGCGCCTGCATCTGAGAATCTGTCTCCCAAGAATCATCGGAGCATATGCTGACTGCGCTTTCCAAGTCCTCCTCAAGAGTGAGGATTTCTCGGGTCCATGAATCATCCAATGATACGGCGGAGTCTTTGATCTCTGCAATGAAATCGCAGTCTGCTTCTGATGCGGCCTGGCTCTCATCAGTTGCGGTATTCGGTTCTTTGTTCATGTTTATCGTGATTCGCTGGGTGTTCGAGCTGAAAGTGATCTTCCCAGACCCGTAATCAACCACGGCACCTGAAGTACGAAGGAATGGTCTGCCAAGGATGATAGGGGTCTGTAGCAAGGGTGCAGGCGAGTCCATATCAAGGACTACAAAGTCAGCTGGGAATTTCATTTCCTGTACTTTAACTATTACATTTTCCAAGAGACCTCGGGGCCGCTTGACGGATCGGTCAGCAAACTGAAGGATCATGCGTGTTTGCTTGAGCGGTCCCAGCCCGAATTCCTACATTATGGACGAGGGCAGAAGGTTGATGGAAGAACCACTGTCCAAGAGAGTGCGCTCGAAGACCTGATCAAAAATCTCGCAACTGATAAGAGGTGCTCCTGTGTCTTGCTTTTTCTGTGGGAGATTACTGATAGCTGCTACCGTGGCCAAGGTAAGGACATGTTTCTCAACTTGCTGGCGTCTGTTCTTTCTTGATGGGCGACGCTTGGTGGTACATACCTCCTTCAGTCCTTTCTTCACAGCTGGCATGTACTCCACGGCTTTCAACAAGGGAATCTCAACAGTCGATTTATCCAAAATATCCACAACACCTGGATCAGACAATGCATTTTTTCGTTTTGCAATTTTTTTGGATTTTTGTATTGCATGAGGAAAAGGAATATGCACATCACTATCAGGAAAATCAAAGTTCTTATTTACATCAAAATCTTCGCCCACAGGATGTCGTACATCCGAACTACAAAAAGGAATACAATCTGGATCTTGGCCTGCTGATATTGCTGGGCGATCAAAAAGGGTAGCGTCTACTCCATCGGCTGGCGAGGGATCGGCGGCTGCTGGCGGCTCCTCCATTGCTGGCACGGCTTCGCTTCTGCTACGAGCTTCTTTTTGTTGATTTTGCTTTTGCTGATTTTTTTGTATTTTTGGCTGAGGTTGTTGCTGGTATGGCACGACGACTGTACTGGCTTCTCCTTCCTCTTCCTCCTCACCCGCCCCTGTGGCTGGCACGACTGATACGGAAGATGACGATCCACCTGTTTCTTTATTCACCCCACTTATAGTAGCAGGCGGAGGCAAGGCCCTACCGCTCCTGAGAGTAACAGCATTAGAATAAACAGTAGTATCATTACCAGATACGGATAGGACATTACATTCTACCTGCTCTTTTTTCTTGAAATTATTAGGGTTTGCTTCGACCTGAGCCAGGATGGTGGTTCGGGTGGCAGTCAGGTCATCAAGGCGCTTTGTCATTTCTGCTAGCCCTTTAACAAGCTGGGCCAGACAATCCATAGTGGGATTAGTAGGGGACACATCCGAAGATTCAGCGTGCATACCACGCTGCTGTTGGGTAGATGGGTGGGGATGCTGCTGCTGGTGGTGTTGCGGTGGTGGAGCAGGAAGTTGAAGCTGTTGGTATGGCGGAGGTGGATACTGCTGGTATGGTTGAGGCTGAACAGCCGCATACTGGTGATACGACTGTGGGTGGCGGTACTGCGGCTGCTGGTAAGAAAAATTCTGCCTCCATTGGTGTGCAAACTGGGGAGGCTGCTGGTGTTGCTGGTGAGGTTGAGAGGTTTGGCCAAAACGACCACCCTGAGGTTGGTGGTACTGCCGGTTGGCAAATTGCTGACCCTAGGGTTGTCCCTGAGGACGGGTCGGCTGTGCATCATTCGTCCATACCCCATTGACTTCTTGGATTAAGGGTGGTGGTGGGAAAACTGGATCAGAAATAGAAAGAAACTCTGGCTGGTATACGACCATCTGCTGCTGCGGCTGGCCCTGGTCGGGCGCCTGCACGTAGTACACGTGCTGGACCGCCGGTGGCTGCTGGCTCGGCTGAGGCGGATGCTGCGGTTGCTGCTCGTCCTTCTTCTCAGCGGGAGCGTCTGATGGTGTCGCCGACTGGACAGAGTTGATCGTACCGACCAACAGTTCGAGGTACTTGTTGATCTGATCGAGCTTATCCAGGTTCTGGGTCCTCTTCTCGATCACAGCGAGTTTCTCAAGGTCCTGTGATCGCTTCTCGATGATATCAACCTTAGAGAGATGGCCCCCGATGATGCTGAGGTTGGAGCTCTCATCTCTCTCTGCTTCCTTGGATGCAGCCATGTGCACTTGCTTCTGGAGGATCTGGGACTGCTTCTGGTATGCCTTGGATGAAGAGAGGGCGGCCTCTCCTTCGGTCATTTCTTCAAAAATCTGCCAAACAACATCTTCATCCTTGTTAAAATGGGAGCCCCCACATGCTGCGTCCACGAGCCTTTGGCTTTCAATGTTCAGTCCCCCAAAGAAATGCTGGACCAAGCTGGTCTTCGGGATATCATGATGGGGACACTTCTCCTGCAGATCAGTGAATCTCTCCCAAGCCTCGTGTACTGACTCATGTGCTCCTTGGGAGAAATTACTAATACGTGCTCGCATCTGGTTGAGCCGACCGAGAGGTTAGTATTTGTGCAGGAAGGCGGACTTCAACTCCTCCCAGGTCGTCACGACCTTTCCCATATGATTGACCCAATATAGGGCCTTGTCCTGTAGACTGAAGGGGAAAGCCGTCATCTTTACAATGTCCAGAGGGACATTGGGATAGTGTGTGGTACGACAAATGCGGGAGAATTGCTGCAGGTGAATGTACGGCTCTTCGTTCGTGTTTCCATGAAAGGCAGGGAGAAGGGCTATGAACTGGGGCTTCAGCTCAAAGTGAGCGTGTACCGGTGGAATGAGAATCCACTCGGTCATCTGGCTGTCTCCCGGGTTGTATGTTTCTTTTAGTGTCGGCTTCGGTGGTGGTAATTCAAAGTCATCATCAAGAGGATCACCACCTCCACCTCCACCTCCTCCTCTATCGTCACGGTTCATCATGTCATTCAACATATCTTGGAACACGGTCTGTGTGAGGGCCTGCTCGGTCAGCTGCTGCTGTATGGCCTGGATAGATGCCAACAACTGTGCATTAACTTGATTTTGATCTGGCACCTGTCCCTCTGGTATGGGTGGCTGCTGACCCTTGCCCTTTCCTCCTGGCACCATGTCAGGGTCTGAGTCGGATGAAATGAACTCCGGAGTAGTCTCCAAGGCTCGCACTGGCTTCTATCTGCAGAATGAGATAGTCCGAATCAGATCGCTTGCAATGAACTTTCAGCTGCCGTGATTAAGCTGGAATTCAGGTTAACCCCAGCATGTTGTGAATGGAAGAGGGATGTAGACTGTAATCGACTCCCATTCACAACGGCGAGAGTGGGACAAAAGTGATCCCAGTTTATTGGGTGGCCAAGAGAAAGGTAGAAAACGAGGAGTCTGGAGACCGATCCGCAAAGTCCGGATCGGGTTCTCGGGAATCGCCTCGAACTTATTGGCGGAGTTGAGTCTATGGAATCGATGTAGGTGTCGGCATGGTCCCGACGAAACCATCCATGGATCAACTTCGCGAAGCACAAGAGAATGTCGGATTGTTGGAAGAATGATACGATGGTCAACGAGGAATAAAAGGAGTGTAAAACAGTAGAAAGGCTTGGTTGAGCGGGGTGGTCAAAGGGAGAAACAACAAAACGTACGCAAATGCGCGGGACTTGATCTTTGAACCTTAATCTAGATTCATTCAAACACAATACAAAATCGGGTTCACCAACTCACGCCATGTGAATCCGTGAAAGCTCGGCTATTTATTATCTTTTCATTTTTTAGAGCTGTGATTTTCAGGCATATCTTATAACAAGTCCTTAGTACGCTACCCTATAGGAGAGAGTACTGCCGGAAGAGTATCCTGTACTTGTCCTCCTCCTGTGTAACCTGTAGTCTGTACTTTTTGGAGTCCTTGTAACCCTTCCTGGATCCCTACTCAGCCAAAGAAAAGAGAGAGGAAGCCGATAGGCGAAACCAATACTTCGGTTCTCGCTCACAACGGAATCACCCGTGAGCGTGCAAGAACCTACTCGGACGCAGGACGATGAGACAGACACCCCCGTGAAGGCGTGGCCTATGCTCAATACTTCGGACAGGGTCGATGCTCTTACAACAGAGAGTCACCATTGGTGACCAAGTCCTACTCGCCTACGTACGATAGAAGCGCCATTACTTCGGAAATCCAGGCGATACACAAGGCAGTTGCAGACTGGGTTTTTGGCTTTAATCCTTAGGGGTCGCACTCGCTCAAGGGAGTAGGGTTTTGGTCCCCCTCCAAGGTATCTGAAAACAATGAGGGCTTTATGAACCCTGTACAATGATAGTCCATTACAGATTTTAATTAAGGTCAAAGTTTATTTAGCAGTCCCGTTGTTTTAATTTTTGGGTTTTCACTTTTTTTGGATCTGTTTCATACCAGCGCCTAACGTTTTTGTAGATTTTCATTTAAGTCCTAGGTGCTCAAAATCAGAGGGAGATAGCGGAAAAGCCGTGCAAGTGGTTCCATGATGGAAATCTCACCATTGAACCGAATGATGCATGCTGAGTTAGAAGACTTACAGTGCATCCCAGCTCTCTCCATGTGGTATGCAAAACAGAATTTTTAAACCTATCTACATGTCGGTATGCGAGGCACAAAATCGCCCTAAACATTAGCTGCTATTAGCGTGAAGAACCATAAGTCGTTCGTTCATCTCTAGCCCAAGAGGGTCCGATCTTGGCTCACCCCTCCTCTGCTCAACAAATTGAGGGTAGGAGAAAGCGCTTTACAGGGTTCGCTACGGCACAGAGGGCTAAGAGACAAATTAACGACTTGTTTAAGCTTGACTAGATCCAAGCGAAGTAGACTATAGGAACATGCATTCTTATTAATGTTTGGACCTAGCTACCAAGTCAAGCAACCTATATCTAGGGGCTCCAAGCACACAAAACAAAGTAAAAGAAAGGCGGAAAGCACAAAACTTCGGGAAACAAACTAAAATAAGGCGATGAAAACTCGAAAAGCCGCGATGAGGCCCCCAGGTGAACAATCACCCGGGCACTGGACCTCATTGTGAAGAGTAGAGTCATGTTTAATTACATGCCAAAATAGTCTCTCTCTCACCATAAATTACAAAAATAATCCTAAGTGTCTATCCTATCTAATGCCCATCTCCTTGCTTCCTTGGTGCTCTCTCCAGATGGTCATGAGAAGAGAAGACCATCCTCCTCCAAGCTCGGCTGCCTTGGCCTCCTAGGAAGCCATCCTTGCGTGGCGATCCCTCGCATCAAAGTCACAAAAAGATTGCATTAGAATAACTCAGTCAATCAAATAGAGCAGACATCATAATCACAATAAATAAATAAATGAAGCATGGTGATTAATAGCAATAAAAACAATAGCTGCTCACAAAAATGAATGATTAATCAAGGCTTTTATACAAGAATGACAAAAATTAATTAGGCTATGCTCATTGCTCCCCGGCAACGGCGCCATCTGATAACACATATAAACCACAAGGGTCACTAATAAAAATGAGAAGTGTCGCTGAGGCGACCGCTTGCAGAATACGGGTTGATCAGCAATTAACCCACAACAAAAGAATATATCAATGAAGTTCAAAAAGAAATGTGAATTAATCTTTATTTACTCTACCATAAAATGTATAGGGAACAAGCATGTAGAGGTCGAACCACAGAGAGCAATACGAAAATGCATGCGCCTACATGTGCATATTAGTCATCCTTGTGTGAAGTGGGTTTTTAATTAATTAAATATATATTTTTTATTTTATTTATTATTATATATATTTTTTATATATGGATAATAATAATATAATTAGATAATATATATATGTACTATATTTAATATAAAGATGTATGGATACTCATAGAGGGTTGGTATATACATACAATATATATATATAGGTAGATATAAGTACAATAGATTATATATGTATACTTTTTTTATAATAATAATAATAAATAAATATAATAATACATATAAATAACTAGATATATATATTATACATATATATATATATATATTTTCTTTCTTTTTAGGAAATACCTATATATACATAAAGTGGTACTATAATATTTACAAAAATACTTAAAAATAGTAAAAAATCAAGGGGTAAAATCTTTTTGGGTTTTTCATCATTGTTTACTGTTTTTGTGATTTTTGGGGGATTTTTGAGAATACTTTTAGTATTTTTAAATAGCTAAATAATAGCAAACAGTGGAATAAGGTCTGGCTGTAATAAAAATGAACATTAAAAATAGTTACAAGCCTCAAAAAATTTTCCACCCTATTTTTCTAATAAGGATAATAAAATATAGCATACATAGGGCCTGAGTTTATATTTTTCTGATTTTTCTTTGAGTTTTTATATTTTTTTTGAAGTTTTTGGGTATTTTTAGATTGTTAAGGTTTTCCTTTTGAGATTTTTAGGGATTTTTGGATTTGGAATTTTTCAATGCATTTTGATATTTTTTTGGGATTTTATCAGTTAGACAGTGAATAAAGGACATGTTTTTTGATTTTTAATAAATGCAAAAATGAAACAAAATGAAAAACTAAAAATATGGCATGCAAGTACAACCAAACAGTAGCTTAAGTCTATTTTTGCAATATTTTTCGAATTAATATGGAGCACAAAATAAATAGACAAAGCATTCAAAAATTAAATGGCCTGACAGGGGTATTTTTGCAAATAAAATAGTTCGCAGGGGCATACATGCAAAAATTACAATAAAAATACACGTGATCTTTTATTTTCAGGACCATTTAATAAATACAAGAACCCGGCGGGGTCTAACTGCAAATTTTACGCGCCTCACGTGGGTGCTCCACGTGCGGCGCGTAAGGACTAAAACGTAAATATAAAAACTACAGGGGGTATTCTGCAAATTACACAATTTATATACATAGTAACTTTTTATTTTTGGGGTTAAACTATAAATACAAAAAGCTGAGGGGGTCAAATATGAAATTTACCCCCAAACACGCGCGTGATCCAACGGCATCGAGCGCGCCACTTATCCACGTGTCGAGCCCTCAGCGCTCGATACCCCTTCGACGATCTGCGGCCGAGATTGCATCTGAGGTCTGATCGCATGGCCCAGGCTTACGCTATATGGACGACCCTGATTAGAACTGGGGTCGTCCCCTTCATCCAACGGCGACTGCTGCTCACAAAGAACAGGGAAGAACGGCTGACTTCCCTGACTTCGATCGGTGATTTATCCGCCTCCAGGCGCTCCATGTTGCTGCTGGTGGCCTCCAGGCGTCCGGCAAGGCGGTGCGCACCGTTCGAGATACTCCAGAAGGTCCAGGACCCCCTAGATCGGTTGAACGAGCTCGGAGAAGAGAGGGGGGTCCTGGAACCTCGCAGGGACTATAATCGAGCCCCAGAGGGCTCCGTTTAGCTTTAGACCTGCACCACAAGACTGAGGGGCTCGAGGGGGTTTTCCTCGACCAGGGGTTTAGGGTAAAAGAGTAGGGAATGGCGGAGGGCGGCGAGGTCCGGCGAAGCGGAGGAGGGGGACCTCGATTCGCAGAGCAGGGCGAGCTCTGGATGATCAGAAATGCGGGCTGAGTGTAGAATGCGTAGGGGAGGGCGGTGAGGTGGAGCGAAGGGGTCGAATATCGTGCCGATCAGGGTAGAGAGGTTCACCGGAGCTAAACTCCGGCGAACTTCGATCTGGACTAATCGAGCACCTGAGGTTCTACCGATTACACTAAAAGCTAAACTACAGAGTAAAAACTAAAACTAAGCTAAAAACGAGAAGAAATCAGCTCTTATACCTGGTTGGCGACCAGGGAGCAGGACCTCCGGCGAGCGGCGGCCGTGGGCACTCCTCGCGACTCCTCCGACCGTCTGAAGCCTCCAGGAGAACCCTCCTGTCACAAGGATCCTCGAGAACTGGAAAAGATGGTGGAAAATCGACCGAAGGGAGGCCAAAAAACGGGAGGAAGTCGAAGGTCTTATTTATAAACAAAGTATGCGCCCTTATTGGCCGGCGAATCTTGACGAATCTGGGCTATGTACAAGGGAGCATGGGATTGGGCGTGATTCTTGGATGTACAAGGAACAATTTTCATGAAGGGTCTTATCGTCCTCGAGCTACAAAAATCGCGTGAAAAATCGGGGAAACAGGGCTTCTCGTGACTTGTCAGAGGGGTAGGTCTAGGGTATGAAGAGTTGACCTGAGGTCAACCCTTGGCGGCCTGCGATTGGTCCCACGCAGGCCGCTAGAAGACAAAACAGCATGGGTTAATATAGATTAATTATTTTAAATTAGTAAATGATTTTATTATTTTTTGAGTATAAAATAAAAAATGTTTATTATTTTATGTAGTATTTATTTATGATTTTTATTGAATTTTTCAAGGTGTTTTATTATAGTTTTATTTGAATAATATATATGTATGTATTTCCATGTATTTTTATGTATTTTATTTTTAATTTGTTTATTTTCTTTTATTATTTTATTGGCTTATTTTATAAATTTATAATTTATTTTTATGAGTATAAAGGTATTTTTGTTTATTTATATTTTTAAATAAATAGGTATAGGTGTATGTAGGTATACTTATAGGTGTTTTATCTATGTATTTTGTACACTTAATTTATTTATTGTATTTTCTTGATTTTTAATTTGGGTTTGTGTTTTTAATGAGTTATTTATAATGTATACCTTATTAGAAGAATAAAAGAATCACTGAATAAAATCCTTTTTATTTATATATAGTCATACAACATTGGTATTTTTGTCTATGAATTTGTAGACTTATTTTATTTTACAAATTATTTTGTTTTCTTTTACTTTCTAATATGTGTATGCATTATATACATTATTTACAAAATTCTAAAAATATGAATTTATACAATAAAATGAATATTTTAATCAGTCATATATACAAGAAGGGCCAAAAACCTAACTTCTGCATATGGACTCCAAAAATTATGAAACCAATTTTATAAAATAGTTCATGGAATGCTATATACAATTAAAGGTGAGTTTGGGTGATTTGGAGTCTTTATTTGCAAGATATGGGTCTGTGAATTTGAGATTTTGGCTCTTTATTCTGTGTATAAAATGTACACTGGGTATTATTTTTACACAAACTCAATTTTGTATTTTTATTTACATTATTATCTACAACTTTCATGTACAAAATTTCTTTATTTGATGAACGAATAATTATATATGAAATAGGTGCCAAAAATGCATAAATGAATGAATTAATGAATGAGGTATTTGTTGTACACTGGCCCTTATCTCCCCCTACTTTATTCCTTGTCGACCAATTCCATGCTGGCTTTGGCCTCGGGGTTAGGGTCATAAAATATTTGCAATATTTTATTCCTTTTTCTTTTCTTCTCTTTATTCTATAATTTTGACATTAAAAACCTTATTTTATGTACCATTAATACAATGAATATTAGGTGCTATTATGTACAAATAGATGCTATTTACATGCATTTGCTGGGGTTTTTAAGGCCAAAATGATAGAATAAAGGTGACGAAATGGAGATTCATCATAGATGCACTCCCTTGGTATGCTGATATTGTCAACTACCTTATCTCAGGTGTAGTTCCACATGAATGGACGAAATTCGGAAGGACAAATTCATGTCGATGATCCATTTCTACCAATGAGAAGATCCTCTATTATTCAGGGAACGAGCGTATTGTATTTGGCGCAGATGCATTCCCCAGGAAGAGCAACATAATGTCCTCGAGCATTGTCACTCATTCGAATCTGGTGGACACCACTATGGAGACAGAACGATAATGAAAGTATTGTAGTGTGGCCTCTGGTGGCCTACACTATCTAAGGATGCAACAATATTTGTCAAACGATGCACCGATTGTCAGTGATTGAAAGGCACGCTTATAACCAAAGATCCAATGCCCCTATTCAGATTGCTAATGTATTCGATGCTTGGGGGATCGATTTCATGGGACCCTTTCCCAACAGTCAGGGATACGAGCACGTCCTTCTTACCGTTGATTATGTGAGTTGCTGGGTTGAAGCTATCCCCGCTCGAGCCACAGACAGCCGTACAGTGTGCTACTTTCTAAAAGAAAATATCATCTCACCGTTAGGGATTCTGAAGATACCGATATCAGATAGGGTAGTCACTTCATTAACAAAGAGGTCAAGAAACTAATGAAGGAGTACGGTATCAAGCAGCGTGTCGCATCTTCTTACCATTCTCAGACCATTGGTATGGCAGAGTTATCTAACAGATATATCAAGACGATACTTTAAAAACTTGTCAGGCCGGACAGGAAAAATTGGTCCCACCTTTTGGGTTAGTCCTTTGGGCATATCAAACCGCTTACAAGTCTCTGTTGGGCATGTCGCCCTATCGCCTTGTGTATGGAAAGCCATGCCACCTGCTAACGGAACTGATTCATAAATCATTATGGGCAGTTAACATCTGTAATTTGGATTCACAATAGAGTGGTCAGAAAAGGAAAGATGATCTGAAAAGACTCCTAGAATTTCGAGGCTATGCATATGATAACACATTGATATACAAGGAGAAGGTTAAACGCTGGTATGGCCAACACATCAGATGAAAGACCTTCAAAGATGGATAGAAAGTGTGGATATTCGATGCAAAGTTGAAGATCTTCCCTGGCCAATTAAAAAGCAAAGGGATATTTACACCCATAACCCTGAGTAACTTTGTAATTACCCCGGACACCCTCTATAATCACGAATTACACTCAGGACCTTGAATAGTTCTCCGTTTTACACCCATAACCTTCCGTTAGTTTAAGTTCATTAACTCAACCATTTAAGTGAGTTAATCTAACCAATCTCAGATCTAACGGTTACGATTAATCAAACTAAAAAAAGAAAAAGTTTTTTTTCTTGCGGACGGAAGGGGGCTTGCAGGCGATTGCGGCGGCCATGCACTGAGGGGGGCTTCGTTGATTGGATGGATGTGATAGGTCGGTGGTTTGGGGTGGGGGGGCTTGCATGGAGGTAGGCTTCAACGATTGGGTAGAGGCGACGATGGTTTGGGGGGAGGGGGATCCGGGCTTGCAGATCGGGTTGACCTGGGATTGGAGGACGAGGTTGGAGGCGACGGAGGTTTGGGGGGGTACACGGGGGGGGGGGGGGGGGTGGTGGGCACATGAGCTTGCAGATCGGGGTTGGCAGCGGCAGGAGTGGGGGTGGAGGGAGGCTTGCAGGCGGAGTTTTGGGGCGGTGGGAGGACATGGGCTTGCAGGTCGAAGTTGGAGGCGGTGCACGCGGGAGGGGGGCTTGCGGGTCAGGTTGTCTTGGGATTGGAGGACGAGGTTGGAGGCGGTGGAGGTTTGCTGGGGAAGGGGGGAGATGGGCTTGCAGGTAGAGGATGGGGGGGAGGAGGCGGGCTCTTGGGCTTGCAGGTCGGGGTTGGCGACGGTGGGGTGAGGGGTGGAGGGAGGCTTGCAGGCAGAGTTTTGGGGTGGAGGGAGGATTTGGGCTTGCAGGTCGAGGATGGAGGCGACGAGTGCGGGAGGGGGGGGGGCGTGCAGGTCAAGGCTGGAGGCGGCTGGTGCGTTACGGGGTGCTTGCAGGTCGGGCTAGGAGGCGATAGGTTGGCGGTGGAGGCTGCCTGAGAGGAGGTAGTCGGCGGGGGGAAGGGGAAGGGGTGGTGGTCGGTGGAGGACATCGATGAGGGGAGGGAGTTGCCTGGCTGGAGGAGGAGGAGGTCGGCGGGGGCTTGGCTGGTTGGAGGAGGAAGGGATGCCATTCGTAGATAATGTTAACTTAAAGTATAAAATGCAAAATACTTGACGGATACTGTTATAGTTAACGGAAAATTAGATGAAAGTTAACACATGGTTATGAGTGTAAGAGTTAAGTACTATTCAAGGTCTTGAGTGTAATTCGTGATTATAGAGGGTATCCAGGGTAATTACGAAGTTACTAAGGGTTATGGGTGTAAATATCCCAAAAGCAAATGGATAGAGTCATTTCAAGTCCGAGAAGTGTGTTACAATGGGAGCATTGCGATATCAGAATTGTCTCCTAACACACAATAATTTGTTGTCAATGATTAACTACTGAAGCCCTACCTCGAGCATGACACTTTCTTATCCGTTGTCGACTTTATCCAACTACTGCTCTCTGACGATACATCCACAACAGTAGCAACATCAACAGATTTAGATAATGTCACTCAAAAACTTTTCCTTTAAGCTTTTATATTTTCTTCTTTTTTTCTTTTTGTTTTCAGCTTTCGTTACCTATAAAAAATGTGTATGTATCACCCCTTCTTGTCAGACTTCTATACTTAGGACGTACTTTGTCCTAAGTATGGGAGGGGGGGGGGGAGCGCACCCCGATTTATTTCATTCTTCGATCCTCTCCCTTGTCTCCTCTTTTGTCTATACTTAGGGATATCTTACCCTAAGTATAGGGATAGATAGTCTGAGTACGATCTGTTCATTCCCACCCTAAACCCTCCCTGCTTTGTGTACAGTCTGCCATACTTAGGATTATTTGATCCTAATTATAGGGGGGGGGGGACGATCAACTTCTCATTTATCTATTCATTCCCTCATTCATTATTCTTTAGACTTTTCTATACTCATTACGAGTTATGTCTTCTCTCTTTCTTTCTCTCTCTGATCTATAAGGACAGATCTCAAGCTAAGTATAGTGGGGTCGTATATATGACGTATGTACTTTATCCATAACTCGTACTTTCATATTTTTAATAATAATTATGGCTAAACTACTTTATAAAACACAACACACATCCCATTAAATTCATTAAAATCACATAACAAAAAAATGAATATTATTCCTAAATTTTTTTATACTGATTAATAAGTTAGATAAAATGTTTTGCAATATGCTTGGAAAATAGTTTGAAAATCCTTTTGAAAAATCTTTGAAAAGTTGTTTGAAAAATATTTTGTAAAATATTTCCAATCTTTGTAAAAATATTTTTTTTGTAAAATTTATTTTCTTTGTGTGGAATAAAAGGTTTGAAAAATAATTTGCAAATGGTTTTAAAAATAGTTGCAAAAATATTTTGAAAAATCTATCTTTACTATTTGAAAAACCTTTGCAAAATGATTTTCAAATGTGTGTAAATGTTTGTAAAAATTATTTGTAAAAATTATTTTGGACTATAGTTTTCAAAATTGTTTGTAAAATCATTTTCATATAAGTTTGAGGAATATATACATCACAGTAAAGTTCTTTATTGTATAAAAATTTCTATAAAAATGATCACTAATCCCTTGTAAATTCTTAACTTCTCTAACTATTGTAAATATAAGATGTATCTCCGTGTAAATATTCTATTTTTGGCCAAAATCTTTTGTTTTCAAAAATTACAAAAACATTTGCACAACTAAAAATACCAAAAAAAATTGCAAAATCTAAAAAAAAAACACCAAAAAAATTGCATTTCCATCATCATTTTCAAAATTCCATAAAAAGTTCAAAATTGAAAATTACATCAAAAAAATATTTTCTGAATTATACATAACACTTGCATAGCATGCACATTTTTCAGATTAAATTTGATAATTGAACAAGTCTAAGTAAAATCCGAAGATTGGAGCTCGGTTAGACCTTAAATCTACCTAATTACAGGAATCTTATAGGAGCTGGAATTGAGGTACTTCAGGTCTAGTTGACTTAATTCTTTGAGAATCATGAGACTTGGTTCAATGGATTCTTGACTGCTTAAGTAGAGTAGTTTGGAACACGCACATGGCTCTTGTTGATAATGATCTAACTTGGACACCTGCACCTTTTACTTGGCTCAACTCAGTTGGAGTGGTGAGGGGATTGGATTTGCTGGTATGAGACACACACAAGTGGAAACATTTGTCCTCGTCTAGGGAGGGAAGTGCACTCCAACCCGTCCAGGAGCAGACACGTCTAAAGACAGGAGAGTGTGGGTTACAATAATGCTTCAAAAGAGGGATAGTCTCCTGGCTCAAGAGGAAAAGCTCCTTATGTAAATGTTGCTGTGTATAGTATTTCCAAAAAAAATAAATATGCAAAAAGCAAAAAACTCCAAAAAGTTGGACATGCCTGATTGAAAATAAAATGCATACTGGAGTGTATATATTTGTATAGTCAATAAGCAAGCTTGAGCTTGAAAGTCATATTGTGTGAGTCTACAGCTAGATGACTTGGCTACACTGGTCAAGCATCCAAGGATAGGTAGATACACTGGCTGCAGTCCATTCTTCTCTTCACCCCCTCCTATTGAGCTGGCTGCCACTTTAACTTAGAAGGGAATACCCCGCTCCTTGAGAAAATAGTTGTTGGATTGGGGAATCATTGGGTTGTCATGCTGGAGATGTCAGTCTCTTTGTCATTTCTGTTGGGGAGAGCCAGTATCACTTACACTGTACAAGTAAGATTCATAGTCGTAAGGGCTTACGTATGAGTTGAAATATCCTGACCTGGCTATTGAGGAGACTTGAGTAGAGTTTTGGGATTCTCGAGGGTTGTTGTACTTCAAATCCAGTTCCCAATAAGGTTTCGACCGCACTAAAACTCCAAAGGTCCAACTTAAGCTCCAAACTTTGATTTTGTAAGGACGAGTTTCAGAATTAAATTTAATCCACCATCTTTCTGTTTCTTTTCTTTGTTTTCTTTTCTACACTTATTGCATAAGTGTTTGCTAGGGACTAGTAAAGGCAAGTATAGGGGGTTGATGAATCTCCATTTCATCACCTTTATTCTATAATCTTGGTCTTAAAAACCCTGTCTAATGCATCTAAACATCATTAATTTATACAAAATAACATTCACTATCAATTGCATTTATTGTATATAAAATACTGTTTTAATACTAACATTATATAATAAAGAAAATAAAAGGAAAAAATAAAATATCAAAGGTATTTTATGACCATATACCCCGAGACGAAGTCAAGAATTGAATTGGTCGACAAGGAATAAAGTAGGGGAGATAAGGGCCAAAAATACAATAAAGTCACATTTATTTATTCATCAATAATTCATTTTTGCCACATATTTTATTATTTATATTTATACCTTAAACAAAGAAACTTTGCACATGAAAGTTGTAGATAATGATGTAAATAAAAGTACAAAATTGAGTTTGTACAAAAATAATACACAGTGTTCATTTTATACACAGAATAAAAAGCCAAAATCTCAACTTCACAGACCCATATCTTCGAGATGAAACTCAAAATGTATCAAAATCATCTCTAATTGTATGTAACTTTTCATAAGCTGTTTAATGAAGGTGATTTCATATTTTTCAGAGTTAAGTGTGAAAGTTAAGTTTTGGACCCCTATTGTACAACATACCTGAATAAAATATTCAATTTATTAAACCTTTATTATTTTTGTAATTGTATATTTTTATAATTCTGTAAATATTACCTATAACTCGTGTACGTCTTAAAACCACAACATAAATCACTAATAAGACATTAAAATAAAATGTGTATATAAGATATATAGATGAAATACCTATAATTATACCTATATACTATGCACCCCTATTTATTTAAATATACAAATAATATCATAAAAATATAATAAAAATATATTTGTGTACAAAAAAAGAAGATATAAATATAAAAAATAAGAGAAAAAATGATAAAATAAAATATACAAAATAAAAATAAAATAGTCTAAATTTAGATGAATATACCTATAAATACACCCCTAATAATTATTTTTTAATAAATAACCCCAGAAAAATAAATAAAAATCATATTAAAATACTACATAAAATAATAAATATTTGTATTTTATAATAAAAAATTAATAAAATCATTTTTTATATTTAATTAATTATGTTCGATTAATAAAAGCTGTTTTGTCCTCTAGCGGACTGCATGGTCCAATGGCGTCGTTTCCAGAGTTGACCCCTGGTCAACTTAACCCCCAGGCGCCTTCTGGCTTGTCAGAATGTCGCATCCCCATTTCCTCCTTTTTTTCCGCTCGATCTATCGATCGAACCTGCTCGCTCCCTTCACAAGAAATCATCATTGATCTTTCCTAATCCACACCGAGCGTCTAATTCTCTTGTACATACAATGGATCTTTCCATAATCCTAGGTCAATAAGGGTGCTCATTATGCCTATAAATAAGGACCTCCGTCTCCCTCTTTGGTAACTAATTCAAGTCTTTGAGACTCACTTCTTCATCTAGGGAGCACCCTCGTGACAGGAGGAGCTTCCTGGTGGTCTGGAGCGGCTCCAGGAGGACGACGGTGCACCCATGGCAGGCGTCTGACCACCCTGCTCCCTGAGCTCCCTCTCAGGCATAAGAGCCGACCTTTATCGCTTTCTAGGTAGTTTTCAATTCTCGTATTTCAATTATGCAAGTAGTTTAGTATGTACTATATCGGTTTAGCCTAGTAAACCAATTTGTAATTTAGTTTAGTATGTAGCGTATCGAAACCCTTCCATCGTGCTCCCGCCTGTCGAACGACTCGCCAGCCACTCCCCTCCATTCCCCGACATCTTCTGATCACCCTACGTGCTCCACTCACTCAGATCACCCTCTGATAGGGTCTCCCGGATCTCTACTCCTCCATGTCGTCGGAGATCCGTCATCTCGCTCACCTCCCACTCATCCTACCACTGGAATCTTGCTAGCGCTTCACCATTTCTTTTTGAGTTGGACCCCTGCAGGAAAGAGCCAAAACGAGGCTCATCGCGCCTCGTCGGGTCGTAGGAAGCACCTCCAGGTCGAGCTGCGTCGTTGGAGCATCTCGTCGGACCTCGACCCTTTTTAAAGCCCCTGGTCGATGCGGAAGGCCCCCAGGAGCATTTTGCCCACCATCCGAACTCCTGGGGATGAAAGAAAGCGAAGAATCGACCGATCGAAGCTCAGCGGGGACTAGTTCCTCCGTCGTTCTTCCTTCGTACCTCGCAATCATTTGATCATCCCCGTTCCTCCAGGACTACAACCACCGCCGGATCACGTGGACCCTCGACCATTCGAACCTGATCTAGGATCTAATCCCAACTGTGGACGACGGACCGGTACCAGACACACCAGAAGGAGACACGTGGATAAGTGGATATCATCTGGCCATCCATCTTCGCGCCTTAGGGGATAATTTGCAAATCTCCCCCATCTATTTTTGTATTTATTATTTAGTCCTGTAATAAAATGCAACGTTTAAAATAAAATAAAAAATTGCATGTAGACCCTTTTACTATCTAGATATCGCATATAGGTCCATGCCAGGTCACCTCATGTGTCGTCCCAAGTGAGGTGACCATTTTGCAAATATACCCCTAGAATATTTCGTATTTATGTTTGGTCTAGAAAAATGCAAAACATGTTATATATTTTTGGTTAAATTGCACAGAGTCTCCTAGAGTTTGTTTTATTTACATGTATGCCCCTACTAGAAAATGTATTTTTATGTGTTTGATGGATTTATTTAATGTATTTATCATGCTCCTAAAGTCATGAAAAAATAAGTGTAGGTTCCTGATTGCTTGCACTTTCACGTCATGATTTCATTTGCAATTTTGGACCTTTTTGATATTTATTAAAAATTGTTTAGTGCACAAACAATATCTATCTAGTGTATAAAATACAAAAAAATCAACACGTTGATGAACGTCAAATTCGCCTCTTTAATAATGAATAATAGTCGTAGTATAGGAGGCGAATTCGGTTCAACAAAAACCACAATCTTTGAATGTTGTGGAATATTTTTACTTGGCAAGTATACCAAGGTCGAACTCAGGGACACATCTACTTAATATGTTTATCGAATTTCGATTCATGAAGCACAATGTGAGTTAATTTCAATTTCAGGTCCTCATGATGAACTATGCTATTTACAAAGCAAAGCCATGATGCATGCAATTTTTTTATTTATTTTTATGCAAGTTAAAGTGATGCATGAGCAAATATTCAAGAGAATTTATACACAGATTAAAGACTACAATTATACCCAAAAAATTATGAGCAACATAATAGAAATGAAATCAATGTCAATTTAATCACAACAATAAAAGTGGTCATCAAATCAAAGCAAGACAAGGAGAGCATGGTCCCATTTTTCACATAAAAATTCACTTCAATTAAAACAATGGCAAATGAGACAATTAAACATGCTAAGATGTAGAGGATAAAATAAAGATCAAAATGACACTAAAATCATGCAAATTGGACCTACGATGCTCAAGTTATGCTAAAAACAATGCAGGGGCATAAATGTAATAAAAATGCAAGAAAATAAATGATAAATATTGCATTTAGGTCCCTGGAGGGACCTAAATGCAAATAGCAAAAACCGCCTAGGCCCTCTTGTAAATTATCCAATGCGCGCAGGGACCTTTATGCAAATCTTCAAAATCTTGAGGGCCTCCCTGTAAAATACCCAGGCACGCACGTGAGGCACGTGCTTGGGGACCAAAATGCAAATATTAGATTTTCCAGGGTCTTTAGCATAAATTACCCAAGCCCTCAGGTGCGGTGCACGTGAGGGCCCAGGCTCGGGAGGGCCCTTGTGGCTCGGGACACGTGGCCAGATGTGGTGGCTTGATTTTTGGTTCTGGTGAATCCGAGCCTGCAGAATCGGCGTTAGGCTTGGGCCTCCACGCGGCTTCATCAGAACCGTCCGATCAGGATGATCGGACGACATCTGTACTTCGTGCTCCTCCGCAGGTCACCGGAGAAGGCGGGGCTCCGGTGACCTGCCATTCGCTCCACCGTGCTCCCATTGCATGTCTAATCATCGAAGGAACTTCCTGGAGGTTTGGCGAAGATGCTTGATACGAGTAGAAGCTCCGTCATCGTCTGAAGAAGCACGATGGGGCCTGGTCATCGGAGCTGAAACACGAGATCGACAAAGAGGTTCGAATTCCGGCCATTGAACCTGCAAATGTTAAAAGTAACAGCCGAAGCGTGCGTGCATTTCGTGTAGATGTGAAGTGCGTGATGTGAGGTGAGTGGAGGTCCAATGGGGTGGAGAGAGTGGTGGACATGGGCTGCTTCTCCGGTGATGGAAGAGGAGATGGGTCGGAGCGAGGAGGAGGGTCTGGAGAGGGGAGAGGTGGTCGGCGAAGGTGTTTGATGAGTGATGGAGGTCGGAGGATGGTTAAGTGAAGGTGGTGGCTAGCAATGGGGTCGGACAAATTAGAAGAAATAAGATAGAGAAAATAACCTCACCGGAGCGAGGTGTTGGTGAAGGCTGTGACCTGGGATTGAGCTCCAATGGAGCTCGGGGATCGTCACCCATCATGTCCGGACTTGACATGGAGCTCGGCGGACGCCAAAGATGCCGTTACGCGACGGAGGAGCCACGGGTCAACACCGGACCAAAGCCATTATCGCATCAATGTTCCGCCCCTCCGCTGTCACCGGAGGGGCGGAGGAAGCTAGGGTTAGGGCCAATAATGGTGGACAAGGATGATCGGTGGCGGAGGAAGGGGATTTATAGGAGGTGGAGGCTGACGGTTATGGATGTGGCGAGGGGTTTTCGAAGGAGTGTCTTGATGTATAGGAGTGATGGCGGAGGAAATGAAGTCGGCGCGAGGATGGTGGATCTAAGGGTTACGTCGGGGAGGCATTACGAGTAGGAGGAGGTGGCTGGAGCGCCGGCCAAAAAAGGAAGTGGGAGCGGGGGTCGTGAGTCGCAACGCCTGGGGGCGAGGGGGTTACGAGGAGGAAGATGAAGGTGAGCCGTTGGATCTTGCGATCCAACGATTGGGATGGGAGCGCGTGTGAAGGGCTATGATCAGATTCAAAGATCTGATCGAACGGGTGAGGGTTAGGTGCTAATGAGTGGTTTAGATGGAGAGGAGGGGAAGATCCAATGGCTGGAAACGAAGGGGTGACGTGGAGAGATATCAGCCTGGGATAGTAATGGGATCGGGCGACTGAGATGAATTGGCGACGTGGGGTGATGACGGACGTTGGATGGAAGAAAGATCGACGGCTAGGATTAAGGCGCTAGACAACGACGGGGATTCGATCTGGAAGCTGGATCCTACGGCTGGGGATGAGGCGGCGATGGAGGGATCAGATGAAGGCGGGATGGAAAGGATCCAACGGTCAGGCGAGCGTCGGGTGGCGAGAGGAGAGGCGGGCCACGTGGGCGGCCCAGAGGGCGCCACGTGGCCCAATGAGAAAATTCAGAGTAAAATTACAAAGAAAATTATAAAAGAAATAGTTAGAGGCCGAATTAGGAAAAAGTCAAAACATAAAAGTTGCTCATCTCGACGAGATCTACAACTTTCATGTTGGTTAAAAAGCCGAAAGAGGTCATTTGTACAAAATGTATTTTTGGGGGTATTTTTAAAGGGATAAAAATACCGATTTTGTGGTTTTGAGATGTTTTTGTATTTTTTTTATATTTTTAATGGTCAGTGATTTATGGACAATTATTCTACCTAATTTTTAGGGGTTTTTGAGGATAAAATAAATACAAGAAATATAAGGAAAATTAAATACAATAAATTAATGGTAAATTATACACAATCTAATACAAGATAAAAACAAAGAATTACAGGTGATTTTTATTGTGATAGTCAAGACATGGGTTTAATTAGCAGCTTTTAGCATGATGAATACGAGATTCATCATACCCCTATACTTAAACCATGCTCGTCCTTGAGCATCTAAAGAATGAAGGAGTCGGATTAATTCCTAACCGTGCGCATGAAATTTTCAAGGCTTGATATTTCGAAGACTCTTGACCTAAGTGATCCTAAAATCCTTAGTTTATCCATGCTCTAGTCAGAAGGAATCCAACTTCTCTAATTATCGGACTCTCTTTTTGTACGTATAAAATAAGGATATGAAATTTAGTGTACTACATATCATGAGAGCTGAGTCGATGCACCACTCAAAGTTCCAGTCCCAAAGACTCTCCTCTAGACCTAATCCTCAATACTAGGGAATAAATCTATTCTTTCTTCAGTCAACCGTCCCATTAGTTTGTCAGACTTGAAATGTTGATGGACGACCGGATGATGGAGGTAATGGGATTGTGTTTATTTTTCTCACCCTCACATTGGAACAAGGGGCCTCTCGAGTGTCTTTTTACTCAACACATGTAATTTTAATATTGTTGATCAATGTGTCCGTCAAGAGAGTTGGAGTCGTCTGCACTTGTTTTTCTAGGAGTACACCGGGGTGTGTCTTTTCTGAGTATCTAAGATACCTTCGACACCCAGACTTGTATCGCTTACGATGCAGGGCCCTTTTTATGGTGTCAGCCCAACTCCTTGGTCCTAATTAGCGCTTGGTCCAAGTGGACACTTTGAAAATGTTTGAGAGCGCTCGCCATTGGTGGAAGCTCTTTTGTAATTTTTCTTTGGTGTTCAGAGCTTTTTCTTTGACATTTCATTTCTTTTGTTGGCTAGCTCCACTGCTTTTACCAAAAGTTGGCGCACACTGATCAACAATTTCCATTTAAGTTTCATCACACCCTGGCACATAGGTAAATATCAAAGAGATAACATATGAATCTTGTTCACATACTGGCTAGGGTTTTGTTGACACTCAGGTTTTCTGAAGCCTTCATTAACTTTATCCCATCTCTAGTCCTAGTTCCTCAAGTGATATCTCAACTCATCTCATCAATCATGCAGTTGTGGAAGTGACTGTGCTGATCATATTTTTCTTGAAGGTAGAGATGAAGAGTGCAATATAGCGCTCACATCTTTCAAACCAGGGAAGTGGATATTTAAGCTTAAAACCCTAATAACTAAGGCATGTTAACTTAGACTCTCAAGATCCCAGATATCCAGTGTCCTCAAAATCTTTAAGCCTTGAGTGAGTGTGAATGCGTCAGGAATACACCAACTCCTTGGTTAGTGAATTTTTTTGTGTGATTTTTGTCTTTTGCAGATTTTTTTAAATTTTTTTGATTCTTCGGAGAGACAATGACTGGCCCACGCTCAAATAAAAGTATCCACTCTCAGCCAGTATGTGTATAAGTACGGGCCGAGACCCGTGGTACTTGAGGACGGGGCCAAATACGATGTCCTCTAAACCACCCACTCTGCTAAGGGAGACCGAGGTTCCCTCACTGAAAATGTCTACTAAGCCTAGTAGTTAGAATCAAAATCCAAGAAAGATTTTTAATTTTTAATTTACAAACACTTTTTTTTGAAAAGGAATATTTACAAAAAATAATCCCTCAATTTCAATAATAATTTTTTTTACAGGTTTTTACAACACTCAGTTCACAAGATTACCAAAACCCAGCCCGAAAATTTATTTAAAAAGCTTTAAAAACACGAGCTAAGGCTAAAGTAAATATACAGTAATATACGGTATACCCCCCTATACTTAAATGTTGCTATGTCCCCATCGCACAAGTGCCATGAAGCCAAGGCTTGATTCAAATACCGGGTGATATAGCGGAACTGAGGGGGAGGATCCCCTTATACTTAGGCCAAAATTGACCTAAGTACATAGAAGACTGAACGAGGGAGGGATGAGCAGGCAGGTCCCTCCTATACTTAGGCTACAAATAACCCAAGTAAGGTCTGAGTTGGGGGGGGGGAGGTTCTATGATACAAGGGTGAGGGGGAGGGGGTTCGTGAAATATACAGAGATAGAGAGAGAGAGAAATATACAGGGGGATGGTGGGAGTGAGTGTGTATGTGCACGTGTAAGTGTGTGTTTGGGGGGGGGGGGGTAGGGTAGATCACCAAGTGATCTTTTTTTCTCTCTTTTTTTTCTCTCTTTTTTTCTTTTTTTTACAACATGCAAAACTGAAAATAAATATGCAGATGCAATTTTTTTTCAACATGCAATGCAATCTGAGTGATTAAAAGACTCCAGCATTTCTTCACAGATTCTTTTGCGGCCTCTTCAACGGAAGCTCCCGACTTCACACCTCCATGAAGACCGAGCACCCTCGATGATCATGGACCCCGCCACAAAAGAGAAAAGTTAGAACGCACAGAGAAATTAGATTAGCAGATATGATGCAAAAGATGATGCATGAAATGAGGACCTAAAAGATTTGAAATTATTCAACAAAAAATCAAAATTCAATAATTAAGCTAAGCCGTGTCCCCGGCAACAACGCCATTTGATGAACGTCAAATTCGCCTCTTTAATAATGTGAAATAGTCGTAGTATAGGAGGCGAATTCGGTTCAGCAAAAACCACAATCTTTGAATGTTGTGGAATATTTTTACTTGGCAAGTATACCAAGGTCGAACTCAGGGACACGACTACTTAATATGTTTATCGAATTTTGATTCATGGAGCACAATGTGAGTTAATTTCAATTTCAGGTCCTCATGATGAACTATGCTATTTACAAAGCAAAACCATGATGCATGCAATTTTTTTATTTATTTTTATGCAAGTTAAAGTGATGCATGAGCAAATATGCAAGAGAATTTATACACAGATTAAAGACTACAATTATACCCTAAAAATTATGAGCAACATAATAGAAATGAAATCAGTGTCAATTTAATCACAACAATAAAAGTGGTCATTAAATCAAAGTAAGACAAGGAGAGCAGGGTCTCATTTTTCACATAAAAATTCACTTCAATTAAAATAGTGGCAAATGAGACAATTAAACATGCTAAGATGTATAGGACAAAATAAGGATCAAAACGACACTAAAATCATGCAATTTGGACCTACGATGCTCAAGTTATGCTAAAAACAATGCATGGGCATAAATGTAATAAAAATGTAAGAAAATAAATGATAAATATTGCATTTAGGTCCCTGGAGGGACCTAAATGCAAATAGCAAAAACCGCCTGGGCTCTCTTGTAAATTATCCAATACACGTAGGGACCTTTATGCAAATCTTCAAAATCTTGAGGGCCTCCCTGTAAAATACCCAGGCACGCACGTGAGGCACGTGCCTGGGGACCAAAATGCAAATATTAGATTTTCCAGGGTCTTCAGCGTAAATTACCCAAGCCCTCACATGCGGTGAACGTGAGGGACCAGGCTCGGGAGGGCCCCTGTGGCTCGGGACACGTGGCCAGATGTGGTGGCTCGGTTTTTGGTTCTGGTGAATCCGAGCCTGCAGAATCGACGTTAGGCTTGGGTCTCCACGTGGCTTCATCAGAACCGTCCGATCAGGATGATCGGACGACATCTGTACTTCGTGCTCCTCCACAGGTCACCGGAGAAGGCAGGGCTCCGGCGACCTGCCATTCGCTCCACCGTGCTCCCATTGCATGTCTAATCATCGAAGGAGATTCCTGGAGGTTTGGCTAAGATGCTTGATACGAGTAGAAGCTTCGTCATCGTCTGAAGAAGCACGACGGGACCTGGTCATCGGAGCTGAAACACGAGATTAGCAAAGAGGTTCGAATTCTGGCCATTGAACCTGCAAATGTTAAAAGTATAGCCAAAGCGTGCGTGCATTTCGTGTAGATGTGAAGTGCGTGATGTGAGGTGAGTGGAGGTCCAATGGGGCGGATAGAGTGGTGGACCTGGGCTCTTTCTCCGGTGATGGAAGAGGAGATGGGTTGGAGCGAGGAGGAGGGTCTGGAGAGGGGAGAGGTGGTCGGCGAAGGTGTTTGATGAGTGATGGAGGTCGAAGGATGGTTAAGTGAAGGTGGTGGCTAGCAATGGGGTCGGAAAAATTAGAAGAAATAAGATAGAGAAAATAACCTCGTCGGAGCGAGGTGTTGGTGAAGACTGTGACCTGGGATTGAGCTCCAATGGAGCTCGGGGATCGTCACCCATCATGTCCGCCCTTGACATGGAGCTTGGCGGACGCCAGAGACGCCGTTACGCGACAGAGGAGCTGCGGGTCAACACCAGACCAAAGCCATTATCGCCTCGACGTTCCGCCCCTCCGCTGTCACCAGAGGGGCGGAGGAAGCTAGGGTTAGGGCCAATAATGGTGGACAAGGATGATCGGTGGCGGAGGAAGGGGATTTATAGGAGGTGGAGGCTGACAGTTATGGCTGTGGCGAGGGGTTTTCGAAGGAGTGTCTTGATGTATAGGAGTGATGGCGGAGGCAATGAAGTCGGTACGAGGATGGTGGATCTAAGGGTTACGTCGGGGAGGCATTACGAGTAGGAGGAGGTGGCTGGAGCGCCGGCCAAAAAAGGAAGGGGGAGAGGGGGTCGCGAGTCGCAACGCCTGGGGGCGAGGGGGTTACGAGGAGGAAGATGAAGGCGAGCCGTTGGATCTTGCGATCCAACGGTTGGGATGGGGGCGCGTGTGAAGGGCTATGATCAGATCCGAAGATCTGATCGAACGGGTGAGGGTTAGGCGCTAACGAGTGGTTTAGATGGAGAGGAGGGGAAGATCCAATGGCTGGAAACGAAGGGGTGATGTGGAGAGATATCAGCCGTGGGATAGTAATGGGATCGGGCGGCTGAGATGAATTGGTGACATGGGGTGATGACGGACGTTGGATGGAAGAAAGATCGACGGCTAGGATTAAAGCGCTAGACAATGGCGAAGATTCAATCTGGAAGCTGGATCCTACGGCTGGGGATGAGGCGGCGATGGAGGGCTCAGATGAAGGCGGGATGGAGAGGATCCAACAATCAAGCGAGTGCCGGGTGGCGAGAGGAGAGGCGGGCCACGTGGGCGGCCCAGAGGATGCCACGTGGCCTAATGAGAAAATTCAGAGTAAAAATACAAAGAAAATTATAAAAGAAATACTTAGAAACTGAATTAGGAAAAAGTCAAAACATGAAAGTTGCTCGTCTCGACGAGATCTACAATTTTTATGTTGGTCAAAAAGCCAAAAGAGGTCATTTGTACAATACGTATTTTTGGGGGTATTTTTAAAGGGATAAAAATACCGATTTTGTGGTTTTGAGATGTTTTTGTATATTTTTTATCTTTTTAATGGTCAATGATTTATGTACAACTATTCTACCTAAGTTTTAGGGGTTTTTGAGGATAAAATAAATACAAGAAATATAAGGAAAATTAAATACAATAAATTAATGGTAAATTATACACAATATAATACAAGATAAAAACAACGAATTACAGGTGATTTTTATTGTGATAGTCAAGACAGGGGTTTAATTAGCGGCTTTTAGCATGATGAATACAAGATTGATCACACGTCTTTGAAAAATCCCAAAAAAATGTACAATAAATTAATGGTAAATTATACACAATATAATACAAGATAAAAACAAAGAATTACAGGTGATTTTTATTGTGATAGTCAAGACAGGGGTTTAATTAGCGGCTTTTAGCATGATGAATATGAGATTTATCACACGTCTTTGAAAAATCCCAAAAAATGTACGTTTCTTATTTATGTATTTATAGCCTTCGGACCAAAAATCACTAAATATAAAAAAAAACAAAATTCTTAAAAATTGAAAAACCCCCAAAAACCTTGATAAAAATCTATAAAATTGATAAAAACCCTAAAAATATTATTTTCTATCTTTGAATTTTCTTTATATTATTATTCATAAGTTAAATTTGATTTGAAAAATTTTGGACTCCATTTTCTATTTTTAATTTCCATTTCAATTTCGAGTATTTCTAAAACCCTGATTTAGGATATTTTTGACATTAAAAATATATAAAAATTAGCAAAGTTTTCAAAAAAATCATAAAAACAGTAAAAAATATTTAAAGACCCAAAAATATTTTATTTTCTGATTTTTGAACATTTTTTATTATATTTATAGCTATATCTGCTTACTTTGTATATATACTCTCTATATATAGCTATATTATATATTTTAAAAAGAAAAAGAATATAACAATCTATAAAATATAAAAAGAAAATATAAAAATATAAATGTAAAAAAAAATAAAAAATAAAAAACAAAAATATATAAAAAATTAAAACCTACAATATATATATACATAATAAATGACATGGTTGTATATAAACACTTTGTTCAAAAATGACTATAGGCTACCATATTTGCTCTATGTGGTTCAACCTCTACATACTTGCTTTCTATACATCTAGTTGTGGAGAATAATAAATTTTAACTCACCTTTTGATATTCATTGCTTGATTTGTATTCGTGGGTTGATTTTTGATTAACTACGATGTTTTGAGTGGTCAACACATTGACTGCAGTTTTGCCTTGTGAAACTGCACGACCCTCTTCAGATTTCTTGGTTATCAAGGGGCTGAAATAAATGGAAGAAGAAGAACAAAGTGTGCGTCATGAGGGGAGTCGTCAGCTAGAGGATGAAGACATAAAATGATTGTTGGATCAGATGAACCAACATGGAGGATCGAGTGGAAGGGTGAGGTCTTGATGAGATCAAGCAATCTCATCAGACGATGGAAGGCAAGGCACAGATAGTGGCCTAGATTGAAGCATTCATGCGTTGATGGACGACTGAGAAGTGAGGTGGGTTATGAGAGGAAAGGTGGACCACGTGGGTGTCCCTATGGGCGCCACGTGGTCCAATGAAATAAAAGAAAAATAAGAAAGATAAAAATAAATTACAAAGATATCTACATGCTTCAAAATAAAAAGTATTCTACATGAAAGTTGTAGATCTTTTTGAGATCTACAACTTTCATGTAGAACTCAAAATGAAAATAAACTATATATACAATATACAATTTTTGCAAATATTTTTAAGTGAATAAAAATACTCTTTTTAATTTCTTTTGATTTTTTTGGTATTTTAATTTCTAAGTAATTGCAAAACAAATATATACACCATTAAACTAATTTTATGGTATTTTTGATATTGAGAAAACAAAAGAAATAAAGGAATGCAAAAAAGGTTATTTATATACACGTAATTAGGTTTAATTAATTACAAAGAGTTAAATGTTAATATTATTGAATTAATCAAATATTTTACCGAATAATCTAAGTAAGAGGGATAATAATCAAATAATAATGTGATAAATCATTGATTCATCAGTTAGCTATTTTAGGAAGTATTAAATGTTATTTAGTAAAAAGATGTAATCGTTAATAAAAGTAGATATTGCCATACAAAATGCGCACCTATGCTAATAATTAGTTGTCCTAAAAAATTTGTCGGGTCACTTGCAGTCGCAAGTTGACTCAAAATCAAAAATTTTTAACTTGTCTTAGGAGAAATGCTTGGCTCTATTGTTAATAAGATTCTCAATCAAGATGGGATCCAATGAGAGTAGCAATGAGTAAATGAGAATGGTATCATAAAAGAAAATCTTTGACTAAAATCAAGTTATTTTGGCAGTTCATAGTTGCTGGTTATTGTTTTGTCATTCATTTTCTCTATTTAGTAAGGACACAACCGTAGGGATGTAACCTTGGTATCATCTCTCGTTGTACAATATGTCCTTGAATTCTCACTCAGATTCATCATTTGGTTCCTTGTCATCTTCATTATCAAACTCATCATCGGGTTTGTCATTTAATTCATTATCGAGTCCATGCTTGCCTAATTCACAAGATGATGAATCGCACTTTAGAGATTTCAAATTTGTCCAAAAAAAATAAAGTCTGACTCTAATGGGCATTTTCAATCACAACATGATCCATAGATTTTTTGTTTGAGGAATAATGAGGGTGACATTTTGGTCCTGGAGTCAAAAAAATACAAAGGTTTCCGTCAATATTGCTCCATCACAGGCCTCTCTTTTCAAAGAAACACAAATAACTACCACTTATCTAACATAACTCCCTTATTCCTCCTTATCCTCTCCCTCCTACCAAACAGAGAATAGCAAATAACTACCACTTATCACTCCATATTATTCCTTATCCTCTCCCTACAATCCCTACAACCGAACAAAAACAACCTCTTATTCCTCCTCATCCTTCATTATCTCTTTCTCCTATTCCTCTACCAAACGACCTCTAAGGCTGTGAAAATATCGAAATATCATCGAAAATATTGGATACATGATCAAGGCAAATCTGCAGCCTTTGTCCTTGAGAAATATCTGTTTTCTAAGTTGATTCAGAGAACACAGATTTTGAGCAATCATTGATTATTTTACTCAATTTATTTATCTTTTCCCTTAAAATTTACACATGTTTACTTATGAGGGCACTCACTACTTGTTGCTCAACTTCTTGGCTCTTATACATGGTTGGGATGAGAATTTATTGAAATAGGTAAAAGGAGCATAATTACAACAATGGTCGGTTTAGTTGCACTGGGCTTCCGTTGGGGAGTATGGAGGAGAGATAAGATATTGTTTTTGTTCGATTGGAGGAAGAGGATAAGGATGAATAAGGACATATAAGTAGTAGTTATTCTTATTCAATGTTCGGTAGGAGGGAGATGATAAGGAGGAATAAGGAGATTATGTTAGATAAGTGGTAATTATTTGTACTTTTTTAACATGAGAGGCCGATGATGGTAGGATAGTGAGGAAAGCATTATCCCTTATCTTGACTCCAATATCAAAACACTAACCGTTACAGAGGGACAAGAAATTGGAGGAATAAGTCGGGATATCCCCCCTTATTCCTCAAATAAACACATCCTTAGGGGTCACTCAGTAGAGGAACAAGGGAAAGAGATAAGGAGGGATAAGACACTGTTTATGCTCGAGGAAGGAGAGGATAAGGAGGATAATTGGTTGCTATTTATTATTCTCTGTTCGATAGGAGTGAGAAGATGAGGAGCGATAATGGTGTTATGTTAGACAAGATTGCTATATAAGTGATAGTTATTCGTAATTTTTGACGGGAGAGACCTGTGATGGAGGAATAGAGAGAGTAACCTTATTCCTCATTTTGACTCCAAGAATAAAATGTTAAACATCTATGGAGGGAAAGGAATAAGGAGGGATACCTCCTTATTTCTCAATCGAGATGTTGATATTGTCCAATGGGCTTGTACATCATGTAGGTTGGGCTAGAGCTTAACTATTGAATTACAGGTGGAGAGGATTCTTGAATTCATCATTGATCAAAAAGGGTCAGGACGATTTCCCTAAGAAGTGTTAGATTGCAATCAAGAGTTTGGGTTGAATAGAAATTTGATTAGAGTAAAGTCCACCAAAATTCCTTGTACATGAATAGAAATTTGATTAGAGCTCGAAATAATTCCAAGAAAGCAAGAGTTAAAAATGTGAAGCATTGTTGGATCCTGACAATGATGTCAAAATGTAAACGTAATTATTTGCGCCTTAAATTGGTAAAAAAATATCATTGTTTAATTACTTGCAAGGAACTATTCAAATTATGACAGAGAGCAAGTTGGGTATCTATCCTCAAGAAGCTAGTAAGAACTCGGATTTTTTAAGGTTTTTCACTCTATTTTTGAATTTAAAAGACTCAAATGGTGAACAAAATTTCTTTTATGTCAAGACATCATATCAGAGTGGAACATTTTTCAAGTTGTCCTGAACATTTTGTACCATTTTAAGAATTTTAGGATTTGGCCTTTTTGGATTCTTAATGATTAAACAAGATTAGAGTGGTGATTAGTAATTGACTAAAAAACCAGGGCCAAATTACAAAGAAAATAGACTAACCAAGCTAAAGCTAATTAATTAGACATATTAGACAGAACATATAAAATTTAAAAATTATAAAAAGGGAATGGGACACTAGAAATGAAAAGATCCTTACCATGAGAAAAATACAAATTTACGATTTTAGTTCATAAATATAAATAATAAAAGAGGGGCTAAAAGGTGGTTCTTTAGGCAATGCCCTCAATGGCGAAGAGATGAGGTTCAAGTGGTGGCTTCATCAGTAGGAGAAACAACTAGATGTCAATTATGGATCATCATCATCATCATCAAAGGTGGTGGCATTAGGGCTCAATGCGTATGCAAGGTTGATAAAGCCTATGGCAAAGGATGAGCATGTTTGGAGTCAATGCATCGAAACGATGATCGGATTAGGATACGTTATTGACTTAGATTTTTTTTTGCAAAATCAACATTTTCAAGGAGATGTATAGAAAGAAGGCATGACCAAAAAAGAACTTTTAGAAGTCAACAAAGGAAGCAATATGGCTAAAGTCAAAAGCTCTTAGACTCAATATCTAAGACAAAAACCACCTTACTAATCTCTATTTTCATTTGATTACATTTTCTTCTTAGTCGACTTAAATGGTTGTTAGTCAACTAAGTCAAAATATAAGACGGCTAATATCAATCAGTAAACATGCTTATTGTCTGTCACTTTTCAGTCGACTACCTTACGATTCCAATGGACTATTTTCCCCTAATAATCGAATCTAGGAATGTTAATCTCCAGTTCAAGACTATTTATATTTTCAATAAACTAACATTATATGCCAATAGACTAATCTTCATCTCATTCGACTAATCATTTGTCTCAGTCGGCTATTTTGCGCTGAAATGCACATTTTGATACTAGCCATTGGTGACCTTTAATCTAACCCTACTTACTTACCCTAAACAGTCGCTAAGCACTTCTAAGCACATAAATAGCACTCCTAAATCCAATTACGCTCCTCTCACGCTAAGAACTCATCTCTACTCATCTAAGTGAAGCTACGAGCCTAAATTATGTGCATACACTCGAGTGTTCTATTTCTTAAGGGATAAATTGTACTTTCATGCTCTCAAGCTCTTATTCTTCACCTTCGAGCTTCACCGAGCATTGTTCATACTTCAAGTAAGCTTATGTATTTGGATTATATAGTAGCAAGGCACTTTGTTTCTTTTAGCATTATTGTACATGTATTTTGTGGGTTCATTGTGTACGCACAATCGTGCTACTCTTGGTTTCAAGTAGCATAAATAGTGGAACCTAGCTTCGTCAAGAGAGTGAAGGGGAAACCCTAGAAAAGAGTTCTTGGTCGTGGTTTTTACCTACTTGGGTTTCCATGCTAAATTCATTGTTCTCTATCGTGATTTGCTTTTCTCTACTCTATCACGTGGTTTGTGAAATTTTAAATTGCAATCATTATTAGGATTCTTGTTGATACACAATTCACCCCACCCCTTGGTTCTAGCCTCTCAAGGCATTGGTGCTTGCATCAACCGATCATGTTGAGAAGATGCTGTACTACATGTCGATGCATAAACACAGATGATGGTGACCTAAGATGAAGGTGGTGTTTACACATCTCCTTGAGATTAGTGGCGCTCGCTGGTCATTTACCCCACGACGGTGATGAAGAAGTGGTTCATAATGACGAAGCTGAGTAGCTCCTTAGGTGATGTTTCCGTCGATATCAGATTAAATGATGATGGAAAAGAGTGATAGAGGCATTATCCATCAACGTTGAGATGGTGGAAAGGGATATTGGTGTTGTAATGTCCTAGTTATGCTTCCCAATCCCCCTCAATCATTGGGGCCTCTCAAGCTTTAAAATGGCAATGATGGCATGCAGCTCAACTGATGATCACAATCCAATAGCTTGGTTGAGCTTTCAAATAGGGAGATCAAGACTATTCTACAGAAACTTGTACGGCCAGATAGGAAGATTGATTTCAACTTCTTTATTCCGTTTTGTGGGCTTATCAGACAGCCTACAAGACTCCATTGAGTATGTCACCCTGTCACCTTGTATATGGAAAGTCTTGCCATATTCATGTTGAATTAATCACAAATCTCTTTGGGCAACTATTTGAGTATTTTTAACATGCTTTATATATTAAGTGTGCGAGAAGAATGTTATGGAAATATGTACAAAATGACAAGAAACATGTGGGAAAAATGTCAAAATTCATGCAATGTGAGCATGTAATCATGATGAATCCATGATTTATCACCTTCACAATAGTATAATATTGCACAAAGCTATGCTTTCGATCTAAATCATCAGATGCGACCTTCAAATAAATTCATATTTTCCTCTACACTGCTGACATGGTATATCTTTTAATATGATATTAGGCATTTGACCAACATCCTTAAAACTTCATATTCATGCATTTTACCTCTTAAGCAGCTCCTACATTTTGCAATGTTCAATAAAAAAATTTCAACATGCGATATATATTTCAATCCAAAACCTATCAAATTATGAGCTTGAGATGAGTCTTTACAAGATTCTTAAGAGTTCAAGGGATAGAGCCGTATGCACCATGGATAGGTTAGGTCAAATTAAGCACATAAATCTATTGTTCTTGCATTAAAATTGGCTCTGAATATACATAGAATAATCAAATTCAAGTGGCTCAGACGTGGATGAGGTCTTTACCTCTCTTGCTTTAGGTTTAGAGCAAGTACATATCCACCTTGACTTTAGCTACACTTGCTTATTTATAACTTAACATAAACGGCCAAACATCACCATGTATGCAACATACCTTAGCATGTAGCGCACCAATTAATCTAAGAATGCAAGGGCTCAAGGGATCTAAAGGAGCTTAATAACTCCCCCAAAAAACTTGCTCTACTCTAGTTTTTAGATCATCTCCTACATGCGTGATTAAGGATCTAAAACCTCATGCTAACTCTTTTCCAGAGTATCACACAATTGAATCCACATCAATATGCATCAAATTCACAAGCAAAGGAATTGTAATGTTCACTATTGTTCATTAGCTTACAGTTCACTGATATTTGCAGCTGCCAATCACCTCCCAACCTTCTTTTCCAACCACCTCAAGTAGCATCCCTTCATAGATTACTTCAAAAAAATGGCAAAGCCTTCTCTCACTTTAATTACGGTCGGCTACATGAATTCTTATCAAATCCATGTTGAAAGATCCTCATTCAAACCAAGATGAGCATAGTCATGTACTAGTACAATAGAAAAAACTAGTACAATGCACTTCTCCATATAATATCCCCCACCCTTAGTTTATCCCTGAGAACTCATCCCTGCCAATGATCCAATCAAAGCAAATGTATTGACAGCTATCGTGCCAAAAATCTTGAAGGAAAAATAATGCCAGAGTCTAAATCATAAACCAAGGTTGAAATCTTATCATATAGCTGAACTGCTATGACTATCCATAATATGCATTTGTATGCTCAAATTAACATTCTACACAGTGGCTAATCAACTTTGCATAGAAGATCATTCCTGCATTCAGTAGACACCTTGCAATTATTAGTGGACTACGAAATAAAGATCACTTTTACATGATTCTTTTGAGAAACACTTTTACATGATATACTGCATATCAAGGTTACATCATCTCCTTTTTCTTACCACCTCACAATCACACAAGAACTGTTCGCACACAATTAGCATGGATTGCAACCTCATCGAGAATAGGCCGCTCCCTTGAGTCATAAAATATGAGGGCAGATCTGCTGCTACAGCAGCATCAGTTACAACAAGTAGGGGCCTGCTAGAACAGCACTATGCAGTCTCCTAAACACGGGCGGATCTCCTGCTATAACGGCATATACTGCATTTTATTGGAGTTATGGCATACATGAACAAGAAATGTCCTGCTCGATTCTGCTAAACATGTTGTTGGGAAACGTGAATGAGATGCTCTATTCCATAGCCCTAGGCTCTCTTATATAGGAGAGTAGCCTATGGGTAAATTACATAAAGAGAATAACAAGAAAATAAAATAACAAAAAGATACAATTCTCTTATATGCGTCAACACTCCCCCTCAAGATGGAGCATAGATATCAATCATGCTCAGCTTGGACGCACACTTCCGAAATGGGCCTTTAAGTAAGGCCTTGGTGAAAATATCAGCGGTCTGATTCTCTGATGTGACATGAGATGTAGCAATGAACCCCTTCTGAACCATGTCACGTATGTAGTGACAGTCGACCTCAATGTGCTTGGTCCTCTCATTAAAGGCTGGGTTATTTGCAATGAACAAGGCGGCCTGATTGTCACATTCTAACATCATAGGAAGAGGTATATCAAGATATATATCTGCAAGTAGGGATTTCATCCACATCATTTCTGTGCTAGCCTGGGCCATAGCTCTGTATTCGGATTCAGCACCGGATCTAGCTACTACTGTCTGCTTCTTGCTCTTCCATGAAACTATAGCATCTCCAACATAGACTGCAAATCCTGATGTTGACTTCCTGTCCTTGGGGCATCCTGCATAATCTGCATCCGCACATGCTGTGACAGAGATCTCCTTTCCTTTCTTAAATAGCAAGCCTGCACCTGGAGATGATTTTAAATATCTCAAGATCATGTGTATTGCATCCATATGGGCCTGACATGGTTGTTCCATGAACTGGCTCACACGACTCACTGCAAATGATATATCAGGTCTAGTGATCGTGACATACAGTAGTTTACCTACCAGTTCTCTGTACCTTCTCTTATCCACCTCTTCTGTGTCATCATCATACAACTTCATGCTAGGATCCATTGGTGTCGTAGCAGGTCGACACCCTAGCATACCTGTCTCACTCAGTAGATCTGTGACATACTTCCTCTGTGACATGACTAATCCATATGGATTTATAGCAAACTCCAGCCCCAGAAAATATCTAAGGACTCCCAAGTCCTTGGTGACGAACTCGGTCCCTAGCCTTTCTTTTGCCTGCTTAATGCCCTGGTCATCATCACCTGTAATCAAGATATCATCAACATAAACCATGATTACAATGATACCTCTCGCCGTCTTTTGTACAAACAAGGAATGATCAGCATTGGATCGTTTATATCCTTGTTTCTCAAAAAGGTCTGAAAGTTCTGAAACCATGCTCTGGGGCTCTGCTTAAGGCCATAGATGGCCTTATGTAATCTGCAAACCTTGGAACACTCCCGCTCAACAGCAAAATCAGGTGGCTGTTGCATATAGACTTCCTCCTGCAGGTCTCCATACAGAAATGCATTCTTCACGTCTAGTTGATAGAGTGGCCAGTCTCTAGCAACTGCAACTGATAACAGGATCCGTAGAGTGGAATGACGCGCCACAGGGGAGAATGTGTCCAGATAATCTACCCCATATGTCTGTGTGAATCCCCGTGCAACTAGGCGTGCCTTGTACCTGTCAATGGAACCATCTGCATTGTGCTTAACTGTAAACACCCATTTGCAACTCACCGGGCTAACATCTGGAGGTATAGGAACCAAACTCCAGGTTCCTCTAGACTGAAGTGCCGCCATCTCCTCTTCCATTGCTAGCCGCCATCTAGCATCCTGCATAGCATCCTGATGGTTCCGTGGAATGTCTGTAGCTGAAAGTGCCAAATCAAACGTTCTGAAGTCTCCAGATAGCCTCTCAAAAGACACAGCTGCTGACAATGGATATTTGGCACAGCTTCGTTTCGACTTGCGTAAAGCAATTGGAACATCCAGATCATCTGTGTTATCACGATGCTCCTGTAATGCATCCTGCTGAGAAATGTCGTCAGATTCATCAACATTAATATTTTCATTACATACCATAGGCGAGCTAGTTGACGGATCAGGACCATGAGCTGGAGGAAGCCTGCGGGTGTAATGGAATGGTAGCGGGGATACTAGTGATGGTGGTGGTGGTGGCGGTGGTGGTGGTTCCATGAATACGGCATCAGGAGATATAGGTGGTGGCTGCATGTTTCCGGATTCTGAGAAAAACATAACGGATTCAAAAAATGTAACATCTGCACTGATCATATATCGTCGACGCACAGGATCAAAACACTTGTACCCCTTTTGTGTTCTGGGGTACCCCACAAAGATACACTTGACAGCCCTAGGAGAGAGCTTGTCAGTACCAGGCGACAACTGGTGGACAAATGCGACTGACCCAAACACACGAGGGGTAAGAATGAACAGATCCTTATCAGGATAAATGAGTGAAAAAGGAATTTGTTCATTCAAGACAGACGAAGGCATACGATTGATAAGGTAACATGCAGTAAGGACTGCATCACCCCAGTAGGAGTACGGAACATGACTCTGAATAAGAAGTGACCTTGTGACATCAAGTAGGTGACGGTGTTTTCTTTCTGCAACCCCATTCTGTTGAGACGTATGAGCGCAAGATGTTTGGTGAATAATTCCTTTTGAGGAGTAGTAATTGGCTAGAATGTTGGTGCACAACTCTAAGGCATTATCACTTCTCACAATTTTGACAGATGTGGAAAAAACATTTTGAATCTCATTTAGAAAGTGGATAATAATATTTCCTGCTTCAGACTTATTTTTCATTAGAAATACCCATGATGCTCTACAGAAATCATCCACAAATACAATATAAAACCTGTGCCCCTGATGATCGGGAACACGACTCGGACCCCAGACATCGACATGAAACAACTCAAACTTGGAGTTACTACTCCGACCTTGACTACTCGGAAAAGACGACCTGTGATGCTTTCCCAACTGACACGCCTCACACTGGATAGGTGTGTGAGAGAGACCATAGGGTAGAACTAGACGCAACTTCTGAAGCGGTAAATGACCAAAACGCAGATGCCACAGGAGAGGAGATACTTGTTCAGTGGGAGAAGATGTGATTCCGGCAAACGGGGTCTGGTTCAGACGATAAAGGCCTCCTTGCTCATAGCCATGACCAATCACGTTGCCCGTACGGATGTCCTGAAAAATCAAGGAAGATGAATAAAAAATAGCTCGACAATGGAGATCCTTCGTGATCTGACTTATTGACAACAGATTCATAGAAAAATGCGGTGCATGTAGAACATTCTTGAGCTGCATAGAAGACGTCAATCTAATCTCCCCTGACCCGTGATAGGAGAATGCGTGCCATTGGCAATAACTACTGTCCGTCCTGGAGGAATCTGAGTGTATCCTGTAAGTATACTCTGGTCGCCACATAGATGATGTGTAGCGCCCGAGTCCATGATCCATGGCAATGTATCAGATCTACTACTGTGGAGTGCAAGTGTACTACCTGAAGTACTAGTAGAGGCCGAGGCAGAAGCAGCAACATCAGTATGACTCTCTGTAGTCGGTGCTGGACCAGATGGTGGGATAATGCCCCTGAGGTGGGCAACTAGATCATCAAATCATTGATCCAATGTGGCAGCAGACGGGGGCTCTATCTGCTCAGCGGCTCGTGCAGATGCAGGAAATCCATGCTTTGAGTAGCATGTATCTTCAGTATGTCCGACTCGGTGACAATATGAGCATGTTGGCCTAGTGCGGCCACCCCTTCCACGGGGAGTACGTCCACGGCCCTGGTGATGAAAACCACGGCCTCTGTTGGCCGCCATGGCTGAGGGATTCTGACTCGCAGCTGCTGAAGGCACTGTGATCCTACTCAATCTGTGAAAAGCCTCCTCCATGGGAGGAATAGTCGAGTCCGCCAAAATCTGTGAACGTGCTGCCTCATATTCTGGATCAAGTGCAGCGAGAAACACACCCACCATCGTCGCATTCCTGTATGTCTTCTGCTGTTCTGGCGTGGCGGTAAGAGGCATGAAGCTATAGAGCTTCTCAAACATCCCTCTCAATGATGTATAGAGAGAATGTAAAGGACGGCCGTTCTGCTTTATTGTGAATATATCATGTTGTAGTTGCAGGATCTTCGTCTCGTTCTTCGCCTGAGAATATGTCGCTGCCAGGATATCCCACATGTCTTTAGCTGTGGGTTGATGTAGAATGTCATTGGCGATTTCAATAGCCAATGTGCCGGATAGCCACACCTTGGCATATGCGTCATCGGCCTCCCATGAGGCATGGACTCCAGTCTTCTCTGCAGGCTCGGGCTCGGTAAGAATGTGCTTCTTACCTGTAGACTTCATCATACTCATGAACTGCATTGCCCACAGTTCATAGTTCGTACCATCCATCTTGACAATGGGCGCTGGACCACGAAATGCGCCAATAGACGGGATATCTGCCTTGCTGTCTGACATACTGGAGACGGAAGACTGGAGCGACTGAGAGAAGATAATCTTTGTCTACAATGACATAGACGGGATTAGTTGCGTGTGTAGACTTCAAGAAACTAATCCCATGTAGATCAGGATGTGTGCCCTAGGGTTTTGGGGCTTAGGGCACGTAGGCACGTGCAAGGAGCACGCGCGCACGCACTTGGAGGATCACGCGCGCACTCGATCCCGCAAATGGAGGATCACGCGCGCACTGGCGCACGCAACTGTGCACGCAACAGTGCGCGTAGTAGTGCGCACAGTCGCACAGAAGCGATGCGCACGGTGATGCGCGAACAGGGACACCGCAGGCACGGCGATGCGCACACACGCGCGAGGCGATGCGCGAGATGCGCGCACATGCGGCGATGCGCGCACAGGCGCGAGGAGATGCGCGAGATGCGCGCACAGGCGCGAGGCGATGCGCGCACAGGCGTGATGCGATGCGCGGCGCAGAGAAGATCGGAGACGATCGCCGATCGGTTAGGCGGCGCCGATTCGAGAGAGAGAGGGAGAAGAGAGGCCGGCGGGTGGGGTGTTAGGGTTAGGGTTTCGAGAACTCCGGCCTAGGACCGTCGCTCTGATACCATGTTGAGAAACGTGAATGAGATGCTCTATTCCATAGCCCTAGGCTCTCTTATATAGGAGAGTAGCCTATGGGTAAATTACATAAAGAGAATAACAAGAAAATAAAATAACAAAAAGATACAATTCTCTTATATGCGTCAACACATGCCATTACCTTTCTTCATATAAAAGCCCTGGAAAAATCAAGTTAGTCAAGGGTTGTTTCCACTGATATTTGATTGAATGTTTTTTGAGTAATTGAGAACTAGAACCTTGGTTCAGGTGCTTGAAAACTTCTTATTATGCCTGAGGATCTCAATGCCCAGATAATCAATTGTACCAGGAACTGCAACGTGCGGTTTTCCGACTTTCACCCGTATAGCAGATATCTGTGGATATTTCTCAAATGCGGACACTGCAATCTGGTGAGCTACTGATTCAAGAAGATCTCGAGAGGGGCCCTCGACAACTCCCCTCGCTATCCTGCACATACAAAAGGAATATAATAAAAAAATGACAAAGCCTTCTCCCAATTTAAGTAAGGTCGGCTACATGGATTCTTATCATATCCATGTTGAAAGATCCAAACATTTTTTACGCTGGCTGTCAGCTACCTAACGCAACCCTCCTCAAGGGGGAATTTGAACCATGGTCTTTTGGGTGGGTAGGCACACTGCTTTACCACCAGACCATTGAAATGGGTTTTTATTTCCCACAAAAGGAATAGAACAACTAATGAAAACTAACATCATGTGGATTCTAAAGGAGAGATCAAACCAGTCCTTTCCCGTCACTATGTCTACAGTATTTTTATTTCCCCTCTTGGTAACATTCGTTACCCATGCACTTAATGTAAAAATTTCTTGCTGAAAACCACCTGGGAAGTGATATGGGGAATACTTAAGAAGCCAAAATTACGTTAATTTATATTTATCCAATAATCCAGTCTCATTCGCAATGTTTCTTTTTGGTTGCTGGCAGCGAACCAGTGGAGAGAGTCCAATCGCTATCAGTTTCAAACTGTTTTACCATTTTGTGCCTGTAGTAATAGCCATTTCTTAGGATGTTTGAGAGTCACAAAGATTCAATATCAACAAGCATATGCAAAGATGTTTAGAATGATTCTGGCACGACGACGAACAATACAAAGGTAAGTACATATGCTTTCTTATGTACCAGACGCTAGAGGAAACCCATAAAACGACACGGGAGGATTACCAATTAGGAGAAACTGTTTTTTCTAGCGGAAACCCGTAAAACGACATGGGAGGATTACCAATCAGGAGAAACTATTTTTTCCAATCTTCCAACTAGTTGGCAAGCAACTGCTATGCATATAACTGTTATTACAATTTCTCCATTACCTTCTTGACATGTGGAGTCATTTTAACCTGTTCGAATATTAATCCAGGTCGTATATACTTCAAGTTTCAGTGAGAAAGATGGATATAGCTATTAACTTGCTGCTTTTCTTATGGAGTAGGGGCGGTTATCCTACGTAAAGTCAATGTCTTGATATTATTGTGTATGCACCTAATGTTTTCTACAAATTCCTTGCTTATCTAGACGTGATCCATATTTCTCTGATTTACTGAAAACAAAACAAAAAGCTTTAACATATATATTTCTCTGTTTCTGCAAATCATTTTTTTCCGTTTGGAGCTGTTAAGAGTATTTTACTATTGGACTGTTTCTCTTCATTTATTTATTCATTATTGTAACTCCTATGGGGTCATTATGTAACTTACTCTTTTGACTCTCTAGGGTTTCTTATATAGCGTGAAACCCTAGACTCCTTGAATAAGACATGCAATTCATTCTCACTTCTCTTCTCCCCATGGTATCAGAGAGATGGTCCTAGACAAATGCGTGAACCCTACAACCCACTGCCACTACCAGCCCAATTTTGCTGAGAAGAACAATGGAGATTTATAGAGCTAAAAGGAAGAACCTCCATATGATCTTTATTGATTTGGAGAAGGCTCATGATTCTATCCCACGAGATATTGTAGAGAGTTTTGGAGAAGAGACAAGTACTTGTCCTATACATTAACCTCATAAAGGATATGTATGATAGGGCTTTATCTTGTGTAAGGACCTCGTCTGGGAAAACTGACTATTTTGACATCAATATTAGTTTATACCAAGGTTCAACTTTGAATCCATTTCTTTTTACTTTGATTATGGACGAGTTGACAAGTCACATTCAGGATGAGTTACCCTGGGTATGTTATTTGCTGATGATATTGTGTTGATTGACGAGACTAGAGATGGAGTAAATGAGAACCTCGAGGTCTGGAGACATGCATCGGAGAATAAGGGCCCGTTCAGCAAGATGGAGTTTACCCCCCTTAACCCACCCCTTCTCTCTCCATGTGGGTCCCACTTTATTTCTTTTTTAAAAAATTAAATAAATCAATTCTCCATCATCAATTCCATCAAAAAATAATATATTATACCATCATATCATATAAAAATTGTAAAATACTCTACTTCTACTCACTTTTTCAAACTTCAATACAATCACATCACAATAACTACTCACTTTTTCAAACTTCAATACAATCATATCACAACAAACCCACTTCTAACCCACCCCCAGTTTAACCCTCTATCCAAACACCAAAACACAAAAACATGTTACCCTCTACCAGTTTAACCCGCCCCAACCCGCGTACCAAACGCACCCTAAAGGATTTCGTATAAGTAGAGCTAAGACTGAATATATGGAGTGTACTTTTGATGGAAGCAATGGTGAAGAAATCGAGGTGAAGATTGGCGACGATAACATTCGGAAGAAAGATTCTCTTAGATATTTGGGATCTGTTTTGCAACATGTCAGGGAATTGATGGAGATGTTACTAATAGAATAAATGCAGGCTGGCTAAAGTGAAGAGGAGCCTCTGTTGTTCTCTGTGATAAGAAAATTCCTTTAAAAATTAAAGGAAAGGTTTACAAAGCAGTCGTTAGACCTTCTATGCTCTATGGATCTGAATGTTGGCCCGTGAACCATAGACATGTACAGAGAATAATTGTAGCAGAAACGAAAATGCTAAGGTGGATGTGTGGACACACACACACACGTAAAGATCGGATTCAGAATGATGCAATCAGAAAGAAAATTGGTGTAGCTATGATCGAGGATAAGATGCGAGAAAACCACTTAAGATGGCTTGGTCATTTGCAAAGAAGATCAGCCAATGCACCAATTAGGAGATGCAAGTGTTGGGATGTTGAGCTGACTAAGAGAGGGCGAGGATGGCCCAAGAAGTGTTGGAAAGAGACTATATGAAGGGATCTTAGTTTTTTGGATATAAGTCCGAGATCGACCCAAGTTAGATCTGAATGGAGGCGAAGTATCCATGTAGCCGACCTTACTCAATTGTGGGAAAAGGCTTTGTTGTTTTTACTCGTGCTCCCCCGGAGTTCAACTCCACACCGCAAAACCCCCAAGCGAGCCTTCAAAACTCTACCGAAGACCCCATGCGGGTCTTTTCTTCCTCCTTAGGGCCGCCGCCTCTCGTTGCCGCTGGTGTAGAAGCTGTCGCACACCTCACGCGTTCTCCCTAGAGTTCGCCACCACCCTCCTGCAACTCCAGCAGCATCGCTGCCACCTGCAGCAGTCCTCCAGCAAGCCCCAGCCGGCACCGGCACTACATTGCTGCAACGTCCTGTGCCCTCTGATGCTGCTCGCTACAGCCCTTCTATGGCCCCACCAAGTGCTGATGTTGCCATATTGATGGTCTGTGGTGAACCACATGCCTTTTGGGCTCATGCGAGGCCCTTCTAAGACTGTTGCACCATCTGGAAACTCAAATCCAGACCGAATTTGGACTACTGTAGCCTAACTTCAGACCGTGTGCAAAGCCAGAACAAGGGTATCAAGCTCTAATTTCACGACTGCTTGAATTTCTGCAACCACTTCTCAATCTATTGCTCTGACTGCAGTGGCATCAACTCCTACTGAGATCAAACTCATGTACACTACATCTTCTATGATGGTACATGGGTCTACTATCAAACTCAAGGGTGCAAAAAGTTCCTCTGGTCTCGGGCCTTCAAGGTGTTGAATCCAACATTGCGGCGAACATGCTCTACAAGGACACAACGAAGGAAATGTGGGAAGAACTAGAACAAACCTACTCCCGACAGACGATCAAAGCTCACCTCGACGACATATATATGTTGATCCGATCTGCATCTCAGGAAGAGTCGCCTTTGTAGAGTACTACCGGCTTCTCAGTGGTCTATATGAGGAGCTTGTCATCTTTCAGCCCGCATGTTGCACCAAATAGGTGACGGAGAGTTCTAAATGCCAACTTTAAAGATTCCATGCCGGATTACAACCCGTATTATCAGACGGTAAAGGAACATCATGTCAGGTACCTTGCCATTCATAAGGTCATTTTCGGCCAATTTCATGATCTTACGACCACTGCGGGTCGTACCTCCTCTTTGTATCCTACAGAGAACTCTTCTTACCTTGCCTCCTCTGAAAGGTGCGGTCAACACAACTTTTGTCGTAGACAGGACCACAACTCTGGTCATGGGCGTAACTCAAGTCGTGATATTGACTCAGGTTGTAGTCGTGATTTTGGTTATCCATAGTGCATTTCATTGCCATCGATGGAATCATCCATCAGAGCACTATTGGGTGAAGTTTGGTTATCATCCTGATTATCTTTGAGACAATACTGCTTCTGCATCTAACTATGATGCAACTAGTACAGGGACTTCTTTTGATTAGGACTCTAGTAGACAAACAATCCAACTCACTACTACTGATTACTCCCATTTGATGTAGCTGATTTAGAACTCCAGTGCCACTACTAATGACTACTCTTGTTGCGCACTTGACTACAACTCCAGATACAATAGCCAACTCCGCCATTTCTAGTGCCAGCTTCGATTATTGAATCGGGTGCCTCTACTCATCTGATGGGAGGAGGTAGCCTATTGACCTCCTCCCAACCCTCTTCCACTGTGAAGTCGGTTATGTTTGCCAACGGGGCTCATTCCCCTTTATCATTGTTGGGACCATGGACTCATCCAAGCTCCGACTCACTGGGATTCATTGTGCTCTCGATTTTTCTTTGAGCCTATTGTCTATTCATAAGCTTTGTGTTGAACTAAACTGTTCTATGATTTTATATTCGATACATCCACATGATGTAGATTTTTGTGAGGGACATGAGAAGGATGGCCTCTACGATCTTGACATCCCTTCATATTCTACTTTAGTTGGTGCTACTTCGATCTCCACCGATTCGTTCCTCTGGCATTTATGTCTTGGGCTCCCCTCTGCTAAAGCCCTATCCATGATGTTCCTCGAACTCTCTTCACTAAAGTCATTCGTCATTCGTGTACGAGGCGTGTCAGTTCGACAAACATCATCGGACCTCCTTTCCTAGGGTTGAGCCACGTCAGACTTTACCTTTTGCTTCGGTTCATTGTGATGTTTGGGGACCTTGTCCGATCCACATTTTGGGTGGTCATAGGTATTTAGGTAAATTACATAAAAGTCTCTGAACTATATACCCAATTTCAATATCATCCCCAAACTTCTAAAAGTAACAATGTGGTATATAATATTTTAATTGGTAACAATGTGGTCTTTAGTTAATGGACATGAATTAACACAATTATCCTATAGATCAAAAGGATAAAAATACCGTCCATTTGTATTGAAGGACAAGATCCTATTTTTAAATCATTTTCTCGTGTTCCTCAACACCATGCTCAACACATGACGACCCCTCTTCATCCATCACTCCGACATTTCCTCCACCACTTCTCCCCAAGAGGATCCGACAGTGGTGGACGGTCCCCTTCGTCTTTGATAGCTATTAACAACCCTCTCCTCACATTCACTTCAGTTGAACTGAACGAGAACCCACCACCGGAGCTTGAGTTCCTCTCCAACGAGTGATTGGCGATGGAGATCCATGCTTCGAGTAAGGACGGATGTTGGCGGAGGTGGATCTAGAGCCATTTCTTGTGCCTTAAACCGCAGCAGCTTGCTGCGTTAAGCTCCAATTTTTACCACATCGTAAATCTACAACCTAGAGGTTCATACAACCTCTAATCCCCATGCAAGTTCAATCGTGTCCTTTATTTCCAGTTGTTGGATTCAATCCCAATTCAACCTAATTCATTCCATTCCTAACTTTGTTCAACCTTTCTATTTTATTTATAGTCTGAAAGACACAAATCACTCCAACCTAATTCATTCCATTCCTAATTCCCTTCAACCTCTATGTTTTAGTTATAGTATGGAAGACACAAATCACTCAAGTTTCATACATTGTAGTTCATTTAATTTATAAGAACTTAAATCCCCAAATCTTGAACTATTAATCTGATAGATTTTTGTAGCAAGAATATTCAGATGATGATTCCATGTTAGAATCATAGATTGGATATGTGGTTTTGATCCGTAATCTCAGACCGATTCAAAGAACCGAATCCTATCACTCTTTTCAGGGAGCCACCACCTGCAAGAATAAGATCGGAGTCACTTCAGGATCCGTCGAGCACCACATCAGATTGTCTCGATTGATGTCGCTTGGAGAAGCACATGTAAGAGCATCACGACAACATCAACTCCGATTTCATCATAGCATTTCCCTACCAGCAAAAGAGCACCATCTAGAACACCTCCTTCTCGCAAGAAGAACATCACCATCTCCCTTGTATAGTAATGTGATCCAACGAAAGAGCACATCCAATGTTTTTGAGTTAGTCGCTTATACAACTGCAACCATACGCCAAGAACACCAGTGAATCACATACCACTCAGAGAAGCATCAAGACCTAATCATCAAGAACCCATCGGATCTTCTCCAGCATCACGCGCAAGCAGAACATTTGAAGACCATCATCATTGGACATCTTTATCCATAGATTATGCCGAAATAGCCTAGAGTTTTCCAGCGTCAGGAAACCACAAAAAGTCCATCGTCGGTGGCCTTGAGCCCAACCTATCGAAGATGCAGACTACCGTGTGTACACCTGGAAGCAATTGAAAACAAAGGGGACCATCAACCATTGTTGAATCCTCCTGGCGAGAAGTGGTGGAGATGTTGGACCGATGGAGGAAGGGGGTAGCCGTGGGTTGAGCCGAGGGTTGAGGAAGCGGATAAAATAATAAAAAATAAGGTTTTGTACTCTAACATAAATGGAGGGCATATTCATCTTTTTGATCGAAAGATAGCGGCGTTAACTCATGTCCGTTAACTAAAGGTCACATTACTATTGAATTAGAAGATTATGTATCACATTATTACTTTTAAAAATTTGGATATGGTATTGAAATTGGGAGTATGGTTCAGGGACTTTTTTGTAATTTACTCTAGATATTTTGTGATCCTTGTAGATGATTATAGCAGATCTTATTGGGTCTATCTAATAAAGGAAGAGTCGGAGATTTATAAAATTGTCAAGTCCTTTTAAAAAAAATTGTCAAGTCCTTTCAGACAGTTTATTAAAACATCCTTTTCTTCTTATGTTCAAACTATACGGACTGACAATGCTCTTGAGTTACCTTACATGACCTGGTATCTTTCTTTACCTCAATGGACACCTCATCAGACTTGTTGTCCATATACCTCCTAACAAAATGGGGTAGCAAAAAAGAAACCGTCATTGTTGGACATGCGAGTCCACGACGAACCATTATGCAATAAATGTTATTGCAAATATCATTCCCTGATCTGAAATGAAGAGTAATTAATTTGTATAATAGGTCCCTTAGTACAATCAGGGTTATGTACCATGTCATCTTGATGATTATGAAGGATATGGGATAATCCTCAAGCGCATCACGGAAGCGTGAGCGTCGTATCGAATACGACGAGGAACGACTAGTCGCACTAGTTGTTCTATGCAGCGGAAATTAAAAAATTTTATGCGACGAAACCGCATGATCTAAGAACACTTCTCGGATCGTTTCGTCTAAACCACAAACAAGTAATAGGGTTACCTCTTGAAGCGTGGTTGCGATCAAGTCTCTAAACGAAGAGACCTCCTGTCTCAAGTCCGATCCGACGGAGGAGATGCTTGCGAGCGTGGGGATTAATCGCGTGCTTCTTGCAATCCATGTTGATGATCCAAGCAGCGAATCTCCTGATCTCGACACACGAGATCCGACGTCTTCTTCACGAGCGAGGCGCACCGAATGAAACGGAGATCCACGAGCAAACGATCGGGCAGCATAACGACGACGCTGCGGCGATGGAGACTCTCTATAGGACATCCATAATGGAGGCCATGAGAGGAAGAGAGAGAGAGTAGACGTGTAGAGAGAAAGAGAGAGAGAGAGAGAGAGAGAGAGAGAGAGAGAGAGAGAGAGACTTATGTTCCCTTGGTGTAAAGAAGAGCAAAGAGGTGTCTCTCCTTTTATAATATTTTGGGATCCATGGATCTCAATCCATGGACAACACAAATCCAATGGCTCTCATTGATTGTGTTTCTTTCAATGGTCAAGATTTGTGTTGGTAAAAACCAACAACAATTAATTTAATTAAATTAAATATATATTGAATAAATCATCAATATATAAATTAATTTAAATCAAATCAATATAGGAGATTTAGGAAGAAGGCATGCCTCCCTTCCATAAAGGGGGTGACGGCACACCTTGAATCCAATTCAAGGAGGCCGTCCATCCTCTTTAATAGGAAGGAGGCACTCCTCTTCCTTAATCATGAGATCTCATATCTTATGAAAATCTCCATTATTTACAACAACTATTGTTGTAAATTGTTCACACAAATAATTCGTAATTATTTTGTGAACATTGCAATCATGCCATTGGAAATTAGTGAATCACATTCACAACCCAAAATAAAATGTAAATTACATTTTTAATTTAATGTTCAATGAGAATCCAATTCACATTAACATTTAATCAACAAATGTAAATTACAAATAACTCTCTCTTATATATTATAAATCACATTTATAATATATACAAATAATATGGATAGTGTTATCCACATTATTCATATCCATGATAATTAAATCACAATTAATCATCTTGGATCTCTATTCTCATGTGCTCAAATAATATGAATCACATCCACATTATTCACATCTTTGATAATCAAATCACATTTCATTATCTAAGATAACTCTCATTATAATATGAATCAAATTCATACTATTCATGATAATTAAATCACATTTAATTATCCATTTTTTAAATGCTCGGATACATATATCAACAATAGAATTATCCATGAACTCTTTCAAGGATAATGCGCTTTCTCTGCGAATACTTGGAGATAAGGACATGGCGATTGTATTGTTCCACGTATAGTGACTTGGATATTGAGATCACATCTCAAATCCAGATCTCGGACCTCCCATAGATGCTTGATTAAATCAAGACCGCAAATCTAATCTTCTCATTGAATCTGAATCACATTCAGATCAATGTCCAATATTTGGACTAAGATCATATTACTTCTCTACCGAGAGGAGTCACTAAAATCCAGACCCGTTTCATCACTCCCTAGGAATGGAAGTGTCATGGTTATACAATCGTTTATGATCACATCACCCAGGTATTCCCAATACTTGCACATCCTGCATACTGGAAGACTCAGAATAAACCTGAAGTATAAGATCAATTTTACATTGTCTACTTCAGAGTTTTATCATTAAGTTTCTCATTCGATCATTGGGAGTTGGTATCGATCATATACTTTCCAAAAGCATATATCATACCCAGGTGTTGATCATATACTTTCCAAAAGTATATATCAAACCTACAAATTCAGTCAAGCTTCCAAAGCGAGACGACTGTGCACGGAATTTGGTTCTCTCCAATATCTCATGAGTGAGCTCATGTCTTCCGGTTCAGTAATGAACCTGTATGATCCCTTTGAGATATCGTATTACTCATATGCCCTTATAGCACACCAGCGCGCCGGTGTATAGACCTTGATTAGGTCATCAACCTATTGGTCTGCCAAATGTACATACTTAGACATATAGTAACACATCTGTCTCCGGTCAGAGGATGTGTGCCTATATCATGACAACATACGACATAGGACTTTGGTTATCTCGATCTCGTTAAGTCAACTCTTTGACCTAGCTAATCTGACACCTCCGAATTTCTATTCCTATGCAGAGGACCTGCATCAAGAGGTTGGTCAGATATCAGCCTAACTGAGAAAGGATTGCCATCTCCTACTCAGGCTGGAGATCATCTCTTAACAATCATTTGACGGTGCTTGATGAGTCCTCAATCTAACTCTTTAGATGTTCATCCAAGCACCAACCTCTATGATCTAATATTTGAATCAACAGTTGTATGATCATCAAGATGGCCATGGTACATAACCCAAATTGTACTAAGGGACCTATTATGCAAATTATGTATTCTTCATTTCAGATTAGGGAATGATATTCGCAATAACATTTATTGCATAATGGCTCGCTGTGGGCTCGCATGTCCAACAATCTCCCACTAGCCCAAAGAGCCATTAATGAGCTAATCATTTAAACCCACACTCATGTGACAATAATAGTCTAATTAGAAAATAGCTAGGTAAGCTGATCAGTCACTCTGTTCCTGAGAGACTACGCCAAGTCCTTTTACGGTACTTGCATATCTCTTAGTTACAGTGCTCGCATCCAATGTGAACGTTGCATCTTATGCAACCAATACTCAATATTGTTATAGTGTCCTTGACACTATAGCTTGATAATTATTATAACCAGTATGCACATAATCCTTATCAGAATACCTTTATTCCTAGAGATCTCTATCTCCTAAGGTATCTATAGTTCAGACCCTCATAGATCACCATCTACAAGGTCTTAAACTTTTGAAGATAAGACTTTGAGATCACTATCTCTAAGTTTCATCATCTATGAAGATATTGTTAATACTGCAATCAAGTGTTTTGTTCCATAGTAGGATTAGTAACAGCTTACTACTCCCACTGCATGGCAGACATCTGGCTCTTTTTGCACATCTAGCATACACTCAGCTTCTCATAACTGATGCACAACTGCAAGCAGTTCTAGCATTCATTTCTTCAACTCTCTGAGGTGTTATCCCTTTAGATAGGTCACTACCACATCTTAAGGGAATGAAGCCTTTCTTGGAATTTTCCAGAAAATGGAATAAGTCCAAGGTGTACTACTAATGTGACGGTCCCAATATCCTCTTCTCTTTACTTCTGAACAACTTCAGAACTAAGATCTAAGAGGTATCCTTGAGATCATATCTCGAGGTATGGGATAACCCGATTATAAAACACTTATTATTATCATCCTTAGATCATTCCAAATGATTAGGATAATATCTACATTTAGCACGATGAACACAATGGCACTCCTACTAAGCTTTACATGGTTCATCAAGATTTTATCTGAATCATAACATTTATAATTTCATCAAATCTTATGTTCCAACTGCAAGAAACTTATCTGAGTCCAAAGATGGAGTTCTTTAGCTTGCACACCTTGCTTTCCTCAACCATGAAGCCCTGGGGCTACTTCATATGAGTATCCTCAGAGAGGTATTCATATAGGAATGCAATCTTGACTCACATCATGAAGATGTCATAGTCAAGTTGTGTAGCTATAGTTAGTAATATTCTGATGGGTTAAAGCAAGGTCACTGGAGAGCAAGTCTCATCGCAAGCGATGTCTTCTCTTCGGTGTGTAGCTCATGGCTACGAACTATGCTTTGAAGGTCTCTACCTTCTCATCAGGTTCCCTCTTCCTCTTGAAGATCCATTTACACCATAATGGATCTTACCCATATAGTTGGATCCTCGAGGGTCTACATACAACATTTGTATATGAAGTATACTCTAGACTTTATTGCTAACATCCGTCTTTCCATGATATGATCTTCAGAAGCATCATCACATGAAGTCAGATCATTGTCAGATTCAACTGACACATGGAATCTATCCTCAAACTTATTTGAAGAGGTATTAATGTTTCATCTTTAATTATCTATTTAGTTTCCGTTTTCAGGAGCCTCATTATCTTCTCAAAGTTAAATGAGTTCATTTACTTCATTTTTATCTTGATTCTTAAGAGAGTCATCCTCTAAGAATCACATTCTCAGAGATGAGATCCTTTAAGAACCTCAAGGTCATAAAGTAGGTATCCAATACCATCCTTTATTTTCCTAATGAAGTAGCACTCTCTAGTGCCAGATTCCAGCTTAATCACATGGAACCTTATTAAGGATATATAATGTAGTCTCTACCATATATATATATACCTGGAAACTAAGAGATAATTATGCTAAGATTAATCATTGATCAAATCATGTCACACATGATCAGTTGTATCTTCCTAATATTCTATTGAGTTAAGGTTCATTAGGAGGATTGAGATAGGAATGATATTCACATCTCCATAAGGTATTCCTTGAATTTATCTAATAGGTACAAGCTACCTTGGTTAGATCAAATTCATTTCATCTTCCTTCAAACTTTGGTTCTAAACCAAAATTGTGAAATCTTTGAACATTTCAAAGTTTTCTAAGTGAAGAAAAGAAATTTCATATTACAAATAATCATTAATAGATATCACATATCCATAATGTTTATTCTGATATAGATGATTCACATACATCAATATGTATGAGATCTTGAATACCTTAACATCTTACACCATTCCAAAAGAAAGGTGCATGGACATTTTTTACTTTGAATACAATATTCATAAGTATGCAAGTTTTGAAATTTTAGACTTCTAAAGTTTCATCTCTTACTTGTCCATTGATCTCATCAACAGACATATGTCCAAAACATGATGCTAGATCATTGTCAAATGATCTATATCCTCCTATTGATCTTTAAAGGTTTAGTTTTTCAGTTGTTAGAAATCTTAATGAACCATTCATTAATTTTCTAATTTAGTGGAGTCCACTAGATGTTAGATTACTATTTAAAATATCTCCATCATAACTCTTTATGATAGGTCTATTCCAGATTTCATGTTTATTCCCAACATTTAGAAATAAACAATGAGTGTATTCTAATATCTAGGTCATAAAGACATTCTCTAAGACTAAGGGCTCTCCCACTGAAAATATGAAGTATATTCATCCGGTGGAAATTGTTGCAACAATTGCATCAATTCCAACATGGATGACCAATAAACCTTAAGATCAAATTTCTAATATTCTAATACATATGCAACCAATTGCAAGTGTCATTAGAAGATTGAGATACAATTATTAGACTTTATCTTATCAAATAAGTAAGTCAATATCAATGATTATATGTAGATTAATCTGATGTACTATCTGATTCCTTCTCTAAGGATTCTAGATAGATTTGATAGTCATACTATCAACACATCAACTTATTGCAGTATTGGCATTCATCCAACTCTTTGGATGTCATATGGAAGTCACAGAAGTACAGTCAACTCTTTGCCTATACTTCTTACTTGGGTCCAATCCATGCTTCCACTGTGCTCCCTTTATCTATAAGCAACCATTGCTCAAGACCAAGGATCTCTTATGTTAAAAATCAAAAATTTCAACATAAGCGTATTTCAACATTTATACACGCTTCATTTAATTTATACAATATGAATATTACGAAGCTTCATGAATGACTAGAGTATAGACAGTAGAATGATGACACTCATCGTATCTACACCCATTTAAATTCTTAAAACTTAGGTTCAGGTAGGTACTCAAAAAATTTGAATACATCATCTCCTATAGAGCCACCATTCTGCATAATGCAGAGAACCATGCCATTCATGATTATATGTCGAGAGCACATATGCATGCCATAACATCTTCTTAGATTTTATAAGGATTATTTGATAATTACGACCATTATCGACATGTCACTTCAAAAGTACATTCGATGAGATCAAGACTTATAGAGACATACAAACCCTAGGGTTTTAGTCCTATTGTCTATTTAATTATCATTCCTCATTATTATGAGGAAACTTGCACATTGCAACCACATACATTATGTGTCCAATTGCAAGTACAATATCTGGATCATAGGTCCAATCTATGATATTCTACTAATTATTATTGAGTATAACATTGAGTGGGATTAAAGAAGGATTATCTGAAATAGGAAATTTGCATAAACATATATAAATATATAATTTACTTTAATTTAGGAATTTTTATATCAATTTGCCATGTCAACAATGAAAGTTTATTCCCTTAACCACTTTCAATGTAAGAGATATACTTACCATTATATCTCAAGCAAGATCCAGGATCTCCTTCCTTATCTTTGTTACATCCCAATAATATGAGAACCTGTAACTCGGATAAAAAGAAGCGGGAACACATTCCGCCTTGCAAGTCCAACTTGCATCTCCCAATTCGGTCTTTAACACTCGGGCCCACCACCCCTAAGGTGATGTTGACCCGTCATTAATTGAACCAACCGTCAACAGGAATACAACTCGCTATGCGCAATCCAATATCGCCCCAATAATACGAGGACCCGATATTTGGGTCACTACGCATACGTCCTTACTCTTTCGAGAAGCGACGAGCCCGATCCAAATGGATCATATGCAAGAGCTGTCACTTCGGACATGCGTCTCCTACATACAATATCTGGCGACGGAACCCTTTGCCTTGACGGGAGACCATGGATGTCACTTATGTGATCCTCCATATCATATTCAAATTCTAATTAATCATTATGAATCATATTCATTATGATTAATTCTTCAAAGTGAAATAACAACTCTATTCATAATAGAGTGTTTTTAATTGGATATAATTAACATAATCATATTTATTAAATTAATTTTCAATCCAATTCAATCAACAAACTTGATTTTACTTGAATATATGGTATTTTCTCAAAATACGTATTAATTCGAATTTTAATAATTAGAAAATACATCATGATCTCTCAGGCATCATTCGTTCCCTACCCGCTGTCATGGCCAGTACCGGCGGGAGTGGGCTGGACCGCATCCAGTGCAACCTGCTACCCAGCGATCCCCGACTAGACACCATATCTGCCTCGGGAAAAAATAATGCCGAGCCAATCACTTTGTACTTGAGATGATCATCGGTTTTTCAATCGAAATTATATCATATAGTAATAATCAAAACATTTTTGATTATAATAAAACTTGCTAGACAAATTCCCAATCCTATTCAAGCAAGGAGTTTGTTGATTAAGTTTCCAATTTTGATCTAGATCAAATCTAATCAATTTATTGGTTGAGGCCAAGTCAATTAAGGAAATAATCATCATTAAATATTTCTCAAATATTTTCCATAATTATTTCATGAAATTAACAATTAATTTCACTAATTGACAATCACATGGTTCTTGATTAGGAAAGTAATTTTAGCAGTGACCCCTACTTACTAAAATTAGCAAATCTCAATCAATTTAAATCCAAACTAAGCAAAGTAAGTTTCCAAAGTTTGCTAATTTGATTTACAACAGAACCTATGTGATTTGCACGCATTTCAAGGCGTTTCTAAACAATAATTAACTCCTTAATTACGTTAAGATTCGCAGTTCCCGTAACAGTGAATACATGTTCATTAAACGACCATATCTCGAGCAAACAGAATCCAAATTACGTAAACTCAGATCCTAAGGTTTCCTTATTTAATGAGGAACAAAATCCAAGTTTTATTTTCGTGTTTAAACAATTTAAACAGGGCCGAAAATAATCAGTAAACAGAGATGCGAAAATGAAATGCGATAAAACTTTCGCAACCCTAACGAACCCAAGTCGCCTTCGGTTTTATGGATCGTATCCAAAACCTTTAACCTGGTTCTGATACCACTTGAAGGATATGGGATAATCCTCAAGCCCATCACGGAAGCGTGAGCGTCGTATCGAATACGACGAGGAACGACTAGTCGCACTAGTTGTTCTATGCAGCGGAAATTAAAAAATTTTATGCGACGAAACCACATGATCTAAGAACACTTCTCGGATCATTTCGTCTAAACCACAAACAAGTAATAGGATTACCTCTTGAAGCGTGGTTGCGATCGAGTCTCTAAACGAAGAGACCTCCTGTCTCAAGTCCGATCCGACGGAGGAGACGCATGCGAGCGCGGGGATAAATCGCGTGCTTCTCGCAATCCATGTTGATGATCCAAGCGGCGAATCTCCTGATCTCGACACATGAGATCCGACGTCTTCTTCACGAGCGAGGCGCACTGAAGGAGACAGAGATCCACGAGCAAACGATCGGGCAACATAACGACGACGCTGCGGCGATGGATACTCTCTCTAGGACATCCATGGTGGACGGCCATGAGAGGGAGAGAGAGAGTAGGCGTGTAGGTAGAAAGAGAGAGAGAGAGAGAAAGAGAGAGAGACTTATGTTCTCTTGGTGTAAAGAAGAGCAAAGGGGTGCCTCTCCTTTTATAATATTTTGGGATCCATGGATTGTCAATCCACGGACAACACAAATCCAATGGCTTTCACTGATTGTGTTTCTTTTAATGGTCAAGATTTGTGTTGGTAAAAACTAACAACAATTAATTTAATTAAATTAAATATATATTGAATAAATCATCAATATATAAATTAATTTAAATCAAATCAATATAGGAGATTTAGGAAAGAGGCATTCCTCCCTTCCATAAAGGGGGTGGCGGCACACCTTGAATCCAATTCAGGGAGGCCATCCATCCTCTTTAATAGGAAGGAGGCACTCCTCTTCCTTAATCATGAGATCTCATATCTTATGAAAATCTCCATTATTTACAACTATTGTTGTAAATTATTCACACAAATAATCATAATTATTTTGTGAACATTGCAATCATGCCATTGGAAATTAGTGAATCACATTCACAACCCAAAATAAAATGTAAATTACATTTTCAATTTAATGTTCAATGTGAATCCAATTCACATTAACATTTAATCAACAAATGTAAATTACGAATAACTCTCTCTTATATATTATAAATCACATTTATAATATATACAAATAATATGGATAGTACTATCCACATTATTCATATCCATGATAATTAAATCACATTTAATCATCTAGGATCTCTATTCTCATGTGCTCAAATAATATGAATCACATCCACATTAGTCACATCTTTGATAATCAAATCACATTTAATTATCTAAGATAACTCTCCTTATAATATGAATCAAATTTGTATTATTCATGATAATTAAATCACATTTCATTATCCATTTTCTCAATGCTCAGATACATATATCAACAATAGAATTATCCATGAACTCTTTCAAGGATAATGCGCTTTCTCCGCGAATACTTGGAGATAAGGACAGGACGATTGTATTGTTCCACGTATAGTGACTTGGATATTGAGATCACATCTTAAATCCAGATCTCGGGCCTCCCATAGATGCTTGATTAAATCAAAACCGCAAATCTAATCTTCTCATTGAATCTGAATCACATTCAGATCAATGTCCAATATTTGGACTAAGATCATATTACTTCTCTACCGAGAGGAGTCACTAAAATCCAGACCTGTTTCATCACTCCCTAGGAATGGAAGTGCCATGGTTATACAATCGTTTATGATCACATCACCCTCAGGTATTCCGAATACCTGTACATCCTGCCACTGGAAGACTCAGAATAAACCTGAAGTATAAGATCAATTTTATACCAATTACTTCAGAGTTTTATCATTAAGTTTCTCATTCGATCATTGGGAGTTGGTATCGATCATATACTTTCCAAAAGCATATATCATACCCAGGTATTGATCATATACTTTCCAAAAGTATATATCAAAGCTACAAATTCAGTCAATCTTCCAAAGCGAGACGACCGTGCACGGAATTTGGTTCTCTCCAATATTTCATAAGTGAGCTCATGTCTTTCGGTTCAGTAATAAACATGTATGATCCCTTTGAGAGATCGTATTACTCAGCATATGCCCTTATATGCATACCAACGTGCCGGTGTATAGACCTTGATTAGGTCATCAACCTATTGGTCTTCCAAATGTACATACTTAGACATATAGTAACACATCTGTCTCCGGTCAGAGGATGCGTACCTATATCATGACAACATACGACATAGGACTTTGGTTATCTCGATCTCGTTAAGTCAACTCTTTGACCTAACTAATCTGACACCTCTAATCTCTATTCCTATGCAGAGGACCTGCATCAAGAGGTCGGTTAGATATCAGCCTAACTGAGAAAGGATTGCCATCTCCTACTCAGGCTGGAGATCATCTCTTAACAATCATTTAACGGTGCTTGATGAGTCCTCAATCTAACTCTTTAGATGTTCATCCAAGCACCAGCCTCTATGATCCAATATTTGAATCAACAGCTGTATGATCATCAAGATGGCCATGGTACATAACCCAAATTGTACTAAGGGACCTATTATGCAAATTATGTATTCTTTATTTTAGATTAGGGAATGATATCCGCAATAACATTTATTGCATAATGGCTCGCCGTGGGCTCGCATGTCCAACAGATTATACAATTGTTTATTCAATTGTTGAATCATAGATGATAGTGCTTGGATGAATATCTAAAGAGTTAGATTGAGGACTCATCGAGCACCGTCAAATGATTATTAAGAGAGGATCTCCACTCTGAGAAGGAGATGACAATCCTTTCTCTAAAGGTTGATATTTAACCGACCTCTTGATGCAGGTCCTCTATATAGGAATAGAGATTCGGAGGTATTAGATAAGTTAGGTCAAAGAGTTGACTTAACGAGATCGAGATAACCAAAGACCTATGTCGTATGTTGTCACGATATAGGCACGCATCCTCTGACCAGAGACAGATGTGTTACTATATGTCTGAGTATGTGCATTTGGTAGACCAATAGGTTTATGGCCTAATCAAGGACTATACACCGGCACACTGGTGTGTATGCAAGGGCATATGAGTAATACGACCTCTCAAAGGGATCATACATGTTCATTTACTGAATCGAAAGACATGAGCTCACTCATGAGATATTGGGATCAAAGTATGTGCACAGTCGTCTCGCTTTGGAAGTTTGACTGAATTTGTAGGTTTGATATATGCTTTTGGAAAGTATATGATCAACACCTAAGTATGATATATGCTTTTGGAAAGTATATGATCGATACCGACTCCCAATGATCAAATTAGAAACTTAATGATAAAATCTTGAAGAAGGCGATCTACATAGATCTAAAACTTCAAGTTATTCTAGGTCTTCCAGTATGCAGGATGTACAGGTATTAGGAATACCTGAGGGTGATGTGATCATAAACGATTGTATAATCATGACGCTTCCATTCCTAGGGAGTGATGAAACGGGTTTGGATTTTAGTGACTCCTCTCAATAGAGAAGTGATCTGATCTTGGTCCAAATGTTGGACAGTGATCTGAATGTGATTCAGATGCAATAAAAGATTAGATTTACGGTTTTGATTTAATGAAACATTTATGAGAGGTCCGCAAGATCTGGATTTGAGATTTGATCTCAATATCTGAGTCATTATACGCGGAACGTACAATTGCCATGTCCTTATCTCCAAGTATCCGTAAAGAAAGCACATTATCCTTGAAAGAGTTCATGGATAATTTCATTGTTGATAATGTATCCGAGCATTGAGAAAATTGATAATTAAATATGATTTAATTATCATGAATAATATGAATTAGATTTGATTTAATTATCAAAGATGTGAATAATGTGAATGTGATTCATATTATTTAGGTACATGAGAATGAAGATCCAAGATGATTTAATGTGATTTAATTATCATGGAAATGAATAATGTGGATAGCACTATCCATGTTAATCATATATATTATAAATGTGGTTTATAATATATAAGAGAGAGCTATTTGTAATAACATTTACAATTTAAATGTTGATGTGAATTGGATTTACATTGGACAATTAATTCAAAATATAATTTACATTTTATTTTGAGTTGTGAATGTGATTCACAAATTTCCAATGGCATGATTGCAATGTTTTCAAGATAATCGAGAATTATTATTATGAAATAATGTTGGAATGAGATAATGTAATCTCATTGGAAGGAGAATACCATCCACTAACAAAGGTGGTGGATGGCCACCAACTCCTAATTGGAGTGGGTGGCCGTCCCCCTTGTTGTGGTTGGATGATTATCCCCTTCCCAATTATCTCCAAGGATAATTGATTTGATTGAAAATAATTTATATTGATTATTCAATATATATTAAATTAAATTAAATTAATTGTTGTTGTGTTTTTACAACAAGATCATGGCCATTGAAAGAAACACAAATCAATCTCATCCATTGATTTGTGTTGTCCATGGATCTCATCCATGGACTCCAAAACATTATATAAGAAGATGCAACCCTAGCTCTTCTTTAGATAATGTAAATATGTGCTCTTCCCTTTTCTCTCTATACGCCAAGTCTCTCTCCCTCTCTCTCTTGTGGCCGTCCACCTTGATGCTCCAGAGAGAGTCGCTATCGCCATCGCATCGCCGTTATGCTGCCGAATCATTTGCTTGTGGATCTCTGTCTCCTTCAGTGCACCTCACTCGTGAAGAAAACGTCGGATCTCATGTGACGAGATCAGGAAATTCGCCGCTTCGATCATCAACATGGATTGTGAGGAGCACATGTTTCATCAACGCGCTCGCAAGCGTCTCCTCTGTCGGATCGGACTTGAGACAGGAGGTGTCTTCATTTAGAGATTCGATCACAACCACGCTTCAAGATGTAAACCTAATACTTATTTGTGATTTAGATGAAACGATCCGAGAAATATTCTTGGATCATGCGGTTTCATCGTTTGGAAAAAAAATAAATTCCGCTTGCCCCGAGCTACTAGTACGACTAGTCGCTCCCGATTGCATACGATACCATCCTCATGGTTCCGTGATGCGCTTAAGGATCTTTCCATATCCTTCAAGTGGTATCACAACCATATGTCAGAGGTTTAGGATATGATATGTAAACCGAAGATGACTTGGGCATTTTTCGTTGAGCGAACTTTCATCGCATTTTATTCACGCAACCCTGTTTTGTGTGATTTTTCGCCCTTTTTAAAAGTGTTTAAACACGAAATTATCACTTGGTTTATGTTTCCCATTAAATAAGGAAACTGTGGGACTTGAGTTGCTCAAGTTATGATCATTTTAGTGAACATGTATCCACTGTTTCGGGAATGGCGAATCTTGACGTAATTAAAGAGTTAATTATGGTTTAAAATATCTAGAAATGCGTGAAATATTCTTGGATTCTGTTATAAATCAAATTAGCAAAATTTGGAAACTTATTTTGCATGATTTGGATATAAATTGATTGAGATATGCTAATTTTAGTAAGTGAGGGTCACTGCAGAAAATTACTTTCCTAATCAAAATCAAGAACCTTGTGATTGTTAATTAATCAATTAGTGAAATTAATGGTTAATTTCCCAAAATAATTATTGATGAATATTTGTAAAACATTTATGACGATTATTTTCTTAAATGATATTGCCTTAACCAAAATTGATTAGATATGATCTAGATCATAATTTGGTTATAAAAAACCTTCCAGCAAACATTGATGCTCGAATAGGATTGGGGATTTGTTTAGCAAATCTCCTTATAATATTAATAAAAAAATATTTTGATAAATATTATATGGTATAACTTCGGTTGAAAGACCGATTATCATCTCAAATACAAAATGATTAATTCGTATTATCCTGACCTGAGGGGGATATGGTGTCTAGTTGGGGAGCGTTGGGGTAGCAGGTTGTTTCATGAGTGGTCTGTTCCACTTCTATCGGTACTGGCCATGACAGCTTGTAAGGAGAGGATAATGCTTGAATCGATCATGATATATTTTTCTAATTATTAAAATTCGAATAATATGTATTTTGAGATTATACCATCCTTCAAGTAACAATTAAAAAATGTTTGTTTGTTTAATTGATTGGATTAATAATTTATTTAATATGATTAGATTAATTAGATCCAATTAAATACTCTATTATGAATAGAGTAGTATTTCCTTTGGAAGAATTAATTATGTGAATATGATTCATAATAATTAATTAGAATTTGAACATGACATGGAGGATCACATAAGTGATATCCATAGTCTTCCGTCAAGGCGAAGGGTTCCATCGCCAGAGATTGTATGTAGGAGACGCATGTTCGAAGTGACAACTCATGCATACAAACGCATCTGGATCGGGCTCCTTGCTTCTCAAAAGAGTAAGGTCGTATGCGTATTGACCCCAATATCGAGTCCTCATATTATTGGGACGATATTAGATTGCGCAAAGTGAGTGCTATTCTTGTTGACAGTTGGTTCAATTAACAATGGGTCAACATCATCTTAGGGGTGGTGGGCTCGGGTGTTAAATATCGAATTGGGAATGCAAGTCGGACTTGCAAGGCGGAATGCGTTCCCGCTTCTTTTTATCCGAGTTGCAGGTTCTCATATTATTGGGATGTAACAAAGATAAGAAAGGAGATCCCAGATCTTGTTTGAGATATAATGGTAAGTATATCTCTTACATTGAAAGTGATTAAGGGAATGAACTTTTAGTGTTGCTAAGGCAAGACAACTTTGATATAAAAATTCCTAAATCAACGTAAAATATATATTTATGCAAATGTCTTATTTCAGATAATCCTCATTAAACCCACTCACAACTATACTCAATGATAACCAGGTAGATATCATGGATTGGATTCATGATCAAGACATTGTACTTGCAGTTGGACTGTTGGACACATAATGTATGTGGTTGCAATGTGCAAGTTTCCTCATAATAATGAAGAATGACAACTAAATAGACAATAGGACAACAACCTAGGGTTTGCGTGTCTCTATAGTCCTGATCTCTCATCAAATGTGCTTTATAAGTATCATATCAATGATGATCGTAATTGTCAAATAATCCTTATAAAATCTAAGAAGATGTTCTTGCATACATATGTGCTCTCGACATTTAATCATGAATGACATGGTTCACTGCATCATGCAGAATGGTGGCTTGATAAGAGATGTACTCAAAATGTTTGAGTACATGCCTGAACTAAAAGTCTTTAAGAGTTAAGATGGATGTAGATACGATGAGTGTCATCATTCTATTGCTATACTCAAGTCATTCATGAAGCTTCATAATATTCATATTGTATGAATTGAATGAAGCATGTATAAATGTTGAAATACTCTTACATTGAATTCTTTTGAGTTCAACATAAGAAATCCTTAGTCTTAAACAATGGTTGCTTATATATGAAGGGAGTGTAGTGGAAGCATGGGTCTGACCCATGTGAGAAGGAAAGTCAAAGAGTTGACTGTACTTCTATGATTTCTATATGACATCCAAAGAGTTGGATAAATGTCAATACTGCAATAAGCTGATGTATTGATAGTGTGACTATATAGACTATCTAAGATCCATAGAGAAGGATCCGGATAGTGCATCAAGATATTATAAATCTAAATATAATCATTGAAATTGATTTGCTTATTGGATAAGATCAAAGTCTAATAACTATATCTCATTGTCTTAATAACACTTGCAATTGTTGCATATGTTTTAGAAAATTTGTTCTTATGGTCTAATAGTCATCTATATTGGAATTGATGCAATTGTCAATCTCCATTAGATAGATATACTTCACATTTTCAGTGGGAGAGTCCTTAATCTTAGAGAATGTCTCTATGACCTAGATATTAGAATACACTCATTGTTTATTTCTAAATATTGAAAATAAACATGAAGAAATAGACCTATCATAAATAGTTATGATAGATATATTTCAGATAGTAATCTGATGTCTTAAATTAGAAAAATTAATGAATAGTTCGTTAATATTAGTTCATTAATAATTCTAATAATAAAAAGTAAACATTATAAAATTAAACCTTATAAGATCAATAGGAGGATGAAGATCATTTAACAATGATATGGTATCAAGCCTTGGAAATAAGTTTGTTGACGAGATCAGTAGACAAGTAAGAGATGAAACTTTAGAGTGTCCGAAATTTAAATCTTACATACTTGTGAATATTGTGTTCAAAGTAGAAAATGTCCAATGCACCCTTCTGGATGGTGTTAGATGCCAAGGTATTCAAGATCTCATACATATTGATGTATGTGGATCATCTGTATCATAATAAACATTCATGATATGTGATATCAATTGATGATTTGTGATATGAGATTTCTTTCCTTCGTATTAAAAACTTTGAAATGTTCAAAGATTTCACAATTTGGTTTAGAACCAAAGTTTGAAGGAAGATGACATGAATTTGATCTAACCTAGGTAATCAGTACTTATAAGATGAATTCATGGAATACTTTTTATGGAGAAAGGAATATCACCTAAAATCAATAGAGTTGTAGGTAGATGCAATTGGATCATGTGTGACATGATTTGATCAATGATGAACTAGCATAATTACCTCTTAGTTTCAAAGGTATATATGTAGTAGAGACTACAATATATATCCTTAATAAGGTTTCATGCAAGTTAGCTGGAATCTAGCACCAGAGAGTGCTACTTCATTAGGAAAATAAAGGATGGTATTAGATACCTACTTTACGACCTTGAGATTCTTAAAAGATCTCATCTCTAAGGATGTGATTCTCAGAGGATGATTTTCTTGAGAATCAATATGAAAATGAAGTGAAGGAACTCATTTATTCTTGAGAAGATAATGAGACTCCTGAAATCGGAAACTAAAAGGACAATTAAAGATGAAACACTCATACCTCTTCAAATTACTTTGAGGATGGATTCCATGTGTCAGTTAAATCTGACAATGATCTGAATTCATATGGTGAAGCTTCCAAGGATCATGAGATGGAAAGATGGATGTTAGCAATAAAGACTAAAGTAGAATTCATATACAAGTGTTGTATATGTACCCTCGAGGATCTACCTATAAAGGTAAAACTCGTTAGGTGTAAATGAATCTTCAAGAAAAAGAGGGAACCTGATGAGAAGGTAGAGACCTTCAAAGCACGGCTCGTAGCCATGAGCTACACACTAAGAGAAGACATTACTCGCGATGAGACTTGCTCTTCAGTGACCATGCTTAAAACCATCAGAATATAGCTAACTATAACTACACAACTTGACTATAACATCTTCAAGATGCAAGTCAATATTGCATTCCTCTATGAATACCTATATGAGGATATTCACATGAAGTAGCCACAGGGCTTCATAGTTGAGGAAAGCAAGGTGTGCAAGCTAAAGAACCCCATCTATGGACTCAAATAAGCTTCTAGCAGTTGGAACATTAGATTTGATGAAATTATAAAGATTATGATTTCAGATAGAATCTTGATGAACCATGTAAAGCCTAGTGGGAGTGTCATTGTATTCATCATGCTAAATGTAGATAATATCCTAATCATTTGGAATGATATAAGGATGATAATAAGTGTTTTATGATCTGGCTATTCCCTACCATAAAATATGATCTCAAAAATACATCTTAGATCTTAGTTCTGAAGTTGTTCTAAAGCAAAGAGAAGAGAGCATTGGGATTGTCACATTAGTGGTACACCTTGGACATGTTCTATTTTCAGGATAATTTCAAGAAAGACTTCTTTCCCTTAAGATGTGGTACTAACCTATCTGAAAGGATAGCACCTCAAAGAGTTGAGGATATGAATACCATAGTTACATGCCATAGTGCATCAAGCTTTGGGAAGCTCAGTGTATGCTTGATGTGTACAAAAGTCAGATGCCTGCCATGCAGTGGGAGTAGTGAACTGTTACTAATCCTACTATGGAAATAGAACACTTAATTGCAGTAATAACAATATCTTCAAAGAGAACAAGACTTTCGAGATAGTGATCTCTAAGTCTTATCTTCAAGAACTTAAGACTTTATAAATATTGACCTAAAAGGTCTTAACTGCAGATACCTTAGGAGAAAAAGATCTCCGAGAATAACGTTATTCTAATAAGGATAATAGAAATTACATACTGGTTATAACGATTATTGAGTTGCAGTGCTATAGACACTATAACTACCTTAAGATTGAGTATAGGTTGCATAAGATGCAACATTCGCATTGGATGCGAGCAATGTTACTAGGGGATATGCAAGTGTCGTAAAAGGACTTGGCGTAGTCTCTCCGAAACAGAGTGACTGATCAGCTTACCTGGCTATTTTTCTAAATAGCCTATCATTGTCACATGAGTGTGGGTTTAAATGATTAGCCCACTAATGGCTCTTTGGACTAGTGGGAGATTGTTGGACATGCGAGCCCACGGTGAGCCATTATGCAATAAATGTTATTGCAAATATCATTTCCCGATCTGAAATGAAAAGTAATTAATTTGTATAATAGGTCCTTTAGTACAATTAGGGTTATGTACCATGGCCATCTTGATGATCATACAGTTGTTGATTGAATTTTTTAATCATAGAGGTTAGTGCTTGGATGAATATCTAAAGAGTTAAATTAAGGACTCATTGAGCACCGTCAAATGATTATTAAGAGAGGATCTCCAGCCTGAGAAGGAGATGACAAGCCTTTCTCTAAAGGCTGATATCTAATCGACCTCTTGATCCAGGTCCTCTGCATAGGAATAGAGATTCGGAGGTGTTAGATAAGTTAGATCAAAGAGTTGACTTAACGAGATCGAGATAACTAAAGACCTATGCCGTATGTTGTCATGATATAGGCATGCATCCTCTGACCGGAGACAGATGTGTTACTATATGTCAGAGTATGTACATTTGGCAGACCAATAGGTTGATGGCCTAATCAAGGTCTATACATTGACGCGTTGGTGTGCATGCAAGGGCATATGAGTAATACAATCTCTCAAAGGGATCATACCAATTCATTTACTGAACCGGAAGACATGAGCTCAGTCATGAGATATTGGGATCAAATTCCGTGCATAGTCGTCTCGCTTTGGAAGCTTGACTGAATTTGTAGGTTTGATATATATTTTTGGAAAGTACATAATCAACATCTGAGTATGATATATGCTTTTGCAAAGTATATGATCGATACTGACTTCCAATGATCAAATGAGAAACTTAATGATAAAACCCTTAAGAAGATATTCTAAATAGATCTAAAACTCCGGGTTTACTCCAGGTCTTCCAATATGCATGATGTACAAGTATTAGGAATACTTGAGGGTGATGTGATCATAAACGATTGTATAACCATGACGCTTCCATTCCTAGGGAGTGATAGAAGGGTTTAGATTTTAGCAGTGTTGCAATATTCGGCCGACTATACCGAATAGTCGGACCGAATAAGCGGTGCGGGGGGTACACCGATTAGAATAGACCATATTCGGCCATTGTTCGGTAAACTGACTACGCGGCCCGACTAATCGGGATAGTCGGGCGCATAATCGGCCGAGTGGGCTTCTAAGGAATGTCGGTCAGATCCGTTTACTTTACAGATCCGACCCGTGTATAAAACCCAAACCCAGTACTCAAACCCTACCGTTTCGACTTTCGATATGCCCTAACCCAAAATCCCAAACCGTCTGCAAGAGAAATACGAAAGTCCCACGCCTGCCGCGCCGGTGTTCTCGTGGGTTGCGGCCAAGCTCGGAGCTTCAACAAGCTCCGACGACAACTCCTTTCGAACGCCATCGCCGTTCATCCCCTGATCGGCCTCCAACGAGCGGCCGTTCATCGTCGTTCATCCCCTGATCGTTGGTAAATGTTTTTTTTATTTCAGAAGTTATTTTATACATCTTAATACATTTTTTCATTAGTTATTTTATATGCATACATGGTTTTAACTTTTATTTCCAAAAAGTTACAAATTAACATAGCTAAAGAACAAAATCATCATAAGATGCATTGATTAAATTAGATCCAGTGCAGAAATGTGTTTCAAGTTTGGTCTCCTAAAGGGTGTTGGATTAATGAATTGAAACAGGTTTCTTTATAGGTGCTATTATTTGGATACCTTTATCAGATAAGATTATTACATACATTTACTATGTCAATCCTTAGATTCGATGTAGCATATACACAGTTAATCTGTCAATCCTTAGATTCGATGTAGCATATACACAGTTAATCGTTTGAGAGGTAAAAGCATGACTACTCAAACATATAATCAGAAATTAATTAAATCGAAAGATGAGTTTACGTGAATTTCACCATATTCTTAACAACAGTTGCATATATAAAACAGATAAGCATCAGCTTTTGTTATATAAAATTATGAATAAATTTGCAAATGTCACTATATATTAAAACTGATATACAGATACCTGTATTTATACGTATCAATGCAATATCTATATCCTTATCAGTTTCAAATCGAACACAGATACATATATCAGATATCTATAGAAGACATATGAATGAATATGTTATTTTATTTCAGAAGTTATTTTATTTCAGACTTCAGATTTTGTATTTGGAAAAATTGCTCAATATATTTCTTTGTGAATTGATTTTTTTTATTTGTGAATTGTAGAAATGGCTGCACGTTCTAATATTGGGTCCGATAGTGACACAACATTTTATACACCACCGGGATCGAATGATCCCGGTTGGCAATTCGGTTATCTTCAAAAACCGTCAGATGCAACAACTGTTGTTTGTAGACTCTGCGAGAAGGTGTTGAAGGGAGGAATATTCAGATTTAAGCAACACCTTGCACACAGAAGGGGGAATATCGCTCCATGTCCAAAAGTTGATGAAGAAACAAAGAAGCAGATGTCTGCATATTTAGATGAACTGATGAAGAAGAAGGTACAAAAAGCAAAAGAAATTGATGAAATCCGAAGAGAAGTAGACATCATGAGTGATGTTGGATCAGGAGCAATAGATAAACGACCTCGATTATCTGAATCAGTCGGTGAGGACATGGGAAGCCACGGACCCACGTGCCAAATGACAATTAAAGATGCATTTGCTAAGGATCATCAAGAAAGAGTCGTCTCTTACATATGTGATTGGGCATATATGGCATCGATTCCATTTCATGCACTAACAATTAAATCATTTTGGAATTTGCTCGAGGCAGTTGGGCAATACGGTCCTGGCCTTAAACCTCCTACGAGGCATGAAATAAGCGGTCCATATTTGAAGAATGCGGTGAAAAGAGTCTCGGATGAGTTGAATTGCCACCGAGAGATGTGGAAATCAACAGGTTGTTCGATAATGACTGATGCATGGACAGACATTCGTAGAAGAAGTCTCATGAATTTTTGTGTCAACTGTTCTCTTGGGACTTCATTTTTAAAGTCCATGGATGCATCAGAAGATGCACATACTGCGGAGTATATCTTCCAATCAGTTGATCAATGTATCAAAGAAGTTGGGGTCGATTACGTTGTACAAGTTGTTGCTGATAATGCTTCCGCAAATGTTGCAGCTGGAAGATTGTTGCAAACAAAGTATCCACATATATGGTGGACATCATGTGCTGCTCATTCTATTGATCTTGCATTGGAAGAAATTAGCAAAGAACCAAGGATCAAAAGTGCAATTACAAAGGCAAGGACACTCACAGTTTTTATATATAGTCATACGAAAACTTTAAGCTTGTTGCGGATGTTCACAAAGAAGAGAGATTGCAAAACCGGGGCAAACTAGATTTGCAACAACATTTTTAACTTTGGAAAGCATTTTGGAAAAAAAAGACAAATTGCGGTTGATGTTCTCTTCAGATGAATGGAGAGCTTTGAAATGGTCAAGGACAAGAAAAGGGCAGGAAGTATCATCTATAGTCTTGAGCCCGACATTTTGGAACCAAATTACACTTGCAATTAAAGTGTTTACACCATTGGTTCATTTCCTACGTGTTGTTGATGCAGATCGCAAGCCATCCATGGGCTTTGTATATGGCGGCCTTGAACAAGCTAAGCAAGAGATAATGTCATCTTTTAATGGTTTGGAGTCATCTTATAAACCATTTGTTGATGCAATTGTCTCTAAAACAAAAGGAAGGCTTGATACCCCATTGCACCTCACTGCATATTTCTTGAACCCGTACTTCTTCTACAATGATTGTAGCATGTTCAATACAAATGCTGTTGTGAAGAATGGATTTATGAATTGCATGGAAAAGTTTTATCCAGATTTGGATGTTCAAGACATCATCACGAGAAAGGAGTTAACTGCATATAAACTAGCTCAAGGATTGTTTGATAAGCCATTGGCAGTGAGACAAAGGATGGTAAATGATGGACATTCTGACCCAGGTATTATATTTGTTAGCATAATGCACTACTTGAATAGAATCAGTCATATATTGGGTTTTTAAACGTAACATGCTTGAACAGCTACCGGGTGGTCTATTCATGGGACTGAAACACCCCATTTGCAAGCTATGGCTGTCAAGATTCTGAGTTTGACTTCCTCATCCTCTGGATGCGAGCGAAATTGGAGTACATTTGAGTCGGTAATATATCTATCGACCTATTTATTTGAAGTGTAGGATTATATATATACATTCAATTGGTATGCAACTTTATTTTTCAGATTCATACAAAGAAAAGGAACAGGCTGGACGCTAAGAGGCTAAATGAACTTGTTTATGTGCGATTTAATGCTAATCTCAAGGAACGTCGACAAGACCAATCACGGGACCCAATTTCTTCAAAAGACCGCACTCACATGAATGAATGGATTGGTGGGGAGCAAGCTGAAGATGATGAGGTTTATCCTGGTTCAGGTTTAACATGGGGTGCAGTTGCACATGCATCTGGTGCTGAAGATATCTTACAACCACGAAGAAGCAATAGAGGTGGAGCTTCTGGTTCAAGCTCAAGTGCAATGCCGATACCTGAGGAAGATGAAGAATTCATTTTTGAAGAAGAGATAGACGATGAAGATGAAGAAGAAGAAGATGATGATGTTCCTTTGGATGATGATGATGATGATTAGTAGCACTTGTTTTTACATTTAGCATGTTATGTTATTTTGTGATGTTTGATGTATTATGTTAAACATACTATGTTTGTGCTTTTGTGCTTTTGAACATTCTAGCATGTATGATGTTGCTAACATTTGGTTCTTAAATTTCTTTGTTGTCACAATTTATTTAGATTACATAGTTCATTTAACTCTTATCTCATAAAATTGAAATTAAAACATCTCTTTTAATAAAAACTTAAGTATAATCATGGATGGAATGAATATATATTAATGTAATTATAGAAGACTATTTCCTTGAATATTATATATATTAAAATAATTAAAAAATACAAAACCGAATAATTCCGAATAGTCACCCGAATACCGATTATTCTCTATTCAGTGACCCCTCCGACTGAATACCGAATACCGTCTTCTGCAACACTGGATTTTAGTGACTCCTCTCAATAGAGAAGTGATCTGATCTTGGTCGAAATGTTGGATAGCAATCTGAATGTGATTCAGATGTAATGAAAAGATTAGATTTACGGCTTTTATTTAATCAAACATTTATGGGAGGTTCGCAAGATCTAGATTTGAGATTTGATCTCAATATCCAAGTCACTATACGTGGAGCGTACAATCGCCATGTCCTTATCTCCAGGTATCAGTAAAGAAAGCACATTATCCTTGAAAGAGTTCATGGATAATTTCATTGTTCATAATGTATCATAGCATTGAGAAAATTGACAATTAAATTTTATTTAATTATCATGAATAATATGAATTTGATTCATATTATAAGGAGAGTTATCTAAGATATTTAAATGTGATTTAATTATCAAAGATGTGAATAATGCGAATGTAATTCATATTATTTGGGCACATGAGAATAGAAATCCAAGATGATTAAATGTGATCTAATTATCATGGATATGAATAATGTGGATGTCACAATCTATATTAATCATTTATATTATAAATGTGATTTATAATATATAAGAGAGAGTTATTTATAAATAACATTTACTTAAATGTTGATGTGAATTGGATTCACATTGGACAATTAATTGAAAATGTAGTTTACATTTTATTTTGGGTTGTGAATGTGATTCACAAATTTCCAATGGCATGATTGCAATGTTCTCAAGATAATTGAGAATTATTATTGTGAGATAATGTTGGAATAAGATAATGTAATCTCACCGGAAGGAGATTATCATCCACCAACAAAGGTGGAAGACGGCCACCAACTTCTAATTGGAGTGCGTGGTCGTCCCCCCTTGTTGTAGTTGGATGATTATCCCCTTCCCAATTATCTCCAAGGATAATCGATTTCATTGAAATTATTTTATATTGATTATTCAATATATATTTAATTAAATTAACTTATTTGTTATTGTGTTTTTACAACAAGATCATGGCCATTGAAAGAAACACAAATCAATCTCATCCATTGATTTGTGTTGTCCATGGATTGAGATCCATGGACTCCCAAAATACTCTATAAGAAGAGGCAACCCTAGCTCTTCTTTAGACAATGGAAATATGCTCTTTTCCCTTCTCTCTCTACACGCCAAGTCTCTCTCTCCCTATCTCTCTTGTGGTTGTCCACCTTGATGCCCTAGAGAGAGTTGTCATCGTCGCCGCATCGACGTTATGCTGCTGGATCATTTGTCCGTGGATCCCTGTCTCCTTCAGTGCGCCTCACTCGTGAAGAAGACGTCGAATCTCGTGTGATGAGATCAAGAGATTCGCCGCTTGGATCATCAACATGGATTGCGAGAAGCACGCGTTTCATCAACGCGCTCGCAAGCGTCTCCTCCGTCGGATCGGACTTGAGACAAGAGGTCTCTTCGTTTAGAGACTCGATCGCAAGCACGCTTCAAGAGGTAAACCTAATACTTGTTTGTAGTTTAGATGAAATAATCCGAGAAATGTTCTTGGATCATGTGGTTTCATCGTTTGAAAAAAAATTCCGTTGCCCTGAGCTATTAGTACGACTAGTTGCTCCCGATCGCATACGATGCGATCCTCACGCTTTTATGATGCGCTTAAAGATCTTTCCATATCCTTCAGTCACCTCATTGAAATTGCCCGATCATTACTCACTCACATGAAGGTTCCTAAGACCTGTAGAGGGATGCAATTCTCACTACCACTCATCTCATAAATAGGGTCCCATTATATGTTCTGAAGGGTGTAACTCCTCTCACTATTATATCTCGATGTGACACCTCTTCCACTACCATTTAGAATCTTTGGATGTACTGATTTTGTTCATAATTTTCAGACTGCAGATAAACTGTCTCCTCGTGCTATCAAGTGTGTTTTTCTTGGGTATTCTTACACTCAGAAAATATATAGGTGCTATGATCTGACTGGTCATCGTCACTACATCTTAGCTGACATCATTTTCTTTGTACAAACCAACTACTTTACACAATCAGTTAGTGACATACCCTTGGAGCTACCGCCCACACATTTTATACAAACGAAAAACACACTATTTATCATGATCATGTACCATTGTGTGTTCTTTACTTACAGGATGATGTGCCCTCTTCGAGTGTCTCCACCACTACTACTCCAGATGCTCCAAAAAAACATCCTATAGCTCTATAGTGAATAAAAAGGTAATATATTATACATCCGAAGTGACATTTTACTTCCATTGACAGTCTATCCAGTTGTGATAAGCAATTTGCAGATGCTCTGATAGCTATTTCTAGTCCTTGAGATCATCATAATGCATTGCATAATCATTGTTGGAAAAAAGGCCATAGATGAGGAGATTGATGCACTTACCAGGGGCATGTGGGATCTTGTGCCAAGTCCCCTGGCGTAAAGCCTATTTCCTTTTGTATTGACAGATTGAATGTCAAACTTGTAGCAAAGGGCTTCACTCAAACCTATGGCATAGACTACTTTGAGACTTTTTCTCCTGTGGCCAGGATGGGGATCTATTTGCACTATTCTCTTTGTTAATGCTAATAAGTACTAGCCCATCTTTCAGCTAATGTGGAGAATGCTTTTCTGTAAGACAACATCGAGGAGGTCTATACGATGCAATCATCGGATTACTCTGTCGAGGGGGAATATGTATGCCGACTTTGTAAGATCATTTTAAATGGCCTAAAGTAGAATCCACGAGCTTTGTTTAACAGGATTACTACCGAGATCAACTCTCTTGGTTTCCACATGACGACATTTGATTATACTAGACATCTATGTTGATAATATGGTAGCTACTGGTGATGATAACGCAAGCATTCTAGAGACCAAGACCTCCCTCCATAAGATGTTTGTCACCACAAAGTCAAGAACCTTGGTCAACTCCGATACTTTCTTAGCATTGAGGTTGTGGAGAAAGATGAGGTAATGATTTATCTTTTCCATAGGCTCTAGGGTTTCTTATACAACGCAAAACCGTAAGGAGTAAAAAACAACAAAATGACAATGGTAACCTTAAGGATTTTACAAAGTAAAAAATAAAGTGACTATAACAATAACTCTAACCCCCCCTCAAGTCGGAGCATATATGTCAATCATGTCCAACTTGAAAATAAGCTCAGACGCATGGCTCTTGGGTAGTACCTTTGTGAGAATGTCAACAAGCTGAAGATCGATGGATATATGTGGAGTGCAAATCTTCCCTTGACGTACAACATCACGTATAAAATGGCAATCAACTTCAATATGTTTGGTTCTTTCATGAAATACAAGGTTTGTAGCAATATATGTGGCAGAGTTGTTGTCACAATGCAAAGGAACAGGGGTAGCTGTAGGAAGATCGATTTCTGTCAAGAAAGATGTCAACCAAGTAATCATGCATGTCGCTTGAGCCATTGCCTTATATTCTGCTTCAGCGCTTGACCTAGATACAACGGTATGCTTCTTGTTGCGTAATGTAATCAAAATTTCTCCAACAAACATAGTGTATCCGATGGCGGATCGCCTGTCATCCAGAGAGCTAGCATAATCTGCATCAGCATAAGCGTAACATTGGTGTGACCATTTGCTCTGTAGAAAAGACCACATCCAGGGTATCCCTTTAGGTAACTGAGTATCAAGAGAACTTCCTGCCAATGTAGTAGGGGTTGTCCATATGTTGGCCAACCCTGCTGACAGCATATGATATATCAGGCCTAGTGACAGTGAGGTAAAGCAGCTTACCTGCTAAGCTTATGTATCGAGTAGGACATAGGATCTGGAGAAGTGGTATGCCTACGTGCCTCTGTTGGGACGCTCGATGGTTTGCATCGAGCAGACCTGCCTCTGTAAGAATGTCCATGCAATATTCTTTGTGACAAATGCATCCCTTCTATTATGCGGGCCTCTATACCCACAAAACAACGTATCCGGCCAAGGTCCTTGGTGACAAACACTTTCTGGAGAAAGGCCTTGGTCTATACAATTCATGTTTTGCCGTCACCAGTTATTATCATATCATCAATATCATAGTCTCAATGGCCCATCGTCTCAATAAAATAGAGTAACCTGATGTCATCCTCTGAAACCCAAGAGAACCAATCTCAGCAGTGAGTCTATCAAACCAAGCTCGTGGACTTTGCTTCATGCCATAGATAGCCTTGTGAAGTCGACATATATACTCTCCCTCAACTGAGTAATCAAGTGGTTGCACCATATAAACATCTTCCTCAAGATCACCCTAAAGAAAGGCATTCTTCACATCAAGTTGGAATATAGGCTAATTGTTGTTGACTGCAATAGACAGAGTATTACGAACAGAATCCAACCTCGCTACTGGTGAGAGAGTCTCAAAATAGTTCACGCCATATGTCTGAGTGAAACCCTTTGCCACTAATCGTGCTTTCAATATATCAATTGTTTCATTAAGAGACTGTTTGATCGTGAAGACCCATTTACATGCAATCGATTTCACCCCACGTGGGCAAAGCACTAGATCCCATGTCTCTATGGATCTAAGAGCATCCATCTCCTCGTTCATGACCATCTTCTAACCATGATTCTGTATTGCATCATTATGATCACACAGGACAGTGATTGCCATTAGGCATCAGTAAATCGTTTATCACCATGGGAAAGACTGTTAGTAAAAGTAAAAGAGGAGATGAGATGAAAGGTACATTGCCTCTTAGTTCGTCGCAGAGCTATAGGGAGATCTGACGGAGCATCCAACCGAGCAGTGGGAGGGACATTCAAAGAAGATACTTCTTCCTGCAAAAATGGAATATGTAGTGGAACGTATTTATTGTGACTGATATTTTTTTCTTTTGTAGACAATAGGTCGTGGTGGTAACTCCAAGAGTATATCACCGACAGACTGTGCGAAGAAATTGGTCTATTCAAAAAAGGCGACATCAGCAGTGACATAGTAATGATGCTCCATAAGGTCATAGCATCTATACCCCTTTTAAGTCCAAGAGTACCCAAGAAAAACATATTTGACAGCACGAGCAAACCGTTTATCTACAATATGAAAATTGTGAACAAAAGTTGTGCACCCAAAATTCCGCAGGGGTACGGGAAAAGGCAGTTCATCAGGGTAAAGTAATGAAAAAAGAGTAGTTCCATGTAGAACAGACGAGGGTACCCTGTTTATAAGGTGGAGTGCAGTAAGGATGGCATCCCCCAGTAAGTCTTAGGTGCCTTCGTGTGAGAAATGAAAAACCTGGCAATGTCAAGAAGGTGACGAAGTTTCCTCTCAGCAACTCCATTCTGCTGAGAGGTAATAGGTATATAATGTTTGATGGACAATACCCTGAGAATCAAAAAATGACACCAAATCATGTTGAGTACATTCAAGTACATTATCAGTCATCAAAATCTGTGCATTTTTAATGAGATGAAAGAAAGATTTAACAATCGTATTAATCTCCGATCTCTCTTTTCGGCAAATCCATGAACATTTGCTATGATCATTGACAAAAACAACAAAATATTTGTGACCACCTATAACACGTGTTAGAAAACTTGAATGCGGAAGCGTATCCGAGATAAAAATAAAAAGATTAAGAACACAGGATTTTACGTGGAACCCTACTCCCTAAGGAGTGGGATGAAACCACGGGAGAAGATCTCAAAGGACCATATGTGTCTATTGACTTTCTCTCAGCTGATACAGAGGGTGGGGGGCTTTTTATATAGCCCTCACCGAGTCTCCACATCTCACAATTAGTAGATGAGGGACTAAAAAACTAGATGTGATGCATAACATATATACTCCAACACTCCCCAAGCTGGAGCATGCAATGCTCAGCTTGGACAAACATAAAGGAATCTCAAACTCATGCTACAAGACACTACAAACAATATCAACTCAACGCATACATGTTATCGGTTGCTGTCGAGGACGTCGCTTCTCATGTCGTGCAGGTGAGGAGGAACAAACGGACTGGAGTGTGAGTCAAGCTGAATCTCCTCTTCGGAGAGCATGTGCTCTGTACTGCGCATGTCAGATTCACTGCAACTGGAAATGAGTCTCCATCTGGAGAACTCTGGTTCGCCACATCATATGGACAATTGCTCCATCTCTAAAGGGTCGAACTGAAAAAGCTGTGGAGACATCCTCTTCGAAGTCCACGGCGCTGGAAAATGGAGTCTGAAAAAATCCCCTCGTCGAAGAACTGGGTCTCTCCCATACGGACTTAGAGAATGAGATCTCTACTATGGAGTCCCTATGAAACCACATGAAAACCCCACCCCACATGGCATAGGGGATAGGATCTCTACTCTGGAGTCCATATAGAACACATGGAAACTCTGAGACTAAAAATAAAAGATGGGGACCGCATAAAAAAGATCACACACATGTGCATATGAAAAGGAGTCTCTCTTTGGAGAACTCGAAGAAATTGGGTCACTCAAATATGGAGTGCCTCGAACTTGGACTCTGAACCAATCCGCAGAGTCTGAAACTGAACTGTAGAGTCTGAAATCTGACCATGCATCTTGACTGGAGAATCTGAACAGGAATCTGGAGAATCCGACAATCTGGCATGTAGAACTCTACACAATACTCCCCCTTTCTCCCATATGGGTCGAAAAACAATGACGTCGACCAAGTTGGGAGAAGACAACAGAGATGGGGAAACAAAAGATCACATAAGCCGTCTATATTTTTTTCTTCGCCTTTTCCTTTCAATCATTTTTTTCTCAGCTATTTCATTTCATCATTTTTTAATACCCGATTCTCTTTTTTTTCAAATAATACATTCATCATTTTTTTCGGCTTTTTCCCTTTTTTTGCAAAAAAAAGAGATTTTTCTTCTTGCGTACAACTTTTCTTTTGTACACGTCTTTTATCAATTTTTTGTGCACAATAATCGTACATTTTCTGCTTTTCACTTCTTCCCTATTTTTAAGACAATCCACCTTTTTTTCAAACAGGCCACCCTCTTTTTTCTTTCTTTCAACCTTATCATTTTCGTTTTTTTTAAACCAGCCCACGTGGGCCCTTACCAACAGTAGCCCACGCGAGGCTTATTTTAGGGTTCCCATCGTGGGAACCCTCCTCACAATCGACACCCTCCCAATGGGGTTCTTGCCGCCATCGCCGTGAACCTGGTGCAACAACGACATGGTGGAGAGGGAGAACCTGACACGATGGAGGAGTTGCGTGAGTAGGAGGTGCCAGGAGTCACCGCCTGGACGATGGAGATGGGGCTCGAGCTCCACCTAGAGCTTGTTACTTGATCAGCTATCGCCGCTGAAGAAGATGTGGTCTAGAGGACAACTGCGAGAGGGTAGGTGCACCACCTGCGACTGTAGTTGTTGCACCTGCAGAGGAAGTCATCTCACACTGCCTACGCGAAGGATTGAGCGTCGCCGTCGTTGCTGATCTTCAGAGATGGAGGAGGGCAGTAGCACGCCGCCAGGGGTTCCGTCGCCGAAGGAAGTTGTGGAGAGGAGATGAGAAGCTGCCTTCTGGAGATGTGGCCTTCGCGTTGCTGCCTTCTGGAGATGCGGTCTTGGAGTACTGTTGGGGAATCTCGCTGCCCCCCTTTTTTTGTTTCTGCGAAGACCGCCACCAGGACTGATGTTGCCATCTTTCTTTAGGGCTCCCGATGGGGAGAGCCAACCTGTGCATGAAGAGGGAAAGAGGACTGGGCACTGTCGCCTAGACATGGTTGCGGCCTGATTGGATCAGGCTGGAGATGGCAGGCCGACAAGGGTTTTGCCACTGGAACAAGGAGATGCAGATGAATAGCGACGAACTGAACATGGCTCATGATGAGCGTTGAGCAAAAATTAGGGTTTTGATAGAAACCCTAGAACTTGAACAATCCCATGTATAATAATCTTCAAGAAAATAACATCAAAATCGAATCTCAAACACATGAAAGAAAAAAAGATTAACTCCTCGAGAATGGAACCCATTTTGATACCATGTTAGAAAATTTGAATAGGGAAGCGTATCGGAGATAAAGATGAAAAACATTAAGAACACGGGATTTTACGTGGAACCCTACTCCATAAGGAGCGAGATGAAACCACGAGAGAAGGCCTTAAAGGGTCGTATGCGTTTATTGACTTTCTCTCAACTGATACAGAGGGTGAGGGGCTTCTTATATAGCCCTCATCGAGTCTACACATCTCACAACTAGTAGATGTAGGACTTGTTAAGATATTCATGTTTATTGTGTCATTTTCTTATATTGTTTATTTCTATTGTCCTGTTTATGTAATTTACCCTTAAGCTTTTCTCCTGTATAAGAGAGCTCTAGGGTTAGATGGAATACAACTTTCTTTTCCCATTCAACATGGTATCAGAGCGACGGTCCTAGACCAGAGCCTATGCCCTAGAACCCTGCCCCCACCAAAACCCTAACTCCCTGCAGGCGCCGCCACCGCCGCTGCTGAGCCCCTGTGGGTGTCACCTTCGCCCAGCCTGCGTGTTCGCGCATGCCTCCCAGCCGCCAGGCCTCGCCACCCCACGCGGGTTCACGCACCTCACGTCGCCAGGCCACACCGCCAAGCCACGCCACCAGGCCACACCGCAGTTGTGTGATCCCACGCAGGTTCACGCAACCCAATCCACGTGCGGCTGCCGTCTACAGCCGCGATAACTGATGCCCATGTGTAGTGGGAAGATCACCACCCACGTGTAGCCATCCTACTGATTTGTTGGGTACCTAGGTTGTGACGTGAAGCCCTAGAAACATCCTAGCGACCAAAAGGACTCTTCGAGGAATGGAAGAGGTTGTGGCATAAGTCTACACCCACAACCATCTTCCTGTATGTCAGTGTAGACGCCGATATCTCTTGTTTCTATCCCAGTCTTGAAGATAGTTGTCATCATGATCGACAACAAAGTGGAAGTTCCATCCCTGGGTACCTTCAAAGGTCCGGCACCTATTGTCAAAATGGATGGAACCAACTATGAATTGTGGGCCATACAGTTCATGAGTTTGATGCAGTGTAATGGCAAGAAGCACATCCTCACAGTCGAGGAGCCACGTGACAAGACTGGGACGAATGCCTCATGGGAGGCTGATGATGTGTATGTTCGTGTATGGCTATCTGGGACTGTATCAACAGAGATAGCTAATGATATTTTGAGTCAGTCTACTACAAAGGCTATGTGGGATATTCTTGCCGCGACATACTCTCCGACAAAGAATGAGTTGAAGATACTACAGCTTCAGCCTGATATCTTCACATCGAAGCAGAATGGTCGTCCTCTTCACACCCCTCTATACTTCTTTGAGGGGTATGTTCGATAAGTTACATGGCTACATACCCTTGACTTCTACACTAGAGCAGCTCAAGGCATACAGAGATTCTGTGATGACTGGAGTGTTTCTAGCGGTCCTGGATCCAGAGTATGATGCAGCTCGTGCCTAGATCCTCACTGATGCTACTATACCTCCAATGGAGGAGGCGTATCGTAGTCTGAGTAGACTATCTATATCCTCTGGTAGTCCTTTACAGTCTCAGACTTCTTCAGCTATGGCGGCTTCACGTGGTAGAGGCAGTCATACACCATATCGTGGCAGGGGGAGTTCCAACAGCGGCAGAGGAGGAGGTCGACCTCGTCAGCCGTGTACATATTACCACAGGACAGACAATTCTGAGGAAACTTGCTATTCTAAGCATGGGTTGACTGCATTAGCCGGAGTTGCAGAGCAGACACAACAGGCTAGGAGTTCATCACCTGCATCATCAGAGATTTGACGAGCTTGTAGCATGACTGAGAGAGATCATGCCTAGCACATCTGGATCTACTACTTCTCCTTCAGGATCATCAGAGGTTGCTGCCTCGGCATCTGTGTCTACATCAGGTATAGACTATGCTTTTACTAGTTGCTACAGGGCAGACTTATCAGAATGGATCATGGATTCTGGTGCATCCCATCATCTCTATGGTGGCAAAGGTCAGTTTAATATTTTTCGTCCTGTTCAGCCTGGACGATCAGTTGTGATAGCAGATGGTACGCATTCCCCCATCACTGGTCAGGGGGAGGTGCAGTTGACTTCTACATTGAGGCTTCCTAATGTTCTCTATGCTCCTGAATTTTTTATGAGCTTATTATCAATTAGTCAAATCACCAGAGATTTACATTGTCGTGTCATATTTGATCCATCTGCTCTTGTGTTTCAGGACATACTCACGGGCAGAGTGATTGGAACTGGCCGTGAGCAAGGGGGCCTTTACAGACTTGTGCAATCTCCGTATGCTGGTACCTCTTCTTCTCTGAGCACTGGGTCTGTTTCTCCGTACATGTGGCATCTGCGATTTGGTCATCTTCCTCTGCAGAAGCTGGTCCTTGTTCTTCCACAGATTTCTCCTCACTCCACTTTTCAGTGCGATGCCTGCCAGCTTGGGAAGTATCATCGGTCCTCTTTCCAGAGTCGCCAGGGTCCAAGTAGTCATAGTCTATTTGAGTTGCTCCATTTTGATATTTGGGGTCCTAGTTGTGTCCCATATCTTCAAGGATACAGATTTTACCTTGTTGATGATGATGAGTTTTCTAGGTTATCTTGGGTTTTCCTTCTTAAGAACAAGTCTGATGTTGATCCTGTTATTCACTCTTTTATTAATGAAATAAAGAACAGTTTTTTTGCCAGAGTCAAGTACATACGTTCTGATAATGCCCTAGAATTTTGCAGTACTACGCTCTCTCAATTTCTTAAGTCTCATGGTATTGTGCATCAGACATCTTGTGCATATACCTCCCAACAGAATGGGGTGGCTGAAAGGAAACACTGCCATCTTTTGGATGTTATCAGAACCCTCTTGATTCAGAGTCGTGCTCCTCATTCCTATTGGGGAGATGCGGTTCTAACTGCTTGTTATCTGGTAAATCGTATGCCTTCTTCGGTGTTAAGGGAAAAGATCCCGTTCTTGATTGCGTTTCCCGAGACGGATCTTTTCTCGCTTACGCCTCGTGTCTTTGGTTTGGTTGCATTTGTTCATCAACTCTCTCCTGGTCTTGACAAGCTCTCACCCAGAGCTGTCAAATGTGTGTTTGTAGGTTATTCTAAAACCCAAAAGGGATATCGTTGTTTTGACCCTGTTCGACGAAAGTATTATGTCAGTATTGATGTCACCTTCTTTGAGTCCATTATGTATTTTTCTCCCACAGGTGACAGGCTTACTCCTTCTGAGAATGGAGAAGAGATGCATGACCTCAATTTTCATTGAAATTCAGTCGAATTTCTGTCGTATATCGATATCTTGTCGAATCGAAATTCGACCGAAATGACCGAAATATGAGGGCCCTAGTACAAAAAAGGACCGAAATGACTGAATTTCGATCGAAATTCCACCGAAATTCCGTTTTGGTCGCTCACCAAAATGGTGACCAAAACCGACATTTAGGGCCTTGAAGAGATGTATATGTCGCCTCCTTCGCTATTACAGTATTACCATTCTCTACTCCATTACCGCCACCTCCACCAGCATCACCACCGCTACCACCTCCAATCCCACCTCCTAGCTACTTTCCACAGGTCTACCAGCGAAGGCCCTGTGCTCATGCGCCTCCTCCATCATCCAGTACGCCCGAGGTATGTACTGAACATTTGAGTTCTTCTAATGGCACGGGTGATTTACATGTACACATTGAGGTACAAGGTGCATATACTGTCTCTACTACTCCTACTGAGGATCTGGATATACCTATTGCACTTCGACGACAGAAACGAGCATGCACTATGCACCCTTTGGGCTCTCATGTTTCCTTAGAACGTCTTTCCAAGGATTTTCAGCACTTTGTTGTGGGATTGTCTGCTATCGAGATACTACGGTCATATAAGGAGGTACTGCAGATCAGTCAGTGGTGTTTGTCTATGGATGAGGAGATGGCGGCTTTACAGTCATGAGGTGCGTGGATTGTAGTCCATGCTTCACCAGGTGCGTCTGTTGTTGGAAGCAAGTGGGTATTTACCGTGAAGCACCGGACTGATGGTACTGTAGACAGATACAAGGCCAGGTTAGTTGCTCGTGGGTTCACCCAGACATATGGGGTGGACTATCAGGACACATTCTCTCATGTTTGCGGATTCTTATTGTCGTTGTTGTGGTATGTGATTGGCCACTTTTCCAATTGAATGTGAAGAATGCTTTCTTGTATGGTGATTTGCAGGAAGAGGTATACATGCAGCAGCCACCCGGGTTTGCTGCTGAGGGGGAGACCAATATGGTGTGCCGTCTTCATAAGGCTATATATGGCCTTAAGCAGAGTCCGAGGGCTTGGTTTCAGAAGCTCTCAGAATTGATTGAACAGAAGGGGTTTGTCAGATCTACTGCAGATCATACTCTCTTTGTAAAGAGACACCATAGAGGTATTGTAGTCATCTTGGTTTATGTTGATGACATTGTTAACACTGGCAGTAATGAACATGGCATTCAAGTTGCGAAGGATTTCCTTCGACATCAGTTTGTTACCGAGGACCTTGGTACGCTCCATTACATCTTTGGACTAAAATTTGCACGAAATCAACAGGGTATGGTTATGTCACAAAGGAAGTACGTCACTGATCTTCTATCTGAGACATGCATGACATGATGTAGACCAACTACTACCACGATGGATCCTAATACGAAGCTTTATAATGACAGATCTGAGGAGGTGGACAAGAGACGATACAGAGAGCTGGTAGGGAAATTATTGTATGTTACTATTACTAGGCCTGATATATCTTTTGCTGTGAGTAGAATAAGTCAGTTCATGGAGCAACACAGGCAGGTGCACATGGATGCAGTTTTCATGATCCTGAGATATCTGAAATCATCTCGAGGTACATGTATTATGTTTAGAAGAGATATGTCTCCCTCTGTTACAGGATGTGCAGATGCAGATTATGTTGGGTGTCCTAGTGACAGGAAGTCTACTTCAGGCTTCATTGTGTTCGTTGGCAGCTCACTAGTCTCATGGAAAAGTAAGAAACAAACTATTGTTGCTCGATCCAGTGCAGAATCAGAATATAAGGCAATGGCCCAAGGTAGTACTGAGATGACGTGGGTCGAATATGTCTTGACCGATTTAACGATTGGAGTACCTCTTCCTATGCATCTTAAATGCGATAATCATGCGGCTTTGTTTATAGCTAATAATCCAGCATTTCATGAAAGGACAAAGCACATTTGTCGCTATACTCGTGATTTGATCCAAAAGGGACTTATTTCAACATCGTATGTAGCGTCAGGAGATTAGATTGCAGACATGTTTACTAAGGCTCTGGCTAGAGGTCCTTTTCATCATTGTTGTTCCGAGCTGAGCATGATAGATATACATGCTCCAGTTTGAGGGGGAGTGTTAAGATATTCATGTTTATTGTGTCATTTTCTTATATTGTTTATTTCTATTGTCCTGTTTATTTAATTTACCCTTAGAGCTTTTCTCCTATATAAGAGAGCTCTAGGGTTAGATGGAATACAACTTTCTTTTCCCATTCAACGGGACTAACCAACTGGATGTGGTAAATGGATCTTGGCGGGATCCATTTATCCATCTACAACAAAAGTGACAAATAACACATATACTCCAATAACACGACCCAGATGTCACAGTGAACCAAGACAAAAGGAACAGAATGGTGATGCTCAATTCTTGTAGGAAAGGACGCCCTATGATGTTTTCCAAACTGGCAAGCCTTGCATTCAAATAGCTTCATTGAAGAAAGTTCGGGGAACATCATGGAGAGAGCTTTAGCAGATGGATGACTAAGACGAAGATGCCACAAAAGAGGGTCAGAAGAGATCGATATAACATCAACAAACGTAGAATTTATAGGAATGTCATGATAGTAGAGTCCATTCTTCTCATGCCCACACCAAAAATCTACATCGTCTAGATGTCTTGAAGCAAAATAGCTCATCAAAAATCACACGACAATGTAGTTCAGAACACAGCTTATGAACAGACAGTAAGCTCAGGGGGAAATCTGGGGCAAAGTGAAACCTGCAAGACAAAGTCTGGAAGAGAACTCCATTATCCCAACCGAGGTAACATGAGAATGAGCCCCATTAGCCACTCTCACCGACTTCACGGTGGAAGAAGGATGGGAAGAGATCGATAAACTACATTCTCTTGTTAGATGAGTGGATGCACCAGAGTCGATGATCTAGACAGGAGCATTAGTTGTTGCAGTATTGGCAATGGTACCTGACGGAATGCTAGATAAGCAGTAGGAGTGGCCTCATTGGATGTAGTCTCAGAACGTTGCAATATCTCCATCAGGCATGAATATGCAAGAGCTGAGAGTTGAACAGTCTGTCAAGTAGTGTCATGTGTAGATGCATCAGGTGTTGTGTTATCATAATCAGATGACAAGTGAGTCTGTGGTGGCATCACAAATTTCACCCAACACTTCTCAGAAGGGTGATTCATTTTCTAGCAGTGCATACAAGGTACACGGTTGTGACCACAATCCTGACCAGAGTCATAGACACCTTTGGAGGAACCACCCTTGTAGCTGAAGCGACATCCTCGTCTTAAATAAACGTTGAGTTCTCCATAGGTTGTGGAGGCTACGGGCGAGTATTGGAATTCTCAATCTACTGCAGACGTCAAAATACGACTGATGGACGAAAGTGTGTCTGATGTGAGGAACTATTCCTTCACATTCTGATATCGTGGATGCACGCCAGCAAGAAACATATATACTTGTCCTTCCCCTCTCTCTGTCATATTTTTCGTAAAACAAGCCGATTGGAATATAACAAATTCCTCATTGGTGGCCTGAAGATGGACTTCCATCCCTAGGTGGCGTTGCCCAAGTTGCATGGTGTCGCGGAGGCCTTGTACGAGGCCCTAGGTGGAGAGGGGACCCACGCAAGGAGGGGGACGACAGAGCTAGTAGTGGTGGAAGGGACACTTAGCTCAGAACTCTAGTCTAGGACCATTGCTCTGATGCCATGTGGAGAAAGATGCGAGAATGAATTATCTTTTCCATAGGATGTAGGGTTTCTTATATAGTACGAAACCCTAAGAAGCAAAAAACAACAGAATGACAATGGTACCCTTGAGGAGTTTACAAAGTAAAAAATAAAGTGACTCTAACAATAACTCAAACAAAGGTGATACATATTAAAGATGGATTACACCTATCACAACAAAAGTATTGCTTAGATATTCTTAAGGGGTTGTCCTACCAGGGATGCAAAACATTTGGCATCCCAGCAGAATTGCGAAAACAATCTACATCTGTTGATCCTGAGTTTGAGGATACTACACGTTATAGAAACCTAGTGGGATTGGGAAAATTGCTCTACCTTTTTGCACTAGGCTAGATATATCCAATGTGAGTAGAGCTAGCCAGCACATTGAAAGACTTCTCTATAGTCATTGCCAGGATGTTCTTCTTATACTTCGATATTTGAAGGAATCTCCAGGGTGAGGCCTCTTCAACGGAGCCAATAACCACAATGATGTCACCGCTTATGCAGATACAGATTATGCTAGTTCACCTAAGGACCAACGCTCCACTACAAGTTATGCTATGTTTGTTGTGACAACCTAGTTACAAGGTGGAGCAAGAAGCAGACATTGGTTTCTAGATCGAATGCAGAGGCAGAATACAAGGCGATGGCCCAAGTTACTTGTGAGATTACTTGACTTGTCTCCTTTCAGCAGGAGCTTGGACTTCCTGTTACCACTCCCATATCTTTATATTATAACAACAAATTTGCTATATACATCGCTACCAATGGTGTATTCCATGAATGGAATAGCCATATTAAAGTTGATTGTCACTTCATTTACAATACAATATGAACAGAGAAGATCACTACTCCTCATGTCTCCACAGATCTTCAGCTCGCATATATATTCACGAAGGCGCTACCAAAGAAACGCCTCTCGTGGATGATTTCCAAGTTGGGCATGATCGATAGATATGCTCCAACTTGAGGAAGAGTGTTAGAGATATTTTATTATTGGACTATTTCTCTTCATTTATTTATTGAGTCTTGTAACCCCTTTGGATCTTTATGTAAATTACTCTTTTGGCTCTCTAGAGTTTCACGTTATATAAGAAACCACATATTCCTTGAATACAAGGACAAAGCCTTTTCCCACAATTAAAAAGGGTCAACTACATGGATTAATTGCCTCCATTCAGATCTATTTTGGGCCATTCTTGAGCTTAAATCCAAATAACTAATATCCCTTCGGATAGTCTCATTTCAACACTTCTTGAGCCTTCTCGTCCTCTCTTAACCGCTCATCAATTTGATACCTCTATAATTCGAACAATTTTAAATGTCTCATTTATTCTTATAAAGAAGTATCACAATGCTTCTCCTCCATTCTTCAGGCATTTTCTTGCTTCGCCAAATAACACTGAATAAATTTGTGAGCCAAGTAAAATCCTGTTAATCTAGGATTCTCCAAACTTCTATAGGAATGTCATCAGGTCCTACCCTTTTCTCATGTTTTAATAACCTTCAAAGCCTCCTCTACTTCCTTTGTATCTGTCTATAGTTTGCACGACTCACGTAACATTCGTTACTAGTAATATCTTCCAAAGTAATTTCTTTATTCCCTTCCTTAATGAAAAGCTTATGGAAATACTGCTTCTATCTAGTCTATGTATCTTTTTGAGTAACAAGCGCATGCCCTTCCTCATTTTTGATGCATTTCACTTGAGAAAGATCTTTGGTATTTCTTTCTCTTGCTTTGGCCAATCTGAATGTAACCTTCCAACCGCCTTCGAGTAAAGCTTTTTGTAAAAAAACTTCATAAGCTTTCGACTTGACTTCACTTATAGACTTCTTTGCTTCTTTTTTCGATATTTTGAAGTTTGTGATAGCTTCCTCTGTTCTATCCTTATACATAGCTTTAAAGCAAACTCTTTTAATTTTAAGCTTCTCTTGCAGCCCTTCACTCCACTGCCAAACCTCCTTTTACTCTAGAACTCCTCCCTTAGACTCGCCTAGCATCTCTTTGGTTACCCATCGGATACAAAATGATACCTTCACCCACATCTCCTTTTCACTTTCGTTACAGTATCAAGATAAGTCTTCTAAAACCTTCTCTTTGAAGCTTGATTGCTTCAATTGAAGATTCCACCATTTAGTTTTAATGATCTTGAGAACCATCGTCTTCTTTGCCAACAGTTTTATTTGCATATCCATGACTAGCAAGCGGTGTTGAGATGTCAAGCTCTCTCTTGAGACTTTGCAGTCTCTGCAACACAATCGATTTCTTCTCATCATCACGAAGTAATCTATTTGTGTTTTAGTCAGACCACTCTTATAAGTAATTAAATGCTCCTCCCTCTTCTTGAAGAGAGTGTTTGCTATAAAAAGGTCATAAGTAGTTACAAAATCCAGGATAACTTTACCCTCTTCATTTCTATGATTTTATACCCGAAGCCATGGCCTCCACGAACACTAGCATAAGCTGAAGCATCATTTCCCACATATCTATTAAGATCTCCACCTAAGCAAATCATCTCTCTTTGTGGTATTTGTTGCATAATCTTATCCAAATCCTCCCAAAAAGCTTGTTTAATCCTTTACTCTAAACCAATTTGCAGCCCATAAACAGGAATTATATTCATAACTTCTTCCAGCATCAATTTTAGCAAAATAATCAGATCCCCAAATCTTTGCACCTCATCAACGAATTTGTCTCCGACTAGTTTACTTTACGCTAGTTGTCGGCTATCTAACACAACCCTCCTCAATTTACTCGAGCTTGGGACTGGCCATAGTTGAGTTGAGTTAATCATTCTCATATCTCTTTCTCCGCAGGAGCAAATCATTGGATTCAAACAAGTTAGAATCATGCATACATTCCCTCCCCCTACTCCGCAATCTTTTTAGGATAAATTACAAAAAAAGAGCCAAAGTTTGGGGTAAATATAGAAAAAGGGTTGATGGAAAAATTCTAACAACGTGAGACCTGGATTTTGGCAGTAATAAACCTTAGTAAAAGACATTCTAATTTATCATGAAATTGATAAAACTAATCTAATATATATATATATATATATATATATATATATGATCTACATAATTTAAGGTTTGGTTTTGATAAACAATGTCTTGAACGCTACACACTTGTTAATTTTTATTATCAAATGCTCACCTAGGACAACTAGCATAAAAAATAGTCAGATCTTTTAGCATAGATTTGAGCAAGAATCCATTTGACCCTACTTAAAGTTGGGAGAAGGCTTCACCATTTTCTTTAGCTAATACAATGAAGATGATGTGAAGTTCGTTCAAGTCTCTAGCTAATAAAGAACTCAAGATCTGCATACATTCTAAATCATATAATCACATCTGGCTTGTCCTCGAATTCATTCTGATTCATGTAGTTTTACACGCATTAATTTCACCTATTGAATATGTTTTCCCTCAATACATTTCACTTTAAATGGTATCACATGCATTCGTTTCACATTGAGATTCATTGTCTTAATCCCTTATGATATCACATGCATTCCTATGCATTCATTTGACTGCATATGGTAATGAATGCATTAATTTCACCCCTTGTGATATCCCATTTCTCTCTTGTTTCCTTTATCACTTAGAATTTGTGTTAAGTTTCCTATATTCGAAACAGATAAGTTCCTATACCATAAAAATGTCTAACCTTACCATCACCGTCCCATGTCCCACCTCCTTATAAATCACACATCCTCCGGATGCAAGCCCTGACGCAACAAATTCAACTTTCCATAAAAAATTATGCAACACAGTCTGCAGTTACCAAAGACAACAATCATGAGCACATCTTTGAGAGGATCTTAGAGTTTTCATTCTTTCTGAAAAATCTAAAGGGTGACTACTAGAGGTTATTAGTCATCCCATTAAATGAACAAAACAGAAATTGGTTTACAAACCCTCCTTCAATAATCAAACTTCCCACGTGCGACCACTTTTTTAGGGAACACACCATTCTCTCATATTGCACCCCTTCCAAGACTACATTGTTGCGGCATCCAAATTTCCCAAGCAATTGCATAAGAACATGCTCTCTCCGAATTCCTCGTGTAGATTTTAACACGTCACCCACCCTTCCCAAACAGTCTTCCAGAACACCTCCTAGTAGGATGTACTTGATCATGTGAACGTTGCCGAGTTCCAAATTTATTGTGCAAGATAATACTTACAAAATATGCATATATTCTTGCACCTTTCTGTACCAAGATCTTGACAAAGTAAATTTTGTATCCACGTACTCGTACTTTTGTTTTTTTAGGCCAAAAAAGAGGGAAACACGTCATGGTGTCCATCACAAATAAATTAATTCAAAAGGGAAAGAAAAAACTTAGAGGATAGTCTTAGCATGAAAATTTACATTTTCGGCATACAAACATTTAGAAACAAAGATCACATCATTTCTAACTAACCAGATTTTTTGAGACCATCTAGCTAACCAGATTGCCCACACAATAGCTATCGGGAGTAGAATCTCCTCATTGGGTCGAATTTGGTCGCGTGGAGCAAGTCCTAAAAACTAACCAAGTTCTGAAAGTTAGGCCACACGATTCCAAGATCCTGCTACGCCATGGACGATTGTCCGCACTAGAAGAAGAGGTGATCAATCGTCTCTACCTCACCATCGCAAAGAGATCACGTCTGCAAGGCACCATCAAATAATTTAGCACATCGATCTCTTGTCAGGATTCACCCTCTCCGCATGAGCCATAAGAAAACACCAATCCTGCTTGTCACATTGCGATCCCAAATGAACTTACAGTCACGACTCACTTGGACCTCTGGTGGACTTGGCAGTCTGTCCACCGTCTTATAGGCATATTTCGCTAAAATATCACCATCCCTCCAACGCCAATGATCTTTGCCCTCAACTCGATCCTTGCACATGGCTCTGAGAATCTAGAAGTTGAAGAAGGTCCTCCAGATGCTGCTAAGAAAAATCCACCAGAAAAGAAGGCGTCCATAGGTCATTCTCCCAATAGTCCGCATCCCTCGCTTTTGTGCACACATTTCCCTCATTGTTGCGATATTTGTGACCATTTCCATCTTGAACACCATTGGCAACCACTGTCCCTTTAAAGGGTCTTGCTAGTGAAGTGGTTTGTGTTGGATTGAGGTTCAAAACTCGACCTTCTAAAGTAGGTACGTCGTCGATGGAGGAGTCATACACTCTTCCGCATTGTTTTTTAGCACTCCACATTAGAAATCTAGGGGCATTAAACTATGTACCAAGCGAGTAAGCTATCACAATTATGGCAATCGATCAATTTTTGTGGCTTTTGAGCGGGAACACCGGGGGACTTGACTTACATAATCAAGCAAATCAGCATGTTCACCTTCACTGGATTCAACACACAAGTAGCTTTCATGACCAAGGAATACCACATTTACATGACCTCCGACGGGTAACTAATCTCATGTATTATATCTGCATATCCAACAAGAGTCTTTCGAGCTATCTTAATCTGATGGAAATTCACATCTGTGCTGAACAAAAGGATTAACATGGCTGGCTTGAGTGTCCAGAAGATCCCTCATCTTGTCGAGGCTATCCATGCCAACGTAACCCGTGTTGCGTGATGCAGCCAATGTATTGGAATGTGAGAGGCGTACTTGTTTTTTGTCTGAGAAATTACGGGCGCAAAGACCCAGCTGTTTATTTGTTTCACTTTTCTCTTCTAATAAATTTTGCTTGTTTAGATCATTCAAGTTGAGACTCGGTAGAGATAAATGGAATTGAGAGACCGTCTCCAAGAGTAGAGTAGAAAAGCTCTATGAATTGCAACAACAAAGATTGGATACCCTTCCAAAAAATCGAGGGACAAAAAGACAGGGGATGCATCATGCCACTCTAAGCACGGATGCCATAAATCCTACGAATGAGCCTGGAGCACAAGTCATCATTTCTGCACCAAATTCTTACAACCTACTTCAGTAGCAATGCTTAGTTCAAGGTCTCCATGCGAGAAATCCCAAGGTCACCAGCCGCCTTTGGGAGTGTGATAGTATCCCAGTCTGTCAAGTGGACCCCTCCACCATCTTGACCTGACTTGCCCTAGAAGAAATGACACATAATCATCTCAATGCGACAGCGAACACCAACAGGAAGAAGGCGTGAAAACATAAAGAAGACAGGAATCATCGAGAGCACACTTTTCACCAACACCAGCCAACCACCACGAGAGAGGGTTGTCGCCTTCCATCTTCATAGCTTCTTCTTAAATTCTCAATCACAGGAAGCCAGTATGCGATTCTAAGTCTGCCACAAGACAAGGTAGCCCAAGATAATGGATAGGAAGGGATCCAACCGTTGTGTCTAGCTCTACACTACATGTCACCATAGTTGTTTCTGATAAACCAAAGAGTATCACAGTCAACTTGTTTCGATTAAGATTAAGACCTGAGAGTTCACCAAAGTGTCGAGAGTCGCATCCATCTCTCTTGCCTCCTCCCTACCACCTTCAATGAAGAAAATGGTATCGTCAACGTACTGAAGTAGGGGGATGGAGATGTCTTTTTAGGGTAAAACCTGCAGAAAGTCCATGGCATGTTACTTGACCAAACATGCACGCCAACATATCCCCGGCAATAACAAACAACATAGGGTAAAGGGGGCAACCCCACCTCACACCGTGTTGAATTGAAAGAAACCCCTCTCTGGGTGTCAATTAACAAGCACCGAATATGAAGCTGTGGTGACACATTTTTCATCTAGGTTATTCAAACTTTAGGAAAACCCTGCCTAGCCAACACCACCCACAAAAAGCACCAATCCACTATGTCACAAGCCTTTGAGAAGTCAATTGAAAGAAACCCCTCTCTGGGTGTCAATTAACAAGCACCGAATATGAAGCTGTGGTGACACATTTTTCATCTAGGTTATTCAAACTTTAGGAAAACCCTGCCTAGCCAACACCACCCACAAAAAGCACCAATCCACTATGTCACAAGCCTTTGAGAAGTCCAGCTTCCATAGAAGACCGCATACCCGATGTCTTTTCCAGTCCGCAATTATCTCAGTGACCATTGCAAATCTGGCCCATTTATTCTTGGTTAGAAAACTGACTCAAATTGGGATTTTCACGTCCGACATAAACATGTAATATAGAATTATGTCATTACCGGTTTGTAGGCTTGTCGCACTGTAACTTCACTATCTTATCACATCCAACAGTCATTTCCATGTGTCGGGCCCTTTAGAGGGTTTATGGCTTCCATAAGCTCAACAAAATCCTAGAAGCGTTGCTCTGAAAAGTCTATGTGAAAGGTGTCTAGCCACACACCATCCTCCCAAACTTTTGTATCTCAATATGTCGCCAATGCAAAAAGATATTGGAAACATACGACAAAGGTCTTATCGTCAGTCCAATCATCCACCCTCTATGCAAAGGAACACCCACTACCCAGTACATAGTGGAAAAAGCAATGGAAGCTGGGGCAGAACATAGCACATTCCCTTCCAAAATAAAAAAATATGAAGTTGTGGGTGAGGATCTATGAATCGCTAAGCATATATGCTATATGTTTCCCAAAATAGTCCTCACCAACCTTAGCAATATATTATTAGGGTTTAGATTTCCAAACTCCATATAGTAAATATATATTGGTGGGTTAAGTGGATCCAAGCAGTGTCCCCTAGTTATAATTTGGGTTGTTTGAGTGGACTGACCACAAGACATTAGACCTACCAATCAACCAAGGTTTGAGACATCGATATTGTATCGATCAACTCGAAAAGAGATATCGGGGATATATCGACGATATCTGTGAAAATCTCGAACATGACTCAAACAAGTGATTTCCCCGTAAATTAAGATACCTGAAATATAATATATAAATCATAATGTGTTTTTAATAGTGGGATTAACTACTAAAGCAAAATCCCAAACAAATCGACCAAAAAAAGAGTGATATTAAGCAATATCGGCCCAATATCGATGGTATGGGTCAATATCAGCCAATATCATGGAAACCTTGTACTCAAAACATCAAATTTTGACCGATATGAGAAAAATACCGATATCTCAGGTGATATCAATTGATATCTTGTAAACCGATATACATGTTAATATCGAAATCCCCTTCCCGTCAATAACTGATATATCGATGATATATCATAAATATATCATAATATTTAGTACTATGCAATCAATCCAACCAATGAAGGAATATTGTTTGCGCTCAACCCACCAAAATCCAAATGATCCAATTTATTTAACCTAATTTCAATGGTTTGGCTACAGATTATTTGGGTTAACCTTGAAAATGATCAACCCTAATACAAGATATTTGTATTAACACTAAAGTGTAGTAGTATTCCTTTCTCAAAGTTCTCTAGAGAGAAACTCATTGCGAGTTCCATCCTCCTTTTGTTGCGCACCCAAGATTATGATGTTTTTGAGGTTCCTATGAGAGAAAACTTGCTTTCCAACGTGCTTGTATGAGAGATTCATCTTGAATTTCAATATAGGAGATACCCAATTTCAATGTCTTAAAGGACAAGGCTCGTTTTTTTTCTTGAGACCAAAGATGGAGAACACATTGCGGTGTTTGTCCCAATTTATTAATAATTAGTCAGCAAAGTACAAGAAAGCTTACAACAACAAAGATTTGAGAAGACTCTTGGCATTGTAGATTGCATTTTCCGGATAAAAACGATGTGACGAAAAGAGTACGCTATTTCTAGCTAACCAAATTGCTCAGGTAGTCGCAAGTGGCCGTCGTAGTTCCTTGTTACTACGGTCATTTGCCTCAAACAAGGAGTTCCAGAACAAATCCAGATTCTAAGTGTTTAGTCAGCCGCCCTCCAACTCCAACCAAATTGGGGATGTCTTCTCATACTGGAAAAAAATGATCTATTGTCTCAATTTGTGACTCACAGAGAGGACATTTGCTCAAGATGTCCTGGAAAAGCCTTACACAATGGTCCCAAGTCATGATCCATTTTCTATGGAGCAGCCACAAAAAAAACCAATTCTACATGGTATCTTTAGCTTTCAGATGAAATTGCAACCACGAATCACAACATCTGTCCTTGGTGGAGCAGGATTGGAGAGTGTACTGTAGGCTCGCTTGACAGAGAACGAGTTATTCTTCCACACCTACTGATCCCACTCATTGGTTGGTCCATCAACCTGCCTCAGAGATCCAGAAGCACAAGAAAATCCTCAAGACGTTGATCAGAGAAGTCTGCCTGAAACGATGGCATCCAATTACCGTCAAGCCAACAATCCACCACCTTTGCATCTTGGTTAGAAGCCAGAGCAAACAGTCAGGGGAATATGAAGGAGAGCGCTCACCCGATTGTCCAATTATCAAGTTAGACAACAAAAGCAGAACCATCACTCAAGGACGAATGAAAGAGCTCTTGAAAATGGTGTAGCACTGATCTGACGCCTTTCCAAAAGGCAGAATGCCGGGGGTTCTGTTGTTGAGTGAATGCGGTCTGGACTCTAACGTTATAAATGTTGCGTATGAGCCTACAACAAAGGTCTTCTCCTCTCCCCCAAATCCTGCTAACCCATTTCAACAGAAGAGCCCCTTTCATAGATTCCAAGCGTAATCCCAAGACCACCTGCCTCCACAGGCATAGTAACAGTATCCCAGTCCACCAGGTGTATTCCATGGCTATCATGCCCCGACTTACCCCAAAGGAACCTCCACGTGATCCTCTCTGGTCGGTGCCTTATACCAATGGGTAGAAGACAGGAAGACATAAAATAAATAGGAATAATAGAGAGAACGGCCTTTACGAAAACCAGTCTTCCCCCATGTGACAAGATTGATGATTTCCAGCCTGGAAGCTTATTCTCCAGCTTCTTAATAACATGGAGCCAGTCGGACAACTTTAACGTACCAACTGTCAGAGTTAGCCCGAAGTAGCGGATCGGGAGGGAGTCACTCTCAGTGCCTAGTGTCGTGCAACATAAATTAGTAACTAACATAAGATATAAAGTAATATACACGGATGAAATAGTAATATTTCATTGTTGTATTTCGTTTCATGATCATTTTTCCGCAAGAAATCATTGAATGGAAGTTTCTCTTTCCAAAACTAACTCCCCATTTTAAGGGAAATAATATAATTAGAAACCAAAATGTCAACCGTGTTGGCGTACTTCCAAAATCGTCCTCCTTTAAAATAAGCAACTCCTCAATTGAGCATACATGTGGATGGCCTACGTTTGGTGTTTATCACAACTTTAATGGGTACAGGACCCATTGAATAAAATCCATATATATATATATAGGGAAAAAACGAAGCTACCCGTGTGGGGTAGCCAAATTAGCTACATCTACCTTTCCTTTTTTATTTTTAATGATATTTAGTGACATTTAGGGAATTTAGATCGCATAGTATCAACATGTTTTCATTCAAAATTCAACTAAATTCGAGACTATTATCTCATACATCAAGGTTATCAAAATTTAACAGAAATGTATGCTTTTCATGATATTTGAAACATATATTATTCTTATTAGCCTAACTTAATCCACCCACATGTTATTAAAAAATACACAAAACTTTTTAAAAAAATAAGGGTGGGAATAGATAGCCAACTTGGCTATCCCACATGGGATGTGTGTATCCCCACTCCATTTGTATTCTTTGAGAAATTTATATGAAGATCTGCTCTGACTCTCATTGGGTCCCTTCTCCCATGGAGTGGCTAAATTAAAAGGTTGAGTAAATGTTTCAACGGAATGAAAATACATGACTTGAATGATTATGGAAATTAAATACAAATCCGCAGTGCACAAAATCGGAGACGAAATGATGGCAGGAAACTGCGAACTTATGCACCGTTTTATCCACAAGATCTGTCAACCCAACTAGTTAATGGACTGCATGGATTTCTTTCGACGTCTAAACCAACTACCGCATAACAATCCACGGCCAAAAGATAAAGAGAAAAATGTAGGAAAGGCAGGCTCGTTACCAACAACAGGGTGGAAACAGCTTTTAGACCTGATTGGGTTGAAGGAGCGGTGTGACGACGTGGCGGAGGACGCGGCTGAGTGACGGTGAATATGGTGGAGAGGAGACGATGGTTGGCGATGGCACGGGCTGGGAGATGGCGGGTGGGGGCGGCGGCGTTGGCGAGGAGCGGCGGCGGGGTGAGGCGATGGCGGTGGTGTGTTAAATATAATTTCGTCACTTTCAAAATTCCGTGATATTTTTAGGATTTCTTACCATTGTGCTCTCGAGAGATTCTGCAATTACAGCTCCTACTTTTTTCGCAATAGCACTTGTGTCTATGTATTCTTATAAAATTCACAATTGTTATTTTATCTTATTAATAGTGATATATGTGTAATAATAGAAGAGTAGAACGATAAATTTTGTATGAATATAGGGGCACAGTGTTATTGAAAAAAAAGATTGGGACATATCTATATTTGCATAATTTTTGAAGAGATCAAGTGTAAAAATCCTCATTTTTTGTGTTGAGTTGATTCTTGAATTCTTTACATACTTTTGTTGCACTTTGAAATATGTGTATTTGACAAAATTCTATGATAAAATTTACATATAGTTGTAATTTTATACCAAGCTTTAAGATAATACGATTGAATGATCGAAGGGAAGGAAAATTGACTAGCATGTGTCATGTTTTCTTCAATCGTTTTACAAGGTATGAGATCCTTTATAAAAAGACGTTGGAGTTACATCATTGTATAATTATTTTTACAATATTAAATTATAAATCATTGGTTTTTCTTTTTATCGAGCCAACTACACGTTTTATAAATACTTATCTATCAATTCACATAGATAGAAATTAGAATCCAACTCACCCCTCTCTTTAATCAATCAATTAGAACACTATTTTTTTTACAAATGCTTGGCTACTCAATTCTTTACTTTCAAGGTAGTAGTATTATTAATCATTAGATAAAAGCTCCATCGGCGACCTCCCCAACTCCTCCCCACTCCCTCTGCGAAGTAGCCCACTCAGCCACCATGTTGTTGGCAAGGATCCATCATGGCTCGATTGACGTCCTTCCCTCTTGCTGGCGGGATCGCACCTACATCGTTGGACCTACTCCCTCGCCTCAAGCTACCTCCCTATTTTGGTCGAGAGTTCGGTTGAAATCCTGGAGTGAGCTATGATCCGTAGATGGATGATTCATTGGCTTAAGGCCCACTAATAATTCAAAGTAGCTATTATCTTGCTTTGTTTGATTCCTTACTTAACTTTTTCTTTCTCGTCATCGATTCCCATGAGAGGCTTATGGGATCTAGTTGGATGGATGGGAAGAAAGGGAGGGTGTCATGGGCTATAGGTTAAACATCTCATGGTCCCTTTATACTATAAAAGTATGTTATCAAATATATTTCTTCCTTGAAAATATTTAAGGGATGGGTGATGAGCAACAAGAGAAGCAAACTTCAAGCTATTGCCCACCTACTTCCACCTTTCCTTACTGTGAGGAAGGCAAACCATGCATGCCTATATATAAAGGGACAGAGAACGCCCCTCATCGGGAGATAAGGAAGGACAAGAATGAGAGAAGACTCATAGGGGCAAGTATAAATGATGCCCTTTCTCAGGGTAAAGGAGTGGCACAAGACGAAGGGGACCGTAGTGAAGTGAGTGAGGCTAATCCTCATAAAGTATTACACTACACTCCGGACCACGTTTCTTTGAAGAAAGAGGGGCAAGAGGAGACCTTTCCTGATGGGAACTATCTTCCTCCATGAAAGGAAAAGGAGGTTCGTAGAGGGACTAAGGCTTAAGGGTGGAGTGACACAGTTGTTGATTCAAGGGACTAAAGCAGTTATGGGAAAGGAGTTGTAATCGAGGGTATCTTCCCTTCCATCTTTGCTATGAGGGGCAAGGCCATCACCATCCTCCGCCACCATCTTTTGAGAGAAGGCGTCTAGGGACCCCTTTTGCATTCTCTTCTATTCTTTTTAAATCCAAATGAGTAGTTGCAATTTAAAAAAACTTAGTTTTGTTTTGTAATTGTTCCAATTTTTTTATTCTATTTGGTGTAGTCTAGTTTTGTTTTATTTATTCTATATACAATTTGAAAGCATAATTTGAATGCATAATACAATTTGAAGGTGTATCTTTTTTAATTGAATTTGCTTTTTAGTCCATCTAGGAAGTAGGAACCTTTCTGTCATATGTATAATTTATTTATTTTATATACATATTATCTTAAAAATAAAAAATAAAAAAATATCACTCAAGTCTAGGTGAATTTTGAGAATTACAAGCAAGTCCTCGACTTTATAGTTTCATCTCAAAGAGGCCCTAGATTATAATAAAATTGCACTCGCATGGAAGTTTGAAAAATCATAAAAATACCATAGAACTCAAAAAACATTGTAGAGTTAGAAAAATATCTAGAATCTAGTGACGTAGGCTTCACCATTCTTCGAGGTCTTAAACAAAAAAAAGTTAAGGTTTAATCAAGTCCAATAAGGTCACTTTTTTTCCCTCGAAAAATGCAGTAAAATTTTATGTAAAATGCCCGAGCTCATGCGGATTGATGCTCTACTTGTCATGTTCTTTAGTTGATATCCATTGGCTAGTAGTTGCAGAAAATCATCTGAAATTTCTAGGTTTTCATGCATGTATACAAACAACATACAAAAAAACATTTTTAGCATCACAAAAAATCGTAATGTCAATAACTAAACTTTGATTATGGTGGGAGTAAAGTCCAAAAGACTAAAATATTATCATAAATAGATATAATTTTTTTCGTCAAATAAAAGGTGGGATTGTTAGTAACTTAGATTTCCATAATGTCATATAGTAGTATATTTGTTTTTGCATGACTAACTTGTTTCATAGATGGAAACCTGAGATGGGTGCAAAAACCTAAGACGAAAGCAATGAATTTTTTTTATATAGTCGATCAAAGATTGACTACACTCAAAATCAACAAGATACATTATACTTGATAACAACAAACAAGCATTACAAGTGAAAACATAGAATACCATAACTCAGAAGACATATATAGAGAAGATATAAAGTCTTGGAAATGTAAGAAGAAATGGAGGATAAACAAAAATAGATTTGCTAAAATCATCAAGTTAGAAGATTTATATAATTTTTATTTTTGATAAAATCATGCTATATAGCTTTTATATATTCTTAATTAACGAGTAAAAATAAGTAAAAATAAGTTAACTCAAATTAGTCAACTATTCAAATTTTCAGTCATCTAATTTCACCTTAAGTCGACTATTGATTCTTTCTAGCTAATTATTCTTGAATTCCAAAAACTATACTCTAGATTATGTTTTTCATCCTACTATCTACTTTGTCTCAATTATCTAACATATGCATCAATCAACTATTCTAAAATACAATAAGTTACCAAATAGGCATGTTTGTGTAAATAACAATAATTAGCATGTTTTTGTGCAAAAATAAAAGAATAAAGAAATAAATAAAAATAAGGAGATATTTAGAATAAATATCGAGTGACCCAAACCCAAGGGAGGGCCAAGCATTGGCCTGACCGCCAAATAAAACAAGTAGAGAGAGATAGGGCCATTCATCCATCTATATCTTCTTTATGTATATATTTTATTTTCACAAAAATAAAAATAAAAATATGTTTTTAAACCCTTGTATATATTTCTAAAAAAAATAAAAATGAGAAAAATAAAATCAAAATAAAAATAAAATAATTTCTCTCTCTCACCCTTGTACATACCATGTATATATGTATCTATCATTATTTATTTCACTTTTGTAAATAAACAATAAAAATAAAATAAAAATTATTTTATATCTCAAATTTTATATTGTAATTAAATAAAATATAAAATTGGGGTATTTGTGAAAAAATAAGAAAATAAAAATATAAAATACATAGGTATTTTATACTTATATATAATATAATATAATGTATATACCTTAATTTATTTTTCGAAAAAATAAATAATAAATCATTAAAAAATAGTTTGAAAATAAACAAATAATTTTCATTTTGTAAATATTTTTAAATAAAATCGTTTTCTATTTCTTATTTAATTTCCAAATAATTTTGACTCTGAATATTCTGATTGGTCCACGGGGGAACGTTGACCCTAGTCAACTACCCCCCCCCCCCGGACCACTTCTCTTGCGGATCTGGTTTTCGATCGATTTCGCCGGATTCTCCTGAGTTGATCCGACCTCCATCTTCACCATTCCACAGCACCGATTGTCGAGGGATGATCTGCGATCCACGCCCGCCAATGCCTTTAGGGATCCATTCCTCGATCCGCACGCTCGAGCTCCACCATTCACGGACCCTGCAACGTATATAATCCATTGGAGCCACAAATTCTTCCTATCTTCGGCTATTGCCTTCGACCCCAGTGACCTCCATTCTCCTCCTTGAGTGACAACGAGTGTAGGGGAATGTTGCAGTGAGGATTTGAAGCCTTTAACCCTAGGTCCGACGAGCCCTCTCGTCGTGCTCTGCCACCCAGTGAGCCCGAGCCTCTGGAGACGTCGCTCCATCGAGGCGAAGACCCCAGGAGGTAGCTGACCTCCAGCACAGACGCCAGTAGCCATCAGGTACCCTCGATAGCCTCTAGTTTTCCTTAGATTCCAAGTTTTAGATTCCGACCACCTGAGCTTTATCGGACCATTGTGCGTGATCGGACCACCCATCTGACATACCGACCATCTCATCATCTTTGCGAGACTCCTATCCACCTTCCGCGCCCCTCCGTTCCCCCTAGTTCACCCAGGAATAGGGTTCATGCTCTCCTCCACCGTCGCCTTGCCGGAGAGCCCCGCTTCGCCTAGCCTCTTCGCCCATTCCGCCCGCTAACATGCTGAGGCAATTTTCCCTCGACCCAGTGATTGTCCTGTGCAGGTTTAGAAGCCAATAGGCCTCATCTGGAGGTCTAACTGTTGAAGCACAGAGCTCCAGGTACCTTCACCTCGTCGAAGCCTTTCAGGTGTCCTTGGCCTCATCGGAGCCCACCAGCCGTTGCGGAACGTCGTCATCATCATTTCTCCCATCTAAGCAGCTCCGAAGGACCTCCCAGTCGCACGAATCGATCGAGCGAAGCTCGCCACGGCGAGTTCTTCGTGGTTCTTTCTGGGAGCTTCTCCACCGTCGGATAGAGACCACCTCGCTAGTTCTAATTTCGGATGTCCATCATCCGAGGCTCTCATCCGTTAGATCCATCCGAGGATCAGATCTGGTGCGTCCATCGCCGAAGGGGTATCGCCCATTCTCCACCGTCCGATCATAAGTGAAACCCGATCAACTGTTGGATCGCCCATTAATAATAAGGGAATTTACACTTATACCCTATTAATTTCTCGTTTATTTTGTAGTCCTGTAAATATTTTTACCTGTTATTTTTATTTTGGATAATTTATACTCATAACCTCGTACTTATTTTATTTGCAAAATAGTCCCTCTGAATGTTGTTCACGTGGTCCGTCACGTGCTTTTTGGTGTATTTGCACATTTTACCTTGAACTTCGTGATTGTTAATGTTTTGAACGTGTATAAATAGGAATTACATTTATGCCCCTGTTTGACTGATTCACGTGCTGACCTCATGCAGCCTTGGGCAATTTGTAGTTTTAGGCCTAAATTTCTTTCACGTGTTATTATTTGGCCGAATAGTTTTCCATATTTGCAACTGGGTCCCTGTGTGCTGTGCATGTTTGATTGGTTGAATAAAATATCAATTTTCGCCCAAAATTCATGAAATTTGGATACGTGGCCCCTGCCACTGTGTAAAAATTTACATGAATTTTTGGGCCCATTTTGTTTTCATTTTTTATTTTTAAAAATTCAAAAACCTCTGATTTTGCTTCTGTTTGAATTGAAAATTCAACTAAAATATTAAAAACTCTCCAAAAATTCTAAAAAAAATTATTGTTGGCTTCTTTTGTTGTGTTTTTGATTCTGTCAAATTTTTGTTTGATTTGGATTTATAAAAACCTTAAAAATCCAAAAACACTAAAAAACTCATAAAAATTAATAAAATTTCCAAAAAAATACAGCCTTTAGATTCTGGTTGCACATTGATTTGCATTTTTAGCTTTGTTTCATTTCTACAAAATCAATTAAAAATCATAAAATTCTGAAAAAAATACCAAAAACACTTGAAAAATTATAAAATCCAAAAATATTTTATTTTATTTTTTTGAGTATTTTTTCTCTTTTAAATAATTATTTTGTTGTGCTCTTTTTAGTTCCTTTAGTCTTTTTCTTAATTTTAAAAAAAATCACAAAAAACATTTAAAAATATAAAAATCCACCAAAAATATTTTCTTCTTTTTATTTCGAGCCCCGACTACTTCGTAGGTTTTTCGCCAAACCGTGCTCCTTGTGTTCGACCCTGGTAGTTATACCAGGTAAAATAAAATAGCGAGACCGCTATTTACCTTGTTTGATTGATTTTCATATTTGGTGGTCTTCGAGATTCTTGATTGAGTCTGGCCCGAGAGGTTGAGGTCGCAACGACCATTGATAACTTTTTGCCTTAGTCACTCGGATCCTCAGCTCATCAGAATGGCACCGTTGAGCACGGCTTAGTAGTCGGCTTTTTCATTTTCTTTTTCGTTTCTTTCGTGGTTTTCACGACTTTTTCGTTTTCTTTTATTTTCTTTTGTTTTCTTTTTCTTTTATTTTTGTTTTTGTTTGTTTTTATTTCTTTTTATTTTATTTGTGTTTATTTTTATTTTTGCATTTATTTTATTTTATTTCATTTTTCATAATAATTCTAGTCTGACACATCTCTTGTTTATCTTTCTTGCGAGGACCTGAGGATCGAGGCGGCTTTCTTCGGGAAGCCGACGCAACTGCGACATTCGGAGGCAGCTCTTTTCTGCATAAAGCCGCAGGAGAGCGCAAGAGAGAAGAGCAGGAGTGAGGGAGTGTTAGATTAGGTTTAGGTTAGTTTTCCTTTTCAGTCCATTATTATTGTAATAATATAGGGATAGACTCAGACTTTTGTGGTGATTCATCGAGGTCTGTTTCGCCGGGCACCGGTGTGCTCAGGGGACCTCACCGTGGTTTTTCACCGGCTTTTCGATTTTTATTGGTTTTTTCTTTTTTATTTGTTTCTCGAGGATTTAGCCTTAGCTTAGGACTTTTTATCGTCTTGTGATGTAATTAATTAGGGTCCAACCTTAATTATCTTGCATGTTCCTATAGATTGAATAATTGGACCTTAATAAATTAATTAATAATAAAAAGCTAACCTGGTCACTCGAGGGGTCACGTGCCGCTAGAGACCGTATACAGCGTTGGCAGGATCTGTTGTGGCGGACACTGATCGGCATCAGAGACCGGACCTCGACCCCTCCCGCTGACCCGTTAGCTATCGTTCTTCATGTGTAGAAATTTCTGTTAAGGATGATTTCCTCGCTGCATCATTTAGATTAGTTTAATTTCTGTCTTTCAATTATGCGTGGATCATATTGCATGTAGACTGCTGGAGAAAGATACGTCTTTTATCTCATGCATGCATCATTGAGTTTTATCGCGCATCGGCTTTTTCGTCTTCTCCCCCAGTTTTTGGACTTAATAATCATAAAGAGAAACGAAAAATTCGTTAGGCATTGTCTGTTTCTGAAAAGACCTAAAAATCAAAAACCATAAAATTGGGACTGTTTAAGCAAACTTGACTTAAAATCCACTTCACAAAAAAATGTATTGGGAGAGCAACCCCCTCATTGGATGGTTTGAATGGGCGAGAGAGTGACACACACTAGGTTAGAGCCATATCCGACCCTTCTTCAGACTACTGATTTTGAGCTAGTCGTTCTCCAATGAGGATCGCTCCGGTCTCTGGTAAAGCGGGCCGTGATATCCTTAACAGAGCGAGCCGATCGGGTAGACGGTAAATGGTCCGCGGCTTGTATAGGCTGAGAAAGATCTAGTTTGGGATCGGGATAGTCTCCTGGGGGCATTGGATTCCCAACAGCTCGCTTAATCGCTCTGATAGACTGTCTTATCACCTAAATAAAAATGATAAGATAAAAGACTGAACCTTCACGGTCATCAGTTCTGTGTGCGTAGGTGAACCTGGGGTATTATTTGACAATCTTGTTTGTTATTCAGATCTCATCCGCCTTACTCTCCAGATCGAGATGATGGGTCAGAGGTTCCTTAGGCAGCCTATGGCTGCACCACTTTCGAGCACTCGGGCCTGCTCATCTAGGTTGATTTGCGAGAGATGAGACCCGCTCTCCGAACCTGCGTACGACATCCTGTTCCCCCCGACCACCCTTCTACTACCAGTCCTGAGGTGCCCGATCAGAGAGAGCAACAGCCAGTTGATTTATCGACACCTGAGTTTGGATCTTTTGCCTTTGCAGAGACCATGGCCAGCAGCGAGGACCGCACCGATGGTCCCAGAGCAGATCAGACATATGTACTGGACTAGGGTGCGATCAACAACACCCTGTTAGCCTCCCTCGAGATGATGCAGCGATAGATCCACGATCATGGGGCTTTCATGGTTGACATGTGTTGGGAGATGGAGCATATGCGAGCGGATCGAGAGCAGTGCAGACCTGGTGGAGGAGATGGACCCGACGATAGGTAGCCTGAGGAGCCCGTACAGCTAGCAGCAATGCGCCTGATGAGAGAGTTGCACAACCTGGTGCAACTCTGACACATAGATGGATTGTTCTGCCGACTATCGCGGGGGACTTCAAGTTCCCGCCTCAGACCATTCAACTCCTTCCTCGCTTCCACGGACTTGCCACTGAGGAGCCGCACCTTCATCTCCAGGAGTTTGAGATGATCTGCAGTACCGTCCACGACCGCCAGGTGGACGAGGACAGCATTCGGATGATGGCATTTCCCTTCTCCCTCGTCGATAGAGCAACCAACTGGCTGAAGCACCTCGGGAGATTCGTGACTACATGGGAACAGCTCCGGAACGAGTATCTCAACAAGTATTATCCACTTGGCCGGACCAATGTAGATAGGGCCCTGATCAGCAATTTCTCCATGCTCCCCAATGAGCAGTTTCACGAGGCATGGGATCGCTTCAGGGAGTTTACAGATCGGTGCCCCCATCATGACATTTCGAAGCCGAACCTTGTTCAGAGTTTTTTCTGCGGGCTTACACCGCAGCTGTAGGGGTTAGTGAATGCATCCTGTGGAGGATCATATTTTGCCAAGGATGAGGATCAGGTCTGGGCCATCTATGAGGAGTTGACCAAGAACTACACGGTTATGTCACAGACCCGCCTCTATACACAGGGGAAGACCCAGCCACTGACAGTGTCCTATCAGAGGATAGCACATGTCAATTCCAGTCCCTCTACTTCGTCAGCGGCAGCAGCACAGGCAGAGTTGACAGTCGCATACATGGGTATTATCAGCGAGAAGCTGGACCGGATCGAGTTGATCGAGAAGAAGCAGTGCCAGGACATGTTACAGATAGATCAGATGGCACAGACGCTGAGTGCCCTGAAGACCCAGATCATGTGTCTCCAGGAGGCATAGACGGCTTCTCAGCCCCGCCTCAGGTTACAGGCAGACCCAAGCAGCAGCAGCAGCAACAGCATGACCTCTACCCAGTACCGATAGGCCCACCATGTCCAGCGGAGCTGTATCAGCAGCTGCAGCAGCAGTACGTCCAGTCGCCACCATCGCAGGACAGCCAGATGGTGGTGTATCAGCTTGACCAGCCCCTGGCAGTACTCCCACCACCTACCTACGAGCAGGAGCCATTGATGGATGTCAACAGGATATGGTATGACCGACCCCAGCCTGGGATCCGACGAGACCATCCCGGATTTCGATGGACTACTGGAGGTACCAGTTCCCAGCAGCAACCTCCAGTTCAGGGTGGCTAGTACAGCCAACAACGAGAGCAACGAGAGTAGCCCCAGTTCCCAGCACACCAGCAGCAGCCACACCAGTCCTACCATCAGCATGGTCCTCGTCCCTATCATCAGGAACTATCTTGGAGGCAGCCACAACAGCCTCAACAGTATCACTCCCAGCACCCTTATCTCTCTCACCAGCAGCAGCCTCATTACTAGAGAGGCCACCTGTCAGGTTCACATGGGCTTGCCTATGAGAACCCCACCTTGGACGACTTAGCCCGCCTCATCTCCGAGCAGCAGACCACTTTCTGATGGGAGATAGACGAGTTCAGACAGGAGATGAGAGATATTGTGAAGGGGAAGGCCGCCATTCCTGCCCAGATCGAGCCCAATCCGAACAACCTCAAGAGGAAGTCTAAGCAGGTAGAGTTCACAGAGACTACCACTCCTAGTGATTCCCTTGGTGATATTACTGCATACATGTTTAATGTTGATTTTGTTACGCTTAGGAGCGGTAAGATGCCAGCAGGTGGCGCCTCGTCTGAGGGACGACCCCACGCAGCTTCAGGAGCGCCAGACGAGGAGGAGAGAAGTGATGATGCCGATCATGATCATGATGATGACAGTGGTGCTGATGCCACTGAGGATGTTGTTCCAACCAACGGTACTGATGCCGTCGCTTCACCAGATGGAGGAGGTGGTACTAATGCCACCATTGTTGCTGAGCCAGAGCGCAGTACTGATGCTGCTATTCCAGATGTCGAGGGTGGTGCTTACGCCAACATTTCCAGTTCTTCTCCTGTTGTTTTTCCTCCAGTTGATGTATCTCAGGATGCTTCTGTGAATAAAGGAAATGGCTTATTATTTGTGAGTCCATCTGTGTTACTTGATGATGATTGTATGGATTCTAATTTGCCTGAGCAGCATAGACCCGATCCTAGTCCTTCATCTGAGAAGGACCCAACCGTCCCCTTTCCCCAAGCACTCTGCTTGGCTAAGCGGACCAAAGAAAATGCAAAAAAGTCCCACCAACTAGAGTTCGGCCAGCAGATGATGGACCGATTTCACATACAGCTGACTCTACAGGAGTCCTTAGAGCACATCCCTCTCTTCTAGAGATCCCTCAGAGACAGGACCACCATTCGGACGAAGCGGAGGAACCACCAGTCTCAGATCCATGTGCTCACTCATGCCACTTGCTTCACCATCCAGAACCGTCTGCCAGCCAAGAGGCCAGATGCAGGAGCCCCTTATGTCAGATGCCACATTCATGAGCAGAGGTTCGACCGTACTCTATTAGACAGCAGGTCTTCGATCAACCTACTTCCGGCAGCCTTACTCGACCGATTCGAGTTGGGCCCTCTACGACAGAGCAGGGCAGTCCTTTAGTTTGCTGATCGATCTGTCAAGAGGCCGAAGGGGTTGCTGAAGGATGTTGTCATCATGATTCAGAGATTAAAATTCCCCGTGGACTTCGTTGTGTTCGACATGGAGATCCCTGAGTCTGTGACCAAACCCCCATCATTTTAGGATGTCCCTTCTTGGCCATAGCCAAGGTAGTATCTTACCATGATAGCGGGAAGGTATACTTTCACGTTGAGGGCGAGAGTATACAAATAGAGACGATCGAGGAGACTAGAGCTAGAGATTCAACTTGCTCAGAGCTGCCTTCAGATTCAGAGCAGATGGTAGAGGTAGGGCGAGACATCTACCGGGACTGTGATTTTGTGATTACAGATGAAGAGGCAGTTTGGTCCGATCCAGTTTCACGAGCCATCCTCTCACCTTCAGATCCCACTGATGTGCAGATGCCAGTAGAGGAGAGCTTGGAGAGCACATTCCTGGTCCAGGTTACATTTCAGGCAGCAGAGCCGGTTCCTGATCACGAGGCAGATTCTTCTTTTGATACTGATTCAGATCCCTCGGAGTCAAACATAGATTGGGCAGAGTTTGATGATTTGATACCATGTCTGACTTCCACAGATCCAACAGCTAGGGTGGAGACCGATTCCATGCAGAGCAGAGACACACCAGCCGAGCAGTCTTCACCAGATTTAGATTTTCAGTGAGAGTTATCATTCTCCCATGCAGATTTGGTCGCATTCACTCAGACTTTTCAGAGGACAGATCTGCCAGCACCCAGTTTTCCAGAGCTGAAGCCCTTACCGTCATCGCTAAAGTATAGGTTCCTCGCGGGTGAGCATGAGATGCACCCAATCATTATCTCAGCAGATTTGACTGGATAGCAAGAATCCCGTCTGATGGGGGTTCTTGAAAAGAACCGCAAGGCAATATGATGGAGCGTAGCCGATCTCCAAGAGATAAGCCCGGCCCTGTGCTCACACCATATCTATCTTGAAGAGGACGTGAAGCCGTCACGTGAGTTCCAGCGGCGACTGAACTCGTACCTTCGAGAGGTTGTCATGAAGGAGATCTCAAAATGGTGGAGCGCCGATTTTATCTATCCCATTTCCGACTCCAAGTGGGTCAGTCCATTGCATGTGGTGCTGATGAACGTGAAATCCGCCTCTTTAATGATCGATAATTATAGTATAGGAGACAAATTTCGGTCGATCAAAATACCACAAACTTTGAATGTTGTGGAATATTTTTACTTGGCAAGTCTACCAAGATCGAATACATGGAACGGTGATTTTAGTTGCGTGGTCTTAAATTCAAATTAAATAATTAATTAATGTTGATTAATTTCTGTGTTGAGATGAAAGGACTAAACAAGCTTTTTGGGAGGATCTGGATAAGATTTTACAAGGAATCCCACAAAGAGAGATGGTTTGCATAGGTGGAGATCTTAATGGACATGTGGGAAAAGATGTTTCAGGGTATGCAAGTGTGCATGGAGGACATGGTTTTGGGGATAGAAACGAAGAGGGAAAAGTCATTCTGGATTTTGTAACTGCATATGGTCTTTTCATAGCAAACACTCTTTTCAAGAAGAGGGAGGAGCATTTAATTACTTATAAGAGTGGCTAAACTAGAACACATATAGTTTACTTTGCATTAAGGAGAAGAGATCGATTGTGTTGCAAAGATTGCAAAGTAATCCCTGGAGAGAGTTTGACAACCCAACATCGCTTGTTAGTCTTGGATTTACAAATAAAAGGGCTGGTAAAGAAAAGGAAGGTTCCTAAGATCACTAGAACTAGGTGGTGGAATCTTCCGCTGAAGCAATCAAGCTTCAGGGAGAAGGTTTTAGAAGACTTATCGTGGGATTGTAGCGGTAGTGCAAATGAGATGTGGGAGGTAGTAGCATCTTGTATCCGAAAGGTAGCCAAAGAGATGCTAGGCGAGTCAAAAGGAGGAGCTCCGGGTTAAAAGGAGGCTTGGTGGTGGAGTGAAGGGATGCAAGAGAAGCTAAAAATTAAAAGAGCTTGCTTTAAAGCTCTGTCTAAGGATAGAACAGAGGAAACTGTCACAGACTATAAAATAGCGAAGAAGGAAGCAAAGAAGGCTGTAAGCGAAGCTAAGTCAAAAGCTTATGAGGTTTTGTATAAAAATCTCAACTCTAAGGAGGGCCAGAAGGATATATTCAGGTTGGCCAAAGCAAGAGAAAGAAAGACCAAAGACCTTTCTCAAGTGAGATGCATTAAGGACGAGGAAGGTCACGTGCTTGTTACTCAGAAGGATATAGAGACTAGATGGGAGCAGTACTTCCATAAACTTTTCATTGGAGAAGGAAATAGAGAGATCACTTTGGGTGATCTAGCTAGTAGTGAAAGTTACTTGAATCGTGCATGCTATAGACGAATACAAAGAAAAGAAGTAGAGGAGGCTTTGAAGGTTATGAGACCTGGGAAAGGTGTTGGACCGGATGACATCCCTGTAGAAGTATGGAAAGTTTTAGGTGAGCGTGGTTTAACTTGGCTTACGAATCTATTCAATGTTATTTGGCGAAGCAAGAAAATGCCTGAAGATTGGAGGAGGAGTATCGTGGTGCCTCTTTATAAGAACAAAGGAGACATTCAAAATTGTTCAAATTACAGAGGTATCAAGCTGATGAGTCACACGATATAAATTTGGGAACGTGTGATCGAAAGAAGGTTGAGGCAAGTTTCCCAAGTAAAAGAAAACCAATTCGGATTCATGCCAGGTCGCTCAACTATTGAAGCCATCCATTTGCTGAGGAGAACAATGGAGATTTATAGAGCTAAAAGGAAGAATCTCCATATGATCTTTATTGATTTAGAGAAAGCTTATGATTCGGTCCCACGAGAGATACTGTGGAGAGTTTTGGAGAAGAGACAAGTACCTGTCCTATACATTAATCTCATAAAGGATATGTATGATAGGGCTTTATCTTGTGTAAGGACCTCGACGGGGAAGACTGAATATTTTGATATCAACATTGGTTTACATCAAGGTTCAGCTTTGAGTCCATTTCTTTTTACTTTGATTATGGATGAGTTGACAAGTCACATTCAGGATGAGTTACCTTGGTGTATGTTATTTGCTGATGATATTGTGTTGATTGACGAGACTAGAGATGGAGTAAATGAGAAGCTTGAGGTTTGGAGACATGCATTGGAAACTAAAGGTTCTCATATAAGTAGGGCTAAGATGGAATATATGGAATGCACCTTTGATGGAAGCAATGGTGAAGGAATCGAGGTGAAGATTGGTGATGATAACATTCAGAAGAGAGATTCTTTTAGATATATGGGATCTATTTTGCAACATGATGGGGAAATTGATGGAGATGTTACTAATAGAATAAATGCAGGCTGGCTAAAGTGGAGAGGAGCCTCCGCTGTTCTCTGTGATAAGAAAATTCCTTTAAAAATTAAAGGAAAGTTTTACAAAGCAACCGTGAGACCTGCTATGCTTTATGGTTCTGAATGTTGGCCTGTGAACCATAGACATGTGCAGAGAATGACTGTAGCAGAAATGAAAATGCTAAGATGGATGTGTAGACATACACGTAAAGATCAGATTCGGAATGATGCAATCAGAAAGAAAGTTGGTGTAGCTCCAATCGAGGATAAGATGCGAGAAAACCGCTTAAGATTTGGTCATTTGCAAAGAAGGTCAACTGATGCACCGGTTAGGAGATGTGAGTGTTGGGATGTTGAGCCGGCTAAGAGAGGGCGAGGACGGCCCAAAGTGTTGGAAAGAGAATATACGAAGGGATCTTAGTTTTTTGGATATAAGTCCGAGATTTACCCAAGATAGATCTGAATGGAGGCAAAGAATCCATGTAGCCGACCCTACTTAATTGTGTGAAAAGGATTTGTTGTTGTTGTTGTAATTTCTGTGTTGAGAAAATATACAATGCAATGATGAAGATACGATGCAAAGAAAAACAAACAGAGACGATTGTGCTCAGGATCTGTGAATTGAAACGTGTTAAATCCTCCAATAATATGATCAATAATTTCACAAAATTAATCACAAATCAAAATGGATCGAACTTGACTCAATGCTTCAAGTTAATAAATTTTTGCTCAGAATAATTTGAAGTAAGATATCCGGCCTCCAAATGCCTCTAATTCAAATCCTCGAATAGTTGACAATAATCTTAGAGGAGTTGATCTAAATTAATCCTCAGAGAAATGTAATCTATTGAGAATAATCAATTAAGGCTTAATCAAATTAAAATCCCCATCCGAATTCCTGCAAAAAAATATCACTAAATTCTCAAGCACCAATATGTCAAAATTCACCTGCATAAATCAACAAAGATCCTCAAATGTTAATTATCAATAAACAATCTCAAATTTGTTCACAAGATATGCTACATGGTAGAGCATGAAAATAGCTTCAAAATGACATATTATATGCTCAAAACGGAGTTCGTATGAAAAGGTATGCTAAAATGAAACTCCAGGAATCAAGTGAAGATTTGCTAAGTATAAAATTTTCCTTAGTGAAGGAGTGAAATGAAGGGTTAGTCTGGGATTGACTAAACCCTGAAGGAGAAGGAGTGCAAAAGATGATGACCCTAATACTAAGAGGAGTCGAGATAGTCGTCACGAGAACGTATACACAAAGCAAACACAAGTCAAATTTTCAGATTCAATCACTCAACACTGGTGAAGGCACATTAGGGTTCGGCCACTTATCTTTTCAGTTTTAATTTAATGATAAAACAATCTTGAAAATTAATCGGGGCTGTTAGGTGCCGAAATATTTCACAAAGACTGTCCCGAGTTCATACAACTAGTTGCACCTACTTTTAGCCAGTATAGGTGTTAGTACGGACCGTTTAAACGGCTACCCATGTTACTTGAGGACGGAGCCTTCCGCAGTGTCCTCTAAACCACCTACTCTGCTAAGGGAAGTCGGACCGTAAATGGCTACCCGAGACCCTTACTGAAAAGTAGCTAATTATTTTTAAAATCAGTAGTCTGAATGAAGTATTTCGGTTTTTGGCTCTGTCCTAAGGTGTGCGATCTTGTCCTTACAAACAATAAGTGGGTTTCTCTCCACCAAATACAGGTTAATTTTAGGTCAGTTTATTTACAGTCGCCTTGATTAGCAGTCCCAATCACTGTAGTTTATGTGAGCACAGAAATTCACGCCTAACGAGCAGTCCCAATTCCTTTAAATCCTAAGTTGTAAAACTTGAGAAAGGAGAATCGGAAAAGTCAATGCAAACGTAAATCAATGATGCATGCTTAAGAGAAAGACTTACAGTGAATCCTCGCGTTCTTCATGCGGGATGCAGTACAAGGAATTAAAATTTATACTAAATGATATGCACAGATGAAAAACGCCCTAAGCAGATAGTTCTATTAGCAGGAAGAATTAATTTCAATTTTTGGCTAATGTTGAACGATCTACAATGCGTTTAATTAGTGAAAGTGTGGCCAAAGAATTACGAGCACAAACAATGATAAAGAAACAATTGTATATGTGCCTAAGTCCTACGCCACTCAAGGTGGGTCCCAACCACACAGAAGGGGTTGAAACAAACCCAACACACCACAGAAATGTTCAGTCCAAATTATTACAAGGGTACAGAGAGAGGGACCCTGAGAATAATGCAGAAATTAAATCTATACTAACTCTCTCTCATAAAATAAAAAAGTCTTCTTCGCAGGTTCTTGATTTATATCTAGAATTAGCTCCAAGTAATCTGCGAAGAGAGAAAGTGCGGTTAGTATCAGAAAAAGAAAAAAAATACAAAGAGAAAAAATGCAAAAGGAAAAGAAAAAAAAATGACACAAAAATTAATTTCACAAAAATTAATTACAAAAAATGATTTAAAACCCTAAAAATTCGTCGTTCCCCGGCAACGGTGCCATTTGATGAGCGCAAAATCCACCTCTTTAATAATGATAAATTGTAGTATAGGAGACGAATTTCGATCGATCAAAATACCACAAACTTTAAGTGTTGTGGAATATTTTTACTTGGCAAGTCTACCAAGGTCGAACACATGGAACGGTGATTTTTAGTTGCGTGGTCTTAAAATCAAATTAAATAATTAATTAATGTTGATTAATTTCTGTGTTGAGAAAATATACAATGCAATGATGAAGATACGATGCAAAGAAAATAAACAGAGATGATTGTGCTCAGGATCTGTGAATTGAAACGTATTAAATCCTCCAATAATATGATTAATAATTTCACAAAATTATTCACAAATCAAAATGGATCGAACTTGACTCAATGCTTCAGGTTAATAAATTTTTGCTCAGAATAATTTGATGTAAGATATACAACATCCAAATGCCTCTAATTCAAATCCTCGAATAGTTGACAATAATCTTAGAGGAGTTGATCTAAATTAATCCCCAGAGAAATGTAATCTATTGAGAATAATCAACTAAGGCTTAATCAAATTAAAACTCCCATCCAAATTCCTGCAAAAAAATATCACTAAATTCTCAAGCGCCAATATGTCAAAATTCATCTGTATAAATCAACAGAGATCCTCAAATTATAATTATCAATAAACAATCTCAGATCTATTCACAAAATATGCTAAATGGTAGAGCATGAAAATAACTTTAAAATGACATATTATATACTCAAAACAGAGTTCGTATAAAAAAATATGCTAAAATGAAATTCTAGGGACTAAAATGTAAATAAAATAAAGTTTTTCTTGCAAAGAGGTCCCTAGAGGGGCTTATCTGTAATTAATAAAAGTTGGAGGGGCCCCTCTGTAATTTACCCATACATGGGTATACTTGCAATATCTGGAAACTTCGGGGGCCTCGTTGCAATTTTCACTAGGCACACGTGCCTCGTACATGCACCCGGAGGCTTGGAGGGGAAGCAGAGGCTCTGAGTGTCCGAGCCTGTGGTTCTGTGGGAGAGGCGCGAACTTGGGATCGAGGCAGAGGTTCGGCTTCAGAGGCGGAGGCTCGGGAGAGTCCGAGCCTTAGGCCGGGGCCTAGGCTCGGTCTGCTGACGTGGCGGCCTATGGGCCGTCGGATCAAGGGCTGACCATTGATCCCACGATGACTATACGTCGTGGGCTACCCGAGAGGAGGCGGTGGGGTGAGCAGGCATGTTTCGTTGGGGCGGAGAGACCGCGGGGGCACGGGAGCAAGGTGGTGACGCCGAGGCCACGACCGGTCGACACACGACTGGCGAGGCCTAGAGAAGGTGGTGGTTGCGCCTCCGATGTACGGGGGAGAGGCGAGATGGGGCGGAGGGCCGCGCGGCAGGCTGCAAGGCGGAGGCGCAAGCGACCAGTTGCTGACCGGGGGAGGAGGCGGTCGACCTGCAAGCTTAGCCAACAAAAAGGGAAACAGCCAAACGCGAGTGTGGCGATGTGTGGGGTGTCCCAGGGAAAAGGGATCCGTCCTTTGCAAGGCCGGCAGTGGGTATGGGGAGTTGAACGGAGGAGGGGATGGAGTAGGTTCTGCAGGGGGAGCAATACCTGGTGGACGAGCTCGCCTGAAGGTTCAGAGACCTCGACCGGCCTTTGCTCAACACGGTAATAGCTCGGAGCTGAGCAGCGACGGGGAGTCGCTGCGATAAGGGACAGAAGTCCCTTGGATTCATCGGAGGTGCATGTCCTTGCTATCACCAAGGCGTCACTGGTTCTTGCTCCAGGGATGGCGGATGCGTTTGCAAGGTCGGAGATGGGGGATTCTTTATAGGAGGATGGTCGGAGGTGCGTTACACGGATGAGAGGAGTGAAACGGCCACATGCATGGCAAGCTTGATGGCCATGCATGGCGGAGGAGAAACGGCTGGGAGGAGGAGCGTGTGTTGGGTTGGGGGAAGGAGACAGGTGAAGGATATTGAGAATCCTCAAGCGCATCACGGAAGCGTGACGATCGTATCTCATACGATCGGGGCGACTAGTCGCGAGATGCAGCGGAAATTAAAATTTTTAAATCTAAAGATGAAACCACATGATCATGAGAACACTTCTCGGATCGTTTCATCAAACCACAAAGTATAAGGAATACCTCTTGGAGCGTGGTTGTGATCGCGAGATCCCAAACAAGAGATCCTCCTGTCTCAAGTCCGATCCACGGAGAACACACTTGCGGGCACGATGATGAGTCGCGTCCTTCCCGCAATCTTTGATGAAGATCCAAGCGTCGAGTCCCCTGATTTTGTCAAACAAAATCCGTCGTCTTCCTCTAGAGCAAGTCGCCCCAAAGAAGAAGGAGATCCCTGAGTCGTCGAAGGCGAAGGCGAGAGTCTCTCCTTTATCAACACAAGATGGACGACCACCTTTGGAGGAGAGAAAGAGAGAGGGCGAGAATATGAGAGAGAGAGAGAGAGAGTTGTAGGCGTGTACAACTCTTCATCATGTGTGTTTTTAAGAAAGGCTAGCCTAGCCCTCCTTTTATATTAGTTTAGGATCCAATGGATCTCAATCCATGGGATACATAGATCCAACGACCATGCTTGGTCTATGTAAAATCAATGGCTATGATTGTTGTTGGCTTAAAACCAACAACATTAATTTATATTAAATTAAATATATATTGAATTATTATCAACATAATTTAATTAACATAAATTAATATATTAAGAGATAATATAATAACAAAAAAGAGAAGACAACAAACCTCCTAAAACATAGGAGGCGTCACTAATGACCAAGTCATGGGTGACGCCACCTTTGTTTTTGGTGGTGATTTTTATCTCATTTTTATTTATCTTATTATTTCTTAATTAATTGCAATAACTATTATTGCAATAATATCCACCAAATTAATTCCAAATTAATTTGTGAATATTTCAATCATGCCATTGAATATTATGTGAATCATATTCACATCCCAAACTAATTTGTAAATTGCATTTTCAATTAATTACTTAATGTGAATCCAATTCACATATTAATAATTAACAAATGCTATTTACAATATCTCTCTCTCTCTTATATATTATAAATCATATTTATAATATATATGATTAATATGGATAGTGCTATCCACATTATTCATATCCATGATAATTAAATCACATTTAATCATCTTGGATCTCTTTTCTCATGTGCCCAAATAACATGAATCATATTCATGTTATTCATATCTTTGATAATTAAATCACATTTAACTATCTTAGATATCTCTTCTTATAATATGAATCAAATTCATATTATCCATGATAATCAAATCATATTTAATTATCCATTTTCTCAATGCCTGGATACTAAATTCATCATAGGAATTATTCTTGAACTCCTTCAAGAATAATGTGCTTTCTCCGCAGATACTTGGAGACAAGGACATGGCGATTGTATTGTTCCACGTATAGTGACTTGGATATTGAGATCACATCTCAAATCCAGATCTCGGGCCTCTCATAGATGCTTGATTAAATCAAGACCGCAAATCTAATCTTCTCATTGCATCTGAATCACATTCAGATCAATGTCCAATATTTGGACCAAGATCAGATTACTTCTCTACTGAGAGGAGTCACTAAAATCCAGGCCCGTTTCATCACTCTCTAGGAATGGAAGCGTCATGGTTATACAACCGTTTATGATCACATCACCCTCATGTATTCCCAACACCTGTACATCCTGCATACTGGAAGACCCAGAATAAAATCCAAAGTATTAGATCAACTTTATACTGTCTACTTCAGGGTTTTATCAGTAAGTTCTCATTTGATCATTGGGATTTGGTATCGATCATATACTTTCCAAAAGCATATATCATACCTAGGTCTTGATCATATACTTTCCAAAAGTATATATCAAACCTACAAATTCAGTCAAGCTTCCAAAGCGAGATGACCGTGCACGGAATTTGATTCTTTCCAATATCTCATGAGTGAGCTCATGTCTTCCGGTTCAGTAATGAACCTGTATGATCCCTTTGAGAGATCGTATTACTCATATGCCCTTATATGTACCCCAGCGTGCCGGTGTATAGACCTTGATTAGGTCATCAACCTATTGGTCTGCCAAATGTACATACTCAGACATATAGTAACACATCTGTCTCCGGTCAGAGGATGCGTGCCTGTATCGTGACAATATACGATATAGGACTTTGGTTATCTCGATCTCGTTAAGTCAACCCATTGACCTAACTAATCTGACACCTCCGAATCACTATTCCTATGCAGAGGACCTGCATCAAGAGGTCGGTCATATATCAGCCTATGTAAGAAAGGATTGCCATCTCCTACTCTGGCTGGAGATCACATCTTAACAATCATTTGACAATGCTTGATGAGTCCTCAATCTAACTCTTTAGATATTCATCCAAGCACCAGCCTCTATGATTCAATAATTGAATCAACAGCTGTATGATCATTAAGATAGCCATGGTACATAAACCTAATTGTACAGAGGGACCTATTATGCAAATTATTTATTCATTATTTCAGATCAGGGAATGGTATTCGCAATAACATTTATTGCATAATGGCTCGCCGTGGGCTCACATGTCCAACAACAGGGACCACGTGCTAGGCACGTGACCCGGGGTCGACTGGAGAGAGTGATAGGTGGGGGTGCCACGTAGCTGCCACGTGGCACCCCCAAAAAAATTTCAAAATTTAAGGATAAAGAAAAATAGAAAAGAAATAGAAGGAGACCTCGGATCGAAAAATTTCCTTCACGAACATTGTTTGTCTCAACAAGATCTACAACATTCATGAAGGATCCGGAAGCAAAAGAGGCCACCTGTGCGAAGTGGTATTTTTGGTGGTTCTCCATGTGTATAGAAAACCAGATTTTGGGGGTTTTGTAATTTTTTGGTGGTTTTAGAGAGGATAAAAATCTAGAAAAATTATGATAAAATACAAGAAAAGTAGTTAAACAATAATCTAATTTTTTGTATTTTTAATAATTAAGAAAATAGGAAAATAAAATAGAAGTAAGAAACACACAACTTTTGTACAGACTTTACAACAGACGCTTGAACTCGGTAAGTTTCTTTGATTTTAGTTTTGATTTGGATTTGGATTTTTGTGTCGCTTAATAAAAATTTCATCAAAGAACAATAATGAAGAAGAAATAAAATTAAAAGGGTTAATTATGTACATAAAAACTGAGGTCAAAAATAGCAAAAAGTCTAAATGCGCAAAAGAGGCCCAAAATCCAACTTTCACAAATGAGCTCCGAATTTTACGAAAATGGTCTTGTTTTGAAGGTATTTGAAAATGGAGTACTTTAAAAGTGAGTAAACCAAAATCGGATGTTGTATATGGGAGATATGCTCATTTTAGTCCGTCAGATGTGAAATTAGACTTTGGGATAATTTGACATTTATTGGAGTTAGTATTTTTTGTATTTTTTATTTAATAAGGTTAGTAATATCTACACAATGGAGGTGATTTTGGGTCAATCGGAGTTAAGATGAATTATTTACAAATGTGAGAAGTTAGAGGCTTTTTGGGCTAATTTACACTTGGGATTTTTAATGCAATTATGCATGATGAAATGCAAATATTATTAACACATGTATGAATGCTAATAATGCTCTATTAATGATTAATTGCAAGTGAATGACGGGGAATAGAGCCTAAATGACCAATTTTAGCATGATGAATACGAGATTCATCAGGTGCCCAAGAAGACGGGTATCACCATAGTTGTTAGTGAGTCTGGAGAGGAGATCGCTACCCGGGTACCCACTTCTTGGAGGGTCTGTGTGGACTACAGACGATTCAACCAGGCCACCAAGAAGGATCATTTCCTGCTGCCTTTTATTGATCACATTATAGAGAGGCTAGCCGGGAAGAGTCATTATTGTTTCTTGGACGGGTACTCCGGATACAATCAGGTGGCCATTGCGCCCGAAAACCAGGACAAGACTACATTCACCTGTCCCTTTGGGACATATGCTTTCAGACGGATGTCCTTTGGTCTATGTAACGCTCTGGCGACATTCCAAAGGTTCATGTTGTCCATCTTTTCGGACATGGTGGGTGAGTGCTTGGAGGTCTTCATGGATGACTTTTCGATCTACGGTGACGGTTTTGATGCCTGTCTTGACTGCCTAGACCGTGTCCTCCAATGATGCATTGAGGTCTATCTTGTGCTTTCATGGGAGAAGAGTCACTTCATGGTGACTCAAGGGACGGTGCTTGGCCATATCATCTCCAACAGGGGCATGGAGGTTGATCCGGCCAAGGTGGATGTCATTAGGAAACTCATTCCACCATCCAACTTGTGACAGTTACAGTCTTTTCTGGGTCACGTCGGTTTCTACCGACGATTCATTCATGATTTCAACAGGCTTGCCCGATCGTTGACTGATCTGCTGACGAAAGACACCGAGTTCATTGTGGATGATAAGTGTCTAGCATCGTTTGAGACTCTCAAGAGTCTAGTTGTTGAGGCTCCTGTCCTCCAGCCGCCTGATTGGTCTCTCCCATTCGAGATCATGACAGATGCCTCTGATTTTGCCGTAGGGACCGTGCTGGGACAGAGGAGGGATGGAGTACCATTTGCTATTCACTACGCTAGTTGGACTTTGGATGCCACTCAACAGAACTACACCGTCAGTGAGAAGGAGATGCTAGCCGTAGTGTTCGTCCTAGATAAGTTCAGATCGTACATCATTGGATCTAAGGTGACCATTTATACTGATCATATCGCCATCAGGTACCTCACGACAAAGAAGGATGCCAAATCCAGATTGACCGAATAGATCCTTCTACTCCAAGAGTTTGACATAGAGATTAAGGATAAGCCTGGAGTCAAGAATGTGGTGGCAGATCATCTCTCCTGATTAGAGCATCTTGAGGATTCTGAGCAGATTGAGCCTATTTTAGAGACCTTCCCAGATGAGACGATCCTTGCTATTGCCTCTCTCCCGTTGTACGCCGACATTGAGAACTATCTTGTTGCCAAGAAAGTTCCACAAGGTTGGCCCAGGCAGCGACTTGAGACCTTCCTCACGAAGGCCAAGTTCTACCATTGGGAGGATCCCGTCCTTTATCATGAAGGAGGGGATAGCATCTGGCGTCGATGCATTCCTCAGGAGGAGCACCAGAGCGTCCTCATTTACTGCCACAAGCTTGAGGCAGGAGGACATCACTCTGGGAGGAGAACGACACAGAAAATGCTCCAATCCAGCCTATGGTGGCCTACCCTCTTTAAGGACTCTGATGAGTTCGTGAAGAGGTGTACTGACTGTCAGAGGATGGGCACTTGTGGACAGCGTGATATGATGCCGATGCAGCCCATTCACTTCTATGAGGTTTTTGATGCATGGGGCATCGATTTCATGGGTCCATTCCCTAAGAGTCAGGGATTCGAGTACATTATGTTGGTCGTGGATTATGTTAGTCGTTGGGTTGAGGCCATCCCCACTCGAACCGCAGATGCTAGGACTGTATGCCGCTTCTTGAGGAAGAATATCATTTTACGGTTCTGGGTGCCTAGAGTTTTGATATCTGACAGGGGGTCTCATTTCGTCAATGACAAGGTAAATCCCTTGCTAGCGAGTTCATCATACACTACAAAAAAGGCGGGATTGGCGTGCACATAAGAGCTCGTTATGTGCACGCCTAGTGCACGCCATGTGCATGCCTGACAAGTGGGCGAGCACATGTGCTCGTTACGTTCGTGCTCGCTGATCTGAGAGTCGCTACGGGTGGTGGGCGAGCACTATGGGACGCTATGTGCTCGCCCGCCCGTAGGGCGTGCACATATGTGCTCGCCGGTGTGATCGCCTTCTCTATAATCGGCGATTACACACGGAGCACCGGGCGAGCACATGTGCTCGCCCAAAGTGATTTCCAGGAAAAAAATATACAGGTTCGACAGGGTTTTGACGCCCCGTCGAACCTGTATACCCTGCCAATAAACCACTGCAGGTATCTTCCTAAGGATATATGTATTATAGCAGATCGTAGATTAAGATAACTAGCACTAAAAATTGAAAGGAACGCAATATACATGAATTCAGAAATAAACAATATAATATAAGATCTAAATATTACAAACAAGTCAACGCCAGCAAAGTTCATATAAATTAAAAGATGTTCTAAAAGTTTAAAAGAAAATACAGGTACAAACCACAAAAAATTTACTTCTTCTTTGATCTAAAAAATTTGGAGACTAAACCCTGCTTTGATTTCTTTTTTTCTTTCTCCTTTTCTTTGAACCTCGCATACATGCGTGCCTCTTCTTCAGGGTCATTCTCCTCCTCCTCTTCGTGATCAGATTCAATCTCTTCCGGTTGAGATGCACGCCCTTGCGACCATATTATATATGGAAGATATTTATCTATTAAATGCATTTTGTAGATATAGAAATTTAATTGTATTACTCATTCTATAAGAAGAATACTTACATGTACGCCGTGAACTCCTCTCGGAGCTTCGTCACCTGCTCCACCATCATCGCCATCTGCGACTCCATTGGAACTGAAGATTGGGACGTATGTGGTTGCGTATACGACGGCTGAGAGTATGCAGAATAGGAGTGACGATGTTCCTCCACATAGTATGGAGGAAGACCACCAAGCGTCTGCTTCCTATTCGCCACAACGTCCCTCTCCTCCAACACCTTATAAGTTTTTCAATTTTTAAAATAAAAATATATATTAGAAATAAATATAGTAAGATAATATTTATCCATATATACCTGCTTCCAGATCGTTTTATCAAATGGTGGTTGCTCTCCGGTTGGATCGACACCCCATTTATCTGCAGATAGTGCCAGATAACGATCCTGAAATACAAAGTTTACCATATATATAAATATGTTATAATATATCAATTAATTTTAAATAAATTGATAGACTTACCAACAATTTTTCGGCTTCAGGAGTGGACCATTGCGACTCTCCTTCTCTCCCACTCATGTGGGACCTCGACCACCACTCCTGAAAAGAGGGTTCCCTTTCCAACCTAGCAGCCTGAAAATTTTTTCAAGATCTATTAAAACATTGCATTATTTTAAAGTAGATCTCCAAAAAATAATTTTAAATCGTAATACCATCTCCGCTCTAATCTGATTGTGGCTTTTAGAGCCACTGGTAGACTTGATCCTTTGTTTTTGGCGGTTTATCTTTCCCGCCGAAGATCTTCGTCCAAACTCATCATCCGCAACGAATGCATCACATAAATCGGCCCATCTGCAAGGATTACGTTATGATAATTGATTATTTTAAAAAGTGTAATAAAAATTATTTGACAAGTATAATACCTATCCTCCGTACACCATGACGGCGGGAACCTCTTCATCTCCTCAAAATTCATCTCCTCGCATCCCGTCTTCGCATGCGAGTCTCTCCTTGCCTTGAAAAATGTATCGCTCATTCTCTTTTCTGCCAAACGAATGAAGGCTCTACGATAAACCTCCTTCCCCATACCAGTGCCAAGGCGAAACCTACTCTGAAAAATAATAACAATTTATAAGATACAAAAAACTTGATCAAAAAATTCTGTATCACTTCTAAGAAACATTTCTTACCAGAAACATGTCAAAAAGTCTCTCCTGCTCTGCAGCAGGGATGCGACACCACCTAAATTGCATGGAAGTCAAGTGTGTCTTTATTATGTTGGTTATCTCCTTTGCCACCCTGTTGCTGTTCAAAAAATCCCTGCATTTACCAAAAAATTTAACTTCCATACAATTTAAAAAAATTAGGAAAATATTTAAAGATAAAATCTATAAAATTTTTACCTCCCATCAGCCGTAACCTCCAACAAAGGGTGGGACGCCGACGTCTGTCCAACTACAGTGGGTAAAGGCACGGATGTGCTCGGCCGTCCAGAAGAAGGAGAGTCAGAACCCATCGATGTCCGGGCTGGTATGGGGACCTGGACTGGGAATCCTGTAGGGGCTGCTGAGGTAGATGGCTCTCCATAGCCTCCTACGTAAAAGGGTGGCGGAGGACAACCAAGAGACTCGTAGTAAGCTATCACCCGGCGAACCTCGTCGGACTGTGAATCAGGAGCAACATCTGGGGTGGGCTGCCTACTGGAAGAAGGTGTGTCTGAGGAAGAAGGACGATTGGATCTATGTGATCCATGCGACCCACCGCGTCCAAAACCTGCCATGACTGTAATAATGATGCATTACATAGTTATTATTTAAGATTTTAGTTAATTCAATTATAATTGTATACTAATACTTACAACTAATCTTCATCACTTATTTCGGTGGGATTAAATGATATTTCTTCATTTTCTGAGTTTTCTGAAAAATCATTACTGGAGTCCGTATCATCTTGTAAGTCAACACACAAAACTTCATTATCAGCCAATCGAATCGATTCGATTACTGGGACTTCTTCCGTTAAGTCTATTCTTTCATTTGTCGGTGTAAATGCTTCATCTATATCATCTTCCTGATTACTGGAATCATTGGAGATATAACTTCGAGAATTTATCTTCACAACAGTTACTGTTTCAATGCCCTTTCTCTTCTTTGATATTTGTGGTAGATAACATACTTGATCCGCTTGAGATGCTAAGACGAATGGTTCAAATCTGCGTATAAATTTCCTTTGCACCACGTCGACAATGTTATTTCTTTTATCAAGTACTACACCTCCATTGGGTTCATACCAATCACACAAGAAAAGAACTACTTTATTCAAGCCTGGTATACTATATTCCACTTCTATAATCTCCTTTAAAATTCCGTAATAATTCAGATGATCTTCCTCATAACAAGATCCGCGAACCATCACTCCATGATTTTGAGTTGTCAAATATTTACCGGAATTTAAGGTATGAAAACGATACCCATTACTGTAACATGAGTTGTACGATCGAACCTTATAAACAGGTCCTTCTCCAAAATATTTCATAATATGAGAATAGAAATCGCCACCGTCCAACTGTTTTGATCGGTCTTTAAACCATGCTGGAAATTGATTTCTATAAGTGCTCAAAACTTCTTCATCTGAATACATAGGATCCTCCATAATTTTCTGTCTAAATTCCCTACAATTTATAAGAGAAAAATATTCATTACTTGTAATGAATATATACATAAAGCAATTCAAATACTTACTGAACATATGGTGTTATTTCCTCGCAATTGTCTAATACGTATAACTCTGCAGCATCCTTCTCTTGTTTCGATAAGAAACGTTCAGTTGCTTTGCCTATTAGATGAGTGAATGGCCGAAAGATACTGATACAAGGTTCTTCATCGGAAGAAATTGTCTCATTCCTCCCGCATCTATTGTGGATAGTCTCTACATCTTCTGGAAGATATCTTGCGCAGAATGTTGCAACTTCCTCATATATATATTGTGAACTTATAGATCCTTCAACTTTACTTTTGTTTCGGACCTTTCTTTTAAGAAAGAACATAAACCTATAAGAAAATATGTTAAACATTTAGACCAAATAGTAAAGAAAGAATGACTTTCCAATACATTTATTTACCTTTCAAACGGATATATCCAACGATATTTTACCGGTCCACCAACTTTTGCTTCCCATGGAATATGAATCATCAGATGCTCCATCGAATCAAAAAATGACGGAGGAAATATCTTCTCCAGGTTACACATAATCACAGGAATATTTTTTTGAAGATATTCCATCTCCACGCGGTGTATGCGTGACGAGCATAACACCTGGAAAAATCTGCTTACATCTGAAAGAGCATCGATAATATTTTTTGGTAATAATCCTCTGAAGACTAACGGTAGTAATCTTTCCATAAAAACATGGCAGTCATGACTCTTCATTCCCTTAATGTAAACTTCTTCAGATCGACCAAATTGGAAAAATTTGATGCATATCCGTCTGGAAACTTCAATTTACTTGTCCATTCACAAACAAGCTTAACTTGATTTCTATCTAAAGTATACTTTGCTTTTGGAACTTCAACCCTTCCACTATCATGCTCCTTGATATGCAATTCTGGGCGATTACATATGAGTTGTAAATCACGACGAGACTTTACTGTATCTTTTGATCGACCGGTTACATTCATTACAGTGTAGAAGATGTTATCGAACACATTTTTCTCTATATGCATAACATCTAAGTTGTGTCGTATCAGTAACTTACTCCAATATGGTAACTCCCAAAATATACTCTTCTTAATCCAATTATGACTGTCACCGAAACCAGGAAGGTTTTTTGTTTTATCTCCATTTTCTAAGACTGATTTTTCTAATTGTTCCAAGTACGATAATATCATATCGCCTGTCTTAATTGGTGGAGGATCTGAAAGATCAATTGTATTTCTTTTGAAAGAATGTTTCTGTCTTCGATATGGATGATTACTTGGAAGAAATCGTCTGTGACAATCAAAAAAACATGGTTTCTGACCGTGTTGAAGCTGAAATGATTTAGTACTATCCATACAATATGGACAACTTTTACGTCCATGCGTACTCCATCCAGATAACATTCCATATGCTGGGAAATCATTTATCGTCCAAAGTAGAGCTACTTTCATGTTAAATGTTTGACTCTTATTAGCATCATATGTATCAACTCCATCGACCCATAACATTTTCAACTCATCGATAAGAGGACGTAAATAAACATCAATGTACTTTCCCGGATGTGTAGGTCCTGGTACTAACAACGAAAGAAACATAAACTGTCGCTTATTACATAACCATGGAGGTAGATTATATGGCGTTGTCATTACTGGCCAACAAGAGTAATCTTTACTTCTTCCATGAGGATTAAACCCATCTGTACATAAACATATAACGCAATTCCTCTTTTCATCATTAAATGTAGGAAAAGCTGACATCAATTCTTTCCAACAATCAGATTCAGATGGATGCTCCATATATTCATCGACTTTATGTTCCGCGTGCCATGTCATGTATTTTGCCGTTTCTTTACAATAATATAGTCGTTTCAATCTCGGAGTCAGCGGGAAATAACGTAGAATCTTTCTCGATATTTTTTTCCACTCTTACTAGCTGTCTGATATCTTGACTCATTACATTCAGGACACCGGTCTAAATGTTGATGTTCACCGTAATATAGAATATGGTGATTTATGCATGAGTCTATTTTAATTTCTGCTAAACCCATCTTCCGCATCATCTTTTTGGTTTTGTAATAATTATCAGGTAATTCCGCTTCTTCTGGTAACATCTTCTTAATAATCCTCAGCATTGCATCAAAATTACGATCGGTCATATTATATTCCATCTTCATCGATAGAAGATCCGAGACCGCAGAAAGTTTTGAATATGTCTTGCAACCCAACCATAATGGCTCCTCCGCTTTTTTCAACAGCTCGTAAAATTCTGCAGACTCTCCATATGGTTCCTCATCATCTAACAAAGTATCATTGAATTCTGGACCCGCAACATTCATAACCATATCTGCAAAGGGATTAATATTGTCAGCTTCTTCCACATCATTCATTCTATTCTCGAAATTCTCACCATGCCTCCACCAAATATGATATCCTTCCATGAAACCCATTCTATACAGATGTAACTGAGTTTCATCTTTTGATCTCTTCTTCATTAGACGACATTTCTTACACGGACACAAGATAGTTCCATCTGAATCCACAATACGGGAACCTTGTGCGTAAGCAAATTGTATGAATTCCTGAACACCTCTTTGAAAAGCATCTGCTATACGCCCATCTACTACACGGTTGTACATCCATTCTCTATTGGTCATATTTATGAACCTGAATTAAATAATCTAAAATGTCAAATCTAAAATATTGAGGATATCTAAACGTATCACATTTTTGAGATAAAAGATGAGAAGAGAAGTGTATTAATTATGTTATCACTTTAGCCCGTCCATAAGGATTCAAATTTACTAAAAGATGATCGTTGTCACAAGTATCTTTATTTCTAACGAAAATTCGGCAGCATAACCCTGCACCTCTCCCGTATACCCCATAAATCATTCATAATTAATTATCAAAATAATCATATTATTGATTATTTCAATAATAAATATGACTGATTTGGTATACAGAAGAGGAAGGGGTTATGAACCGAATTTCCGTAAGAAATAAAGACACTGTGACACGGATCACCTTTTAGTAAATTTGAATCCTTACGGACCCCCTTAGTCCGAGACCTCCGAACTAAGGAAAGCTAATATAAATGTAATACTTTAAGATCATTTTACGTCATACATTTGTAAGTGCTACAAATGAGACTATAAAATAATCTTAAAATATTTATTCATTTATATTAGCCGGGCATTTACGTATATTTGGTTGATTAACGATGGGGATAGGGATAAATGTGATCCTTATTTAGTGCCTAATACAGTGCTTGGGTCACTAAAAGGTAATGGGCACCTGCAAAAAAAATTCGAACCTGCATACATCAAAAACCACGACCATTGGTCTGGGATAAACATCCCAAAGTGAGTCCAATAGTGCTGTGAAAAAATAAAAAAAATATAACACAGTTAGAGGTGATCAAATCCTCTAACGTGTTGCACACGCCACCCGTTGTGCAGGGCTACACACCACCCGGTGTGGAAGGACGCACTGTGTGTGAAGAATTTTGTGCGATTTTCTAATAATTACTAAATCATATTTTGGACTTATTATAAACCTATGTATAAGTTAATGTGATATAATTGGTCACATTAACTAAAATTTAATGTGATAATAAATTATCACAAAATAAACAATGGTGTATATCATATCTCATATCAAAACGATATGAAATTTTAAAACTGTTATTAATGATATTGATAATATCTAGTATCTACATTATTGAAGTTGAGTAACTAAAGTTATTCACAAATTTCATAACTAATCATTTTCGAACATAATGTTTGTTGAGACATTTTATCTACATTATTTCGAGGCATTATAAAAGTTGAGTAACTAATCTTTTCTAAGCATAACTAATCTAAACTAATCATACAAGCATTTTGTCATTTAAAATTTACAAAATTTAAACATAATTTTCGTTGAGGCATTTTATCGAACACCTACCGGGCATACAATTCTACATATTATTTAGACAACCAAATTCGAAATAACAATACAATAGTGATCTACTATTATCCTTAATGTGTAAAAGACATATAAACTAACAAAATACTACAGTACATTTAACAAAAATTTTAAACCCTAAACTATCCAAACAATACAACTACGTAATGAAATCAAATAAAAAAAGAAAGGATTAAAGATTATACTGAGTAGTAGATGTAGATCTACTCAAAACACGAAAACCACGGGCGTCGGGGTCGGGGAGAGGGCTTGCGGGTCGCCGGAGGGGAGGATTTGGGAGGAGTTTGCGTGAGAAATGAGGAAGAAGGGCGCCGCAGTTTCTGTTATCGGGCTTGGGCGAGCACACTTAAGTGCTCGCCAGGCCGTCGCCCGGTGCTCGCCCATATATTTCCAGCCGCTAAAATTTTCCGCGCAATGAAATTCAAGTGGGCGAGCACATTGGGCGAGCACTTGGGCGAGCACATGTGCTCCTCAATACTGGTAACCGCGCCTCTCCGCAAAATTCAAACCAGCGACCCTCATGGGCGAGCACATGTGCTCTTAGTGTGCTCGCCCATTACGAGGCGAGCACATGTGCACGCCATGTGCACGCCGAGACGTGCACGCTAATCCCGCCTTTTTTTGTAGTGATATACCATCGAGTAGCCACACCGAATCATCCTCAGACCAATGGTCTTGCTGAAGTGTCGAACAAGGAGATCAAGACTATTTTACAGAAGGTCGTCTGCCCTGACCGAAAGCATTGGTCACAGCTTTTGGACTCGGTCTTGTTGGCATATCGGACGTCCTTCAAGACGCCTTTGGGTACATCTCCCTTTCGCCTCGTTTATGGCAAGCCCTACCATTTACCTGTTGAGCTGAGACATAGGTCACTTTGGGCAGTCACTGATATACTTCTAGATCCAGTGAGTGTAGGAGATCAGAGGAGGGAAGAGTTGGCAGCCCTGGAGGAGCTTAGAGATGTAGCCTTTTCGAGCAGCCTACAATATAAGGAGAGAGTGAAGGAGTGGCATGATTCTCATATCAGCCACAAGCAGTTTGAGCCAGGACAGAGAGTATGATTGTTCGGTGCCAGGCTTCGTTTATTTCCAAGGAAGTTGCAGAGCAAATGGAAGGGACCCTATCTGGTCCGAAAGGTACACTACAACGGAAGCATCGACATATCCGAGTTGTCATCTGAGTCTACCTTTCATGTTAATGGGCAGCGGCTCAAACCATATCTAGATCATGAGCCACTGGTCGTTGACGTCGCCCCTATTCATTTTGCATGAGATGTAGTCTTTTGACTCACATCTATTGCATCTCACGCCTGTTTATCACTGTTCTCTCGACTTGTATAGATCCAGTTGTCTATATCACACTATTCTTCAGTCCAACATCCCATTTCCATCTTTGATTATGCTATACTTAGGGTGCACTTTACCCTAAGTATAGGGGGGTGTGAAACTTTTGATTTCCTTTTGATTGTTTTCTATCTCTATTTTGCTGCCTATACTTAGGGATATTTCATCCTAAGTATAGGGGAGGTAGACCATGTACATTCTTCCACTCGGATTTCCCTTTGTGTACATCCTGTTGTACTTAGGATTTCTTGATCCTAAGTATAGGGGGAAACCTCGAGAGCCTTTTCATTTCTATTCTTTCATTCGTTTTTGTAGTATAGTTTTTCCTTTTCACTTCCCTATACTAAGCACGTGTTATGTCTTCTTCATCGCTCTTGATTCACTCTGAGGACATCGTTCGAGCTAACTATAGGGGGTGTCGTATATATTTCATATATACTTTAGCCATAACTCGTACTTTGTGTGAGTGTGTTAATAAATAAAATGGCTAAAATCCTTAAAAACCCATAAAAAATTAAAATTTTTCTTCTACATAAAATTCTTTATTGCACATACATAGCTATTTATAAAAAATATTTTTGTAAAAATGATTGTAAAAATCTTTTGTGTAAATAGTTTGTAAATATTTTCATATAAAAATTATGTATAGAGTACAAAATTTTTGTAAAATGTTCGAAAAACAAAAAGTTTGCAAAAACCCTTATGTAAATGTGTGTAAATATTTTGCAAAACTTCTGCATTCATGCATACATCCATGTTTTCAAACATTTTCAAAAATTTTGCATACTTTCAAAAATTTTGTAAAAATTGCATCTTTGTAAATACTTGTATAGTTTTTCTTGAATCATAGTTGACATTTAAACTAGCTTGGAATTATATTGAAAAATGGAGCTTGGTTAAGATCTTAATCCACCTAATTCTAAGTGGAACCTTATAGGGATTAGGGTTGAGATTTTTCAGGTCCATGGTGACTTAATTTTTTGAGTCCACTAGGCTATGATCATATGTCATCTTGATGAGCCTAAGTAGAACACTTAACAACACACACATGACTCTCATAGAAAATGCCTTTACTTAGACCAGCACTTTACACCTAGCTCTCTATGGATGAGGTGGTGAGGAGGCAGTCTTCTTTGACTTGGGGTAGCATATGAGGGTAGTACTTCTAGGCGGAACCTCTCTTCTTCTTATAGTGAAGGAAGTGCTTCTCAACTTGGTATGGTAGCAATGAGGTCTAAAGACAGGAGTTGTGGGTTGCAATAAAGCTTCAAAAGAGAGATAGTCTACCGGCTCAAGAGGAAAAACTCCTTATGTATATATGCTGCACCATGTAGATATGTTGTACATATGCACATCAAAAAAATTGCAAAAAGGAAAACTCCAAAAAAGTGGTGGGTCTGAGAAAAAAATGAATACTCACCAGAGTGTATATAGTCAAATAAAGCAAAGCTTATGTTACCCATGTTCCATCTCATGAAGCCTGCAATAGGGAGACTTAGCTACACTGGTTGAGCTCCCAAGGATACATGGCTACACTGGCCATGGCCCATTCTCTTCTTCCCCCTGTTCTTGAGTCGGTTGAACTTGAACTTAGAAGGGAATACCCCGCTCCTCGAGGAAAGAGTTACCAGACTAGCGTATTAGAGTTACCTAGTTGGGGAGGGTTGTCACTTTGCTATTTCTGAGGTGGAGAGCTATATATCACTTACACAATACAACAAAAGATTTATGGTCATCAAAGTTTGTGTATGTAGACTTGTTCTGATCTGGATTGTTGAGGAGTCTTGACTGTATATTAGTGGAACTTAGAGGCTATTGAGTTTCAAACCTAAGTTCAAATAAGGTTCCGACAAATTAATAATCCAAAGATCTGACTGAGCTCCATACTTCAATTTAATGGAGACAAGTTCAAAACATTGATTCACCTTCTTTTTCTTCTTTTTCTTCTTTCTTTCTCTTTTCACTTCTTTTTCAAATAAGTGTTTGCTAAGGGACTAGTAAAAGTAAAGTATATGGGGTGATGAATACTCATTCATCACTCTTTATTATTTTATTTTAGCTATTTATCTTTGCAAAACACCATGCATATAGCTGTAAGTACAATAAGTTACCAAATATGCATGCTTGTGTAAATAATATAATTACCATGGTTTTGTGCAAAAATAAAAAAATAAAGAAATAAATAAAAAGAAGGAGATATTTAGAATAAATATCGAGTGACCCAAACCCAAGGGAGGGCAAGCATCGGCCTGACCGCCAAATAAAACAAGTAGAGAGAGATAGGGCCATTCATCCATCTATATATTCCTTCTTTATGTATATATTTTATTTTCACAAAAATAAAAATAAAAATATATTTTTAAACCCTTGTATATATTTCTAAAAATAAAATAAAAATGAGAAAAATAAAATCAAAATAAAAATAAAATAATTTCTCTCTCACCCTTGTACATACCATGTATATATGTATCTATCATTATTTATTTCACTTTTGTAAGTAAGCAATAAAAATAAAATAAAAACTTTTTTATATCCCAAATTTTATGTTGTAAATAAATAAAATATAAAATTGGGGTATTTATACAAAAATAAGAAAATAAAAATAAAAGTATAAAATAAATATGTAATTTATACCCGTCTATATATTATAATATAATGTATATACCTTATTTTATTTTTCAAAAAAATAAATAAAAATCATTAAAAAATAGTCTGAAAATAAATGAACATTTTTTATTTTGTAAATATTTTTAAATAAAATCATTTTCTATTTCTAATTTAATTTCCAAATAATTTTGACTCTGAATATTTTGATTGGTCAACGGGGGAACATTGACCCCTGTCAACTGCCCCCCTGGACCACTTCTCTCGCGGATTTGGTTTTCGACCCGATTTCGTCGAATTATCCTGAGTTGATCCGACCTCCATCTTCACCATTCCACAACCCCAATTGTCGAGGGATGATCCGCGATCCACGCCCGCTGATTCCTTTAGGGATCCATTCCTTGATCTGCACGCTCGAGCTCCACCATTCACGAACCCTGCAACGCATATAATCCTTTGGAGCCGCAAATTCTTCCTATCTTCAGCCATTGCCTTCGACCCCAGTGACCTCCATTCTCCTCCTTGATAGGAAGCGAGTGCAGGGGAATGTTGCAATGAGGATTTAAAGCCTTTAGCCCTAGGTCCGGCGAGCCTTCTCGCCGTGCTCCACCACCCGGAGAGCCCGAGCCTCTGGAGACGTCGCTCCATCGAGGTGAAGACCCCAGGAGGTAGCTGACCTCCAGCACAGACGCCAGCAGCCATCAGGTACCCTCGATAACCTCTAGTTTTCCTTAGATTCCAAGTTTTAGATTCCGACCACCTGAGCTTCATTGGACATTGTGCGTGATTGGACCAACCGTCTGACATAGACAATCTCATCATCTTCGCGAGACTCCTATCCACCTTCTGTGCCCCTCCGTTCCCCCTAGTTCGCCCAGGAATAGGGTTCATGCTCTCCTTCACCGTCGCCTTGCCGGAGAGCCTCGCTCCGCCTCGCCTCTTCGCCCATTCCGCCCGCTAACAGGTCGAGGCAATTTGCCCTCGACCCAGTGATTGTCTTGTGCATGTTTAGAAGCTAATGGGCTCATCTGGAGGTCCAACTGCTGAAGCACAAAGCTCCAGGTACCTTCGCATCGTCGGAGCCTTTCAGGTGTCCTTGGCCTCATCGGATCCCACCAGCCGCTGCGGAACATCATCAGCATCATTTCGCCCATCTAAGTAGCTCCAGAGGACCTCCCAGTCGCGTGAATCGATCGAGCGAAGCTCGCCGATGACGAGTTCTTTGTGGTTCTTCCAGGGAGTTTCTCCACCGTCAGATATAGACCACCCCTTCAGTTCTAATCTCGAAGGTCCATCATCCGAGGCTCTCATTCGTTAGATCCATCTGAGGATCAGATCTGGTGCGTCCATCGCCGAAGGGGTATCACCCATTCTCCACCGTCCGATCATAAGTGAAACCTGATCAACTGTTGGATCACCCATTAATAATTAGGGTAATTTACACTTAGACCCTCTTAATTTCTGCATTTATTTTGTAGTCCTGTAAATATTTTTACCCGTTGATTTTATTTTGGATAATTTGCATTCAGGACCTCGTAGTTATTTTATTTGCAAAATAACCCCTCTAAATGTAGTTCACGTGGTCTGTCGCGTGCTTTCTAGTGTATTTGCACATTTTACCCTGAACTTCATGATTGTTAATGTTTGAACGTGCATAAATAGGAATTGCATTTATGCCCTTGTTTGACTGATTCACGTGCCAACCTCGTACGACCTTGGGTAATTTGCAGTTGCAGCCCTAAATTTCTTTCACGTGTTATTATTTGGTTGAATAGTTTTCCATATTTGCAATTGGGTCCCTATGTGATGTGCATGTTTGATTGGTTGAATAAAATATCAAATTTCACCCAAATTTCAAGAAATTTGGAAACATGGCCCCTGCCATTGTGTAAAAATTTACGTGAATTTTTGGGCCCATTTTATTTTCATTTTCTATTTTTAAAAATTAAAAAACCTTTGATTTTGCTTCTGTTTGAATTGAAAAATCAACTAAAAATATTAAAACTCTCCAAAAATTCTAAAAAAATTAATGTTGGCTTCTTTTGTTGTGTTCTTGATTCTATCAAATTTTTGTTTGATTTGGATTTATAAAGCCCTTAAAAATCCAAAAACACTAAAAAACTCATAAAAATTATTAAAATTAACAGAAATTCCAAAATGCAATTCTAGTTTCCTTAGTTAGCTTTTTATTTTTACTTAATCATAAAATTGTCTCTGGAATTTTATAGGCTATTTGGATATTATTAAATAGCCTTTACATTCTGGCTGCACATTGATTTGCATTTTTAGCTTTGTTTCATTTCTATAAAATCAATTAAAAATCATAAAATTCTGAGAAAACTAACAAAAACACTTGAAAAATTATAAAATCCAAAATATTTCTATTTTAATTTTCTGATTATTTTTGCTCTTTTAAATAATTGTTTTATTGTGCTCTTTTTAGTTCCTTTATTCTTTTTCCTAATTTTAAAAAAATCACAAAAACATTTAAAAATATAAAAATCCACCAAAAATATTTTATTCTTTTTATTTCGAGCCCCGAATACTTTATAGATTTTTCGTCAAACCGTGCTCCTTGTGTTCGACCCTGGTAGCTATATCGGGTAAAATAAAATAGCGAGACCACTATTTACCTTGTTTGATTGATTTTCATATTTGGTGGTCTTCGAGTTTCTTGATTGAGTCCGGTCCGAGAGGTTGAGGTCGCAATGACCATTGATACCTTTTTACCTTAGTCACTCGGATTCACGGCTCATCAAACTACGCTTGGGAACCATTCTCAATCCATTTCATCAAGATCACATGAGTATAAGGGTTACCTATTGAAACGTGATTGCGATCTATTAGTCTCTAAATGAAGAGACATTTGGTCTCAAGTTCGATCCGATGAAGACAACACTTACAAGCACGTGAATGATACGAGTGAATCACGTAATCAAAAGGGATGTTCCAAGTTAAGATCCTCCTGATTTTGTTGCATGAAATCCACCACTTTCTTCAAGAGAACTAGACGTTGAAGAACATTAACAACGATGAGAGATCGATCAGGAAACGCGATGATGATTGTGGTCTTCACATACCCTAGGCATGGGGACGACCATAGGGTTTGAGAAGAGAGGGTGGACGTGTATGTGTAAGGAAAAGGAGAGAGAGAGAGACCAACTTTGTTCTTGTTGTACAACTTGAGAACCCTAGGTTGCTCTCTCTCTCTCTCTTTTATAATATTATGGATGGTTAGGATGCATTTCTAATAATAATTAATGTTCAAGATTATATGTGGGACCAACCACAATTATGATTAGGAGTTTATAAATAAATTATCAATTCATGTAATCTCCAGGATTACATGCAAACTCCAAGATTACATGAATTCGTCTCTCACGAATAAAGTGGAAAGGACAGAGTCTCCTTCCATAAAGGGTGGACGTCCACTATGATGGACTTCACCATGGAGGTCCACTCCTTTTTTGGAGTGGAGTTGTCTCTCCCTAATTATCCAAAATTGATGTAATCTTGTTACCATCAAATCATTATTCATAGAATTATTTTATCAATAAATTATCACTAAATAATTGTATGTTTTATGTGACAAATTGCAAATAGTTCATTGATATTTATGAATCATATTCATCCATACAAAACTAAATGTAAATCTCGTTCAATTGCATAATGTGAACTCAATTCACATTAACATTGAAATTGTGAATCCTATTCACAATTAAGTCTCTCTAGGATATTATGGATCTCATCCACATTATCCATTATTATTGGTGGATAGTATTATCCATATTAATCTCATATATGATAAATAAATCCAATTTTATTACCTTAGATGTCTCTCTACACACGTCAAAATAATGTGAATCATATCCATATTATTCATGATAAGTAACTCTAATAATTATCATTATGTCTCTTTAATTTCCAATACTAAGATATTATCTCTAGTAGAATGATTCTCGAACTCGCTCTTTCAAGTATAATGTGCCTTCTCCGCAAATACTTTGAAATAAGGTTAGTGCGACTATATATTCCATGTATAGTGACTTGGATAATGAAATCTAATCTCATATCCAAATCTATAATGCCTATCAAAGAAGTCTAATCATATGATTATACGATACATCTAATCTTATCATTGCATTCGAATCCTATTTGGGTCAAGGTCCAACATTTTGATCAAGATCGATAACTACTCTACTGAATGGAGTCACTTAAATCCAAATTTGTTTCATCACACCCTCATGATAGAAGCGTCATAGTATATAATTGATTAAGATCGCATCATCCTTGAGTATTCCTAATACTTGTACATCATGTCGATGGGAAGACCAAAATTAAACCCGAAGTTTGGATCTCATTTTTGAATGCTGATAAATCCCATATTTATCAACATTATTTATAAATATTATCCCTCTAACTTAAGGAATTCACTAACTTTATTTAACACTTAACATTATTTAACAAATAACTAGTTGTAAATAGTTAACACTAATTAGTGTATATAAACAACTATATTATGGTACTATATTTTATGTGTTTCTTGTTTACTAAAAATCCAAAAAAAGAGTAATATTGTATATAATTAATTTAACATTATTCATTAGTTAAAAATCTAAAAAAATAACAAAGGAAATAAAAAGAAGCATGTTTAATACTTTAAAAATATTTGAAAAAATATTACTATATACATATGATGTATTCTCTCTTTGAGTTCTACATGAACATTGTAGATTTTATTGAGATATACAATTATCATGTTCATTACTTTTCCTAATTTGTCCTTTATCTATTTCATTTTGGTTTTAATTGATTTAACTCATTTTCCTTGATTTTTGATTGGGCCACATGGCCCAATCACCTTTTTCCACATAGCTGGTCCTTTTGTATTAACCACACGCCACTTGGGTCATCTGATCTTTTTTTTTCAGACAGATGTGATTCCTTGTGAACCGCTTCGCTTCTAAGCCCTTTTATCTTCAAATCAAACCATCTGTACCTTTCATCCATGCCCAAATCAGAATCCTTTGATCTTAAACCAATGGTCTAGGGTCATCGTCAACCTCTAGCAGTAGTCCCTTGATGCGACGTGACCTTTCACGTAGATCACCTTCTCACTATTTTGCCAGTTGCCTTACGTGAGGAAACCACCTTCCTATGATATTGTTCTCTTCCATATTCATCCCTCTTCTTTGTCCTCTTCTCCAATGCCCTCTTCGACTTCATGTACACCTTCTGGGGATGGGTAAAACACCCCAGTAGCCTCCTACAACCACTTATCTCCTCCTTCAAAACCTTCCCCTCCATCATTTGTAATTGTCAACCGCCCTTGGTATGAGTGTCTTCTGAGCATCGTCTACCTTCGAGTGATAGAGCGAGGGATAGAACTGAAACCACGATCGAAGGAATACTCTGGCAATATCTTCGACTGAAGAGTTGTGTTGCATCAAGTTAAACTGGTTGCTCGAGCTTGATTCTTTAACCAAGAACTTTAAGCGAAGATCTAGAAATATTAAATCTCCAATTTTGGCCAAGATTCATACCCTATTTCATCATCTTCTTTATTCGATATCTAGGCAAGTTTCCATTTTTTTTGTTTCCTTATGTGTTTCTGTATTTTGTTCACCTTCATCCATACACTTGATTCATCATCTGAGATCATTGTAACCTTCACCTTGCTCAATTTATTCACGAGTCCACTCTAGTGATTTCTCTTTGCTTCTCCATCATCTTGACCATGTTGATCCCTTCTTGGTCTCGTAAAGACCAAGAACCTAAATAGGGTTCAGTTCCTACATCCATTGGAACCCCCCATTCCATCCCCTTTCGTACCCAATAGGTTTATTTTTGTCGGTTGCATGGGTTAATATTTGCAGGTGCAAGGATAAAATTCAATGATCAGAATTTTTAAGGAGGGTCATTGAACCTCTCTGCCACATATGAGCAACCTTTGACCCAACATACTAGGAGCGTTTGTAGCTAGCTTACTACAACCTACATCTTCTTCACCATAGCCCTTAAGAAGGTCTGAAAGCCTTCGACCATATTATAGGAGTGAGATGAAGTGTGAAGGACTTCATCGGAGCACAACCCAAGCTCCGTCGCACACAAAGGATCTATCTTGAGGACAAGAGGCAGTGGTAGTCAGATTAAGCTCGATTTGATGTAATCCAACGATCCAGATGATACCACGTCATCACAACTGAAGCAGCGCTTCGTAACCTCAGCCTTGGAGCGGCCTAAACCAGTGTCAAAGGACTAGGAAGCAGCACATCGCTCGAGTCTGCACCTCTACCACCGAGCCTATCCCCCAGGTGCTCAGCTCTCGTGATGGGGGAATTTTATAGAACCTACCCTAATCTTATCCAGATCTGTATTCCATCAATTGCAAGCTAAGCCCAACTGACTTATTTATATTTTATATATGCCCCTACGCATGGGTTTGATTGCATGTTGGCCCCCAATGAGGTTCGTTTATTGCATTTAGGTCCTTTTTGGATTGTTTTGTGATAACAGTATTTATTTTTATTTATATTAATGCCCTTGTATTGTTCACTGATTAACGTGTGAACCAATTCTCCAAAATTAATGAAATCAGTGTCATTTTACAATTAATTTTACTCTTTTCTGATTGTGCAATTATTTATTGGTTGAGTCTATTATTCACACATCCAAATTTTGAGTGATAAATTGTATTTTCAGCCTTGCTATTAAATTAAAAAGTAATCTTATTATGCCTTTTTAGTTCATCGAATACTTGATGAATCCTAGATTCATCTATATTATTTCTTTATATTATCTCTAGCTTAATAAAATCATTAAAATTCACTAACAACTAACATTAATTAACTTGCTATATGTTGTAAATAACTAACTCTTTTTATTGTAGTAATATTCCTATTATTATGCTATTATTTTATGTGTTTATTTATTTATTTATTAAAAATATAATAAATAGTATAATACTGTACATAATTAATTAAACATAATTTATAAAATTAAAATAAAAAAGAAAAGAAAATTAAATAAGTAATTTATTACTTTAAATTACTTGCAAAAATATTTACTTTGTACATAGATGACTTTATTTCTCTTTCAGCTATACATGAAGGTTGTAGATCTCATCGATATCTACAACTTGCATGTTCATAATTTTTTTCTAATTTTGAACCTAATTATTTATTCTCTATTTTACATTTTTTCCTAATTCCCTTAATTCTGATCGGGTCATGTGGCGCTTTCAGATCGCACGATGTGGCCCTTTCCCCTTTTCCCACTCGCCACTTCTTTCGACCGTCTGATCATCTTTGATAAAATGGCCATCATCCGCTCACAAACACTCCATTTGGTGCCCTTAGATCCCCATCAGATGGTTTGGGCTTCATACCCAACCTCTAGCCCTCAATCTTCAGGAGTTGCTTCGCACTTCAACTTCTGATTTCACCCAATTTCGCCAAACACCTCTGTCAATCTCCTCACCATTTAGCTTCACCTTCTTCACCTCCTAACTTCCCACTAATCCGTGTTGACTCCTGAATCCATTGAAAACCATTTTAGCAACCATTGGTGGTGATTGAAACCATCACCTTGGAGTGAAACCTCCGCCAACCTCCACCTTCAAATATCCCATTACCGCCACCTGAGGTGGTTGTCCACCTTGAATGAAGAAAGCCCTAGCCTTCTACCCTCTTTGTGACACGAATTTTTGTTGTTGAAGAGTGATCATGGAGTCTTTTCTTCTAGTGAGACCCATGGCGAGATGCCATGACACATTGTCTCGATGGCGGCCGTCCGAGCTTTATCTACGATCGAAGAGATAAAGCGATGATCCGAGTTTCTTTGAAGCTCATCTCCAGGCTCATCCTTCACCCGAGCATCGTTCTTCAATCTCCAGGTAAATTGGATCTTATTTTTCTTCATGTTTTCCATGAATTTTATCTCCTTGTAGATAAATCGTAAATTTTGATCCAAGATGTTCTCGACCTTCACCATGGATCAATCATACATGCGGAAGGTCACATGCATCGTGATTCTTGTTCTAGTTTTGATTCCACCTCGATTCACCTTCTATGTTCTTGGTGGAAGGGACCTATTAGGGTTCACCTTCTACACCCATTTAGCCCTTCGTCTCATCTCACTTTTACATGCATACACACCCAATTTGCTTCAGTTATGGTTTGCTAATAGTTGTGTGTTTGAAATCCTTCAATGATCGTAAATCGGAGTGAACTCCGATCAGGAGCTCCGCCTCTGATGAACTCGAGTCGTCTGCTACATTCAGAGCATCTCACATCTTCTCCGATCAACTATGACCTTCACAAGCCATTCCTTTGTCTTCCTCGACCTTCAGGAGTAGAACAACATCATGGAGGAGGATGCAGAGCTTCGTCAGAGCCCACTTTCGCGCCGCTGCTTGCGATAATGCTCTTCAAAGGAGATATTATAGGTGTCATCCGATCATTCCCAATTGGGGATAACTGGATGACCATATTTCAACCACTTCATCGATTCCTAACCTGCATCTCTAAGCCTCACCAACCCTCCACCAAAGTACCCTGAGCTGTTGCGTGGCCCAAGCCACGTGCCTTCGATCCAACCTCAGTGTCACGCGCTACAAGACTTGTCGATTATTCATAATTGCAGAAACACCCCCACCTGGGGGTTCCAATAAATTACGTAGTGGATTTTTCATAATTGCATTTTAGTTCATGCAAGGACCTATTTGTAGTACTTTGTGTTATGTTTTATTGCATGTTTGTCCCTTGCTGATTTGATGAATAACTTGAGCATATTTTATCCAATTGATGAGATTTCAGTTTCATTGCAAAGCTAATTTAATTTCCTTTGATATGGCAAGCTTTATTCTCTGAATTAACATTCAAGTGATGATCTATTTATCAAAGAAATATAAGTGCTTCTATTCATATTAAACGTGTTATAGCTTTGAATACAATGTTCAATTGTACTTTGATTTTTATTCCAATTATGCTTAATTTATATATGTAAAATAAGGGCATAAATTATGTACATATGTGTATGTGTTCATTCTGTTCATTTTGTCTATTATTTAATTTGCATAAAAATCACATAAAAAGCATTCTCATGCATTGTCATATGTGATCTTTTTTTCATATGACATAGTTGTTTATTTTGACCTAGATGATTTATCAATCACTTAACATTAATATCGATTATTAATTAATTATATTAATAGCTAGTGTCCCTGTGTTCGACCCTACACTTGACCCGGTATAAATTTAAATCGAGAACTCTTCGTGGAGATATTATCTCGGTTCGAGTGATTGTTAATTGGCCCATGCTACATGAGTGCATGTTATCTTAGCATATTGATGATTCATCAATACCCCACTTTTCATTGAGTCTCTATTAAATACACAAGTGGTTTGATTAATAATTCAGGAACTTGTTTGTGTGTTGTGTTTTGTAATTATTGTTGCATTAACGTTATTATCGTTCATGAAATAAATTTGCATGAAAGCCTTTTAAAATATCATGCATTGCATTGAGTGTTGTTGCTTGACGTAGATCACTATTAAATTGCTAAATTAGATATTTAATATCTAGATCAAGTTAGCTAATTGCTGATGTCCTTGTGTCCGACCTTGGACTTGCCCAAGATAAATTAAAGACAAGCCCTCCTCACATAGATTTATTTGACTTGGTTTTGATCGATAGCTGTCTGGCCATACTACAATGAGTGATAATTATTTTAGCATATCAGTGATTCATCAAATATCTCATTTGTGGTTTTATCGATAAGTTTCTCATTTGATCACTGGGAGTTGGTATTCATCACATGCTTTTCAAAAGCATATATCACACCTTCAAATTATGTCTCGTTTCCAAAATATGATGACCAACATTGGAATTTGGCTTAGCCTAATATCTCATGAGTGAACTCATGTCATCCAGTTTAACAGTGAACCTGTATGATCCCTTTGGGATATCATATTACTCATATGCCCTTATATGCATACTAGTGCATCAGTGTATAGACCTTGATTAGGTCATCAACTTATTGATCTGCCAAATGTATATACTCAGACATAAAATGTCACACATGTCGCTGGTCAGAGGATGCATGCATGTGTTGTGGCAACTTATTATATAGGTCTTGGTTATCTCGATCTCATTAAATTAACTCTTTGACCTAACTCATCCGACACCTGTGAATCTCTATTCCTATACAGAGGACCTGCATCAAGAGGTCGGTCAGATATCAACCTTTGGAGCGAGGATTATCATCCCCTTCTTAGGATGGAGATCCTTTCTTGATAATCACTTAAAGGTGCAATTTTTTTAATTATTGTATGATATCAAGATGGTCATGATACATATCCCTAATTATATTTAGAGATCTAATGCAAATTAGTTACTCTTCATTTCGGATTAAGGAGCAATTTGCAATAACTTTTATTGCATAATAGATCGCTATGGGTTCACACGTCCAACATTTCTATCTTTGCTTTCGTGTAGCTTACAATTTTAAATTTGCGATTTGTTGTTAGTAAACTAAGCACATCTATATATCTTCTCCCTTTTCTCTTAAAAATTATATATTAACTAATTTACGCCCCCTCCGATCTAGCTCATGTTGAACTCAGAGAGGATACACAATCTGTTTAGCATGACGTATTTCAGGAAAGTTCATTTCTTTGGGACGGTGATAATACAATATGATATGGAGGTATAATATGTAAATTTAAATACCATGCACAAATTATTACATAGTTTTATTTAGTTATAACACTCAAGTGAGATGCATCATATTTTTGATTAGGCGGAGATTCCGAGATCGATGGGGGAATCTTACCTCGAGTAGGAATGATACATTGCGAGTCAAGGGCTTGCCGATATTGGTAATTTGTTTTTCATATAAACTAGTCTAGGGCATGATAGCATTGGTGATTTGTTTCTCGTGTGTGTGTGTGTGTGTATAGGGAAAACTTCAGATAAGACGGTCCTTTCTTAGATGCATGGAAAGCCAACCATCTTATCCATTCGTAATCAATCCAATGATTATCATTAATTACACGTTAACTGCATTTTTTATGTTGAAAAATGTATTATAGTCATTTTGGTATATTCTATATTTAGAATACAACAAATATCTCCTAAATAATCTCCCCAACAATCTTCTCTCTCTCTCTCTCTCTCGATGATGATGATGGCAGTGCACGTGTAGGAGGTGGATGCACACTGGTGATAGTGTTCGACAACGAAGGGAGAACGTTAGACAGTTTTGACGATGGCATGCCCTGCGCTGTAGATGAACAACGATTGCTTCCCGCGACGATGTGGTCTTCCTTTGACCTTCAGACCACGGGAGAAAAAGATTGTCTCGAAGGTTTTTCTCTCGCAGGCGATGAAAGCGACGTCACGTGGAAGTGGTGGCTGCACATGGAGGACATGAATCGTAGAGGAGAAGGGTGAAAGAAAGTGTGGGTGGAGGAGTGGTGTTGGTGGATGAGGGTGCAGGTGGAGGAGGTGGATCATGGAGGAGAAAGGCGAAGGAGGAATGAAGGCGAAGGAGGGCGGGATCGGTTTTTTTTACAATATGTGATCGTTTTTTTTACAATCTTTAATCTTTTTTTTTACAAATCGCAAATTGTATTTACAATCTTTGATTGTTTTTAACATTTACTATCTCTTTTGTAAATTTCTAACAATGGGATCTTTTTTTACTATCTCGGATTTTTTTTACAATATTAGATCATTTCTTACAAATCTCAATTCATTTTTACAATATCAGATTATTTTCTACATTTATCATTCTCTTATCAATGTTTAACAATCTCATAACATTTTTCTACAATCTCAAATCGTATTTAACAATTCCAGATCGTTTTTACAAATCTCATATCGTTTCTTGCAATTTCAGATTGTTCTTTAACATTTATCATTTCTTAGTATTTCTAACAATATATTTTTGTTACAGAACACAATATATTTGTTTTACAAACCTCAAAATTTTTTATATTATTCTCTTCCCACTTAATAGTTGTTGAATTACTAAATATCTATTTTTTTGCAGATCTTCAAACGAATATTACAAACAAGTACGAAGTTTTACAGAGGCATTACCTAAATTACAATTACAACAATAAATGTATTACTAACTTTGATTTTATTTTACAAAGCAGGTTACAATCTTACAATGGCAAGTATTTTACAAAGAGTCACAAACTTCTGTATAGCGCGGAAAAGCTACCACGTTGGTGAAACCTCATCGTATAAATAACAACAAAAAATGTCAATCTAGGCAGACTAAAAATGGTAAAATAAAAGGATTAAATGAAATTCAAATTCAAAATGAAAACACATGGACTAAAATACCCTTTTGGATAAAGAACCATTAGATTGAGATTCAACGAATGAGATGGTTGGCTTTCCATACATCCAAGAAAGGCTCGCCTCATTGGAAGATCCCCCCTATATATATGTATTTATATGTATATATGTATATATATACGTCCCTTCCAATAGGATGCATTCTTCCTGAGTTTAGGAAGGTCGTCCTTTTTTTTGTAGAAATCATGAGCAATTTAGTAGAATATGTATACAGTTTATATTATAGCTACACATTATAAATACAAAATCGCACACAAAACTATGCATTATAATAAAAACATTAAAACTATATATTATAATACAATATGTACACGTATTCTACTAAAGTCGTTGTGTTTTTTTACAAAAAGGTCAGACTTTCCTTAACTCAGGAAGGAATGCGTCTTATTGGAAGGAAATCATATATGTATATAATTATCAGTCAAGATCTCTCTTGAACTAAAAATTTTATGCTTACAAATTCAAGCATTTTGAGAGAGCAACATTTAAGGTAGAAGCAAGACTCATCCCACCACTACGTTGGCACCACACAAAGTGAGAGGTTACTATGATAATTGTTGTAATGAAGGATTCCGTGTAAATACATTTGTATTACACACATAATTACCATTAAAACCTATTCCTAAAACTCTCATTTTATTTATCAAATACGTAGTTCCTCCCTGATAAATAGAGAATACATGAAAGATGTGTTGTACTAAAAATTAATGTAATTAGGTTTCAATTTGATAAACCTGGGCAATTACATTGGATTTTAATTCAGTTTCAATCGAGAAACCAAATGACATTGGAGGGAAGGTTGTGAATTCCTAAATTTGAAATAAGGTGGGGGCTTGGATGGAAGTTTAGTACCACATCTAGTATTTCTAAACTTTTGGTGGGCTTATATATGAATCCACACCTCAAGCTCTTGTAGCAATAGTAAAGAGGAGAAATGGAGGACCAGACACATGTGTGCGCTCCGCTTTAGGATTGGGCTCGGGTCTTGGAGAGTCAATACGGATCTCAGATCTTGATACTTTTGCTACGGGTTTTATTAGCGTGCCAAATAAATTAATTCAACGGATTAATTATGATTCGACCGCTTTAAGAGAATTCGACTCGACTCCAACGGCTTTGACCTAGCTGCCATTTCAGAATTTGAAGAGGTGCCCGTTGGGGGGCATTTTCGGAAGGTAAAAAGTCATGCTAGGTCTTCTTATACCCTCTCCCTAGACGTTGTTTTCTTCATTCGCAAGAAAACTCTCACACCGCTTTTCCTCTCTATTTTTTTCCACCACATCTACAACCTGTGTTTCTTATTCTTCTCGGTTGTAAGTTCTCTGAGGTACTTTCGAGGACGATCTTGTTGGTGTGCGCAGACGCAAATCATGTGTCGTCGTATTCTGGGAGCGGATTGTCGGTATCTTTTGCACCAGTATTGTGGGGGCAATATCATCTCCAAGGATATTTTGGTGATCTCTTATCTATTCTATTTGTTGTTTTATTTGTCATATTTTGTTTATTCAATTACCTTTCTTGAATCTCACCCTAATATGATTTACAAATAGTTAATTTCTTTCATGCGTACATATTGTAATTCATATATGAATCAGATGTGCATGATTTTAATCTTGTTAATATGTAATGCATTGATTCATATTGATCATGGAATTTACTGATTAATGTAGGTTCTAATGATCCTGTTTTCAATCATCTTAGAGAAGATATCCAGAATCAGAATTAAAACCATGTTGAACACCGTGGTTAAATCGAAGGTGGATATAATCGATATATCTGAAAAATTTGGTTGTAAAAATTTTAAGCGTTGGCAACAATGCATGAAAATCTGATTAACTACTATAAGGTTAATCTTGATGCTTGAAATTTAATGCCCTACAGTGAAAAAAGAAAACCCTTTACCCGATAGTCAGAAAGCGCAATCTGCATGGAAGGAGCGCGACCTTATATGTCATGGTTACATCTTCTTGGTTCTATTCAATATGTTGTTTGACGTATATTGTTCATCCACGCAGATTGCAAAGGGGTTATGGGAAGAACTAGACTTGAAGTATAATACTAGAGATCTCAATATTGAGAAATACTCCATTGCTAAATTCTTAAAGTTTTCCATAGCCGAAAGGAAGTCGGTTTCTGAATAGATACACGAGTTTTTACCTGCTCTATGGTCTAAAAGATGCCGAGATGAAACTTCTAGAGAAGTTTCAGGTCATGTGGATCATAGAAAAATTCTTCAAGTCTTGGGAAGACTTTGGTATGAACCTGAAATACATAAAGGGGAAATTTTTTTATAGATAACTTGATGATGGCAATCGTCATAGAGGAGAAACACATGAAACAAAAGCATGTGGTTCATGTTGAAGTTCAGTTTAAGGTAAATTTCACGACCTCGAAGGGAAAAAATAAGAATGGAAAGGGTAGTAACAACAATAAAATGAAGCCAAAAAGTAAGATCCAAAAAAAGCAAAGAATAAACCATATTGGTACTGTAATCAGATTGGTCATTGAAGAAGGATTGTCCGTCCTTAAAGGCTCAACCTAAGGATGCAATGGGAGTTCACAAGTGAATATGATTACTGCGGGACTTCAGGCTTGTTAGGGGTATATCTATGTAAAACCTGAACTATACCATATCCATGATCCAAATGAGTAGTTCGTGGATACTGGAGCCAATGTACATATCTGTTCTGATAAAATTTTGTTTTCTTCTTATCAGACCTACAGTGACGGTACTGTGAAGATGGGGAACGATTCTGCTGCTAGGATGTTGGGTCAAGACAAGTCAACTTGAGGTTCTCCTCTGGACATGTTTGCACTTTGAACATGGTGCTGCATGTCCCTGACGTGGAGAAAAACATTTTATGTGGCTCCATTTTAGTTTATAGTTTTGAATCAAACATTAAATGTAATAAAGTTATCATTCCGAGACATGGTATTTTTTTATGGAAAAGATTATTTGGCAGATTTCGATTTTTTATTTAGAATTAGATGTGATTCAGTAAATATTGATTCGGTGAATGCTTTAAGTTATTAATGTTCTAATTCTATGTCTCATGTTGTTAATAATTTAGAATCTTATGATCTGTGGCATGGTAGATTAGGACATGTGAACATGAATTCAATTAAAAGAATGATGAATTTAGAGTTGATCCCTAAATACACTACCGATAAAACTCAAATGTGAATTTTTTGTGCAAGCGAAGACACCTAGAAAGTCTTTTTAATCTGTCTCTAGAGATAGTGAGATCTTGGAATGCACACAGATATATGTGAGTTTAGTGGTGTGTTGACCAGAGATAATAAGAAATACTTTATCATCTTTATAGATGATAGCAATAGATACTGCTATGTATATCTAATGAAAATCAAGGACGAAGCCTTAGAAAAATTTCTTTTATTTAAGAATGAGGATGAGAAACAAACAAGAAAAGTGCTTAAATGTCTTAGGTCAGATAGAGGGGGTAAATATACTTCTAATTTGTTTGATGAACAATGCAATCTACTTTAGCATAGTTCATGAAGTTACTGCTCCATATTCACCACAATCAAATAGGATAGCAGAACGGAAAAATAGAACCTTAACTGACATAATCAATGCTCTCCTACAAAGTTCTGGACTTCTAACCTATATGTGGGGAGATGCCTTGAATACAACTTGCCATATTGTGAATATGATTCCTCCAAGACATATGAGAAAATGTTCTTTTGAATTTTGGAGAAATATGAAACCAAGCTTAAGGTGTCTAAAAATATGGACATGTCTCGCTAAGGTATTAGCCCCATAACACAAGAGAAAGAAGTTAGGTCCTAAAACTGTTGATGTGGTCTTCTTAGGTTACTTGAAAAATATCTATGGATATAAGTTCTAGGTAATTTGGTCTGAGATACCAGACACAAATGTCAATACTATTGTTGATCTATGTGATGCTACCTTCTTTGAGGATGTCTTCCATATGAAGACTAGGATTCCTCAGAATCTGACCAATGATGTTACCTCCACATCAGGATCCATTCTATATCAAGTGGAGAGGACAACACATGTGGGGGTTGAGTCTCAACTTGAACCCAATGACATTTCGGAAGAAATTGATCCAAGGAGGAGTAATCGACCATTGATAGCCAAGGATCTTGGTAGTGACTTTGTTGTCTACCAGATCGAGGATGACCCACCAAGTTACAAGGAAGTCATGGCTTCATCTGAAGCAAAACAATAGAAGGAAGCCATCAAATCTGAGATGGATTCCATTATGACTAATAGAACTTGAGAATTGGTTGATTTACCCAAAGGGTACTCTATCATTGGATGCAATTCTTGACTGGAAGGGGCACCGAAGGCCTCCGCCCTCCCTCTCTATCAAGGGCTATTCAATACAGTTTTTTTTTGTTTTGAAAACTTTTAGATAATTTAGAGGCATTTATATATCAACAAACTATTAGATTAGAAAGCCTAGATAAAGAATTCTTGTCGAGCCAAGATCTGATTCTCATCTTCTCAAGTTAGAACCCCGTGCGAAAGTCCCGCATTAGAAATCCTGACTCAAAGGAGAATCCTTCAACAACATTGGGCTTAGAATTTAGCAGAAACATTAGTGCTTAAATGGGTGTTTAAGCAAAAACTTAAGCTTGACGGATCAATTGAAAAGTATAAAGCCGAATTAGTTGCTAAGGACTTTAGGCAAAAGGAAGGCATCGATTATTTTGATACCTATTCCCCTCTGACTAGGATGACCACAATCTGGATACTCATAGCATTGGCATCTATATATGATCTCTCTATCCAACAGATGGATATGAAGACCATCTTCTTGCATGGCGATCTTAAGGAGGAGATCTATATGGATCAACTTGACGGGCTTGTGACTTCTAAGAATGAGGGAAAAGTTTGCAAGATTGTTAAATCTCTTTACGGATTGAAACAAGAACCAAAGCAATAGCATGAAAAATTTGACAAAACTATTTTGTCACGTGGCTTTAAGGTTCATGAATCCGACGAATATGTGTATTTCAAGGTGAAAGGTGATGAGTGTATTGTTTTGTACCTGTACGTTGATGACATACTATTGTTTGGATCACATGCGAGGATTAATATTGAGACTAAAGTATCATTAAATAGCAAGCTTGAGATAAAGAACATGGATATTGTTGATGTGATCTTGGGTCTCAAACTGGCAAGGTCAGTTGATGGGACTGTATTTTCTCAATCTAACTACATTGAAAAGGTACTTGAAAAAATTTGGATATCAAGGTTGCAAAGTTGCTGGCACTCCTTTTGATTCATTGAAGACACTATTTAAGAACAAAAGTGCTGTACTTGTAGCTCAACCAATATATTCACAAGTCATTGGAAGTTTAATGTATCTTGAAAATTGCACGAGACCTGATATTTCATTCTCGGTTGCGAAGTTGAGTAGATACACTAGCTGTCTTGACCGTACTCACTGGGAGATTCTGGATCGAGTATTGAAGTACTTGAAGGGAACTATTTCCCTGAGTTTGCATTATGGTACACATCCATATGTACTAGAAGGATATAGTGATGCATAGGAAAGATAAAGGAGTCTGAGAGTAATGGTGTTACTAGGTATGTCTTTTCCCCTAGAGGCGGTGCAGTCTCTTGGAGGTCTGTAAAGAAGACCATTCTAGCTTAATCTACCTTTGAGGTTGAGCTGTGTGCTTTAGACACTTATAGAATTAATGTTGGACATCTAAGATAATTTCTTTTCGAAATTCTCATGGTAGGTCAGTCAGTTCCTGCGATCTCGGTACATTGTGATAACATGACCACGATTACCAAGATTAAAAGTTCAAAGTTTAATCAGAAACCAAGGAGGCATATTCAAATCAAACTTAAGACGTTAATGGATTTGGTGTCTCGAGGGGTGTTGGTTGTGGATTTTGTAGGATCCAAAAATAATACAACAAATCTTGACTAAGGAATTTGATAGATTTTTAATTCTAAAGTCTATTCTTGGGATGTGATTGAGATCCATTAGGAGTTCCTCTACAGTAGCAACCCAACTTATCTGAGTAGAGATCCTACAAAATAGGTTCAACGTGGTAATAACAGGTTATTTGGAGAACTCATTGGCACCCTTATTTTTAATGCTTATGCATGAGTGTCTTATACCTTGAACCCTGAGTGCCATTTACGCTACAAGTTTAGGAAGATCGTAGGCTCTAAATGGGTTCAAGCCTTTGGGCCGGATGTTAGTAGTGCATCCTTGGAGAACGCCACCTATGTGAGTGTTATCGTGGGACGCAATTAAAGGAAGAGGGTCTTTACTGAATACACTTATGAAACATGATAATGGTGCATGGCCTTTAAGAACACCAACCCTGAATATTGTATCAAGAACAATACTTTGTTGCTTCTACGTATTCTTTAACACTACAATTTGAAGTTCAAGACATAGTTCACTTCGTTCATATTAAATTGAAAATAGTAAACTCTAATAGAGGTTCGAACTGGAAGATACCTTTATTGAAAGCAAAGTGTAGCAGCCGAGATGTCCTTCAATCTCTTTTTTAAATTGATGAATTCGAGGGGATTGTTGTATTCAAAGTTAATGTAATTAGTTTTCAATTTGGTAAACCTATGCAATTATATTGAATTTTAATTTGATTTCAATTGGGAAACGAAATGACCTTGGAGGGAAAGCTAGGAATTACTAAATTTGAATCAAGGTAGAGGTTGGATGGAAGTTTAGTACCACATCTAATGTTTCTAAAGTTTTGGTGGGATTATATATGAGTTCGCATCCCAAGCTCTTGTAGAAATAATAGAGAGGGGGAATGAAGGATCACATGCACGCACACGCTCTGCTTCATCTCCGTCTCAGGCTCGGGAGAGTCAATTCGGATCTCGATACTTTTGTTGTGGGTTTCATTAGTGGGTCACAAAAATTAATTCTATAGATTAAATGTGATTCGACTGCTTTGAGGGAATTTAACCCGACTCTAATGGCTTTGACCAAGCCACCATTTCAGAATTCGAAGAGGCGCCTGTTGGGAGGCATTTTTGGAAGGTGAAAAGTCACACCCTAGGTCTTCTTATACCCTCCCTTTGGACGTCGTTTTCTTCACTCGCAAGAAAACTCTCATGCCTCTTTTGTCTATGTTTTCCCTACCGCATCTGTGACCTGTGTTTCTTCTTCTTCTCGACTACACATTCTCTGAGGTACTTTCGAGGACGATCTCGTTAGCGTGCGCGAATGTAGATTGTGTGACATCGTATCCTGGGAGCGGATCGCCCGTACCCTTTGTATCAGTATTGCGGTGGCGATATCCTCTCTAAGGACACTCCATTCCATGGACGCTTCGGTGATCTCTTATCTAATACATTTTCTGTTTTGTTTGTCGCATTTTGTTTATTCCATTGCTTTTCTTAGATCTTTCCCTAATATGATTTACAAATGGTTAATTTAATTCATGCGTGTATATTGTAATTCATATATGAATCAGATATGAATGATTTTAATCTTGTTAATCTGTAATGCATTGATTTGTATCGATCATGGAATTTAGTAGTTAACATATGCTATAATGATCATGTTTCCAACATGATGCTCCTAATCTTACCTACAACTTGGTAGGAAATATTTAGACCAATTCAAAAAATGTAAGAATCCTTTCTTTGAACATGTACTAAATTATAGATTTAGTATTCTCTATTATGTTTTATAATTGTTGCTCGCGTGAGGAGAGGCAATTGATTGAGTTAAGTTTTCTGAGACGGGATGACAGTTAATTGATAAAGAAGAAAATGAGTTTTTTATTCACGAGAGATACTCCGAACACGATATTATATGTATGTCAATTTTTTTATTTTGACTTTGGAGAAGGTAGTTATAATATATGATAGATGACCACTGACTTTTAAGGAGTTTCTTTCCTTATTAGAACTCCAATTCAAAGCTTCTGGTGCCCTAGGTAATCCGAGCATGTAAGTATCCTAAATTTAAATCCTAATAATTTGAATTGTGAATTTTACCAATAAAAGATGATGTATACCGATACCTCTATAAGAAAAAAAAACAATTTCAAGGCTAATGGTAAAAGGTATATCGATATTAAAATTTAGTGCAAGGGTGCATCCAAACTATTGTATAAATATCGAAAAAAACTTTATGATTATTTTGCATTTTTGACCTAAAGATGCCAGTCCTTTGTGACCAACCCTTAATTATTGTGATACACATGGATCAAATTCTAGCTTAATTTGTATGCAATCCAACCTTAATTGATTTTAGCTTCTTCCAATCTATCCAATCCATTAAATATTTAAATCATATTCAATCCAATCTATCAGATTATGGATGGGATTAGATGTTTAATACTTACACATCGCCACTTCATAATATACATCTAATTTGCGACACACTTGACCTTGACATTTTAATCATAATTCTAAAAATGATAATATGGTAAACGTAAAGAAAAATATTTATTTTTTAGAAAGAAAAGTTGCTTGCAATTGATCTAGTATGACCAATGATCGTATAACTATATACATATATGTAATATGTAGGTATCGTGTTGAGTCAACTATTTTACATTCATTTTTATTTATATATATAGTGCATAAAATGGAAGCAAATAGATTACTATATATATTATTTATTTATTTATTTAGAGTATGTGTCTATAGATGGGTAATTGGATCTCTTCAAGGTTCAATTACCATATGCACCTATGTTAGTCCCACATCATCTATTTGTGGGACTTGGTCATTATGGCGGGGCTATGTAAGAAGCATCACACCTTCTGTATGCAGAGCAAGAAATTAATAGAAACATCATCCATTTGAGGTGGTTCTCTCATGATTTTAACCCGCTCCTTATGGAATATGGTTCTACATAAATCCTCTATTCTTTACTGTTTTTATCTTTATTATCTCTGATCACACTTCCACATTGCCATTTTCTACATGGTATTAGAGCAAGTAAGATTCTAGATTTTCTTCTTGAAGAATTTATATTTATTGTTCATGTTCGAGATTTATTCAAGTTATGAAGATTGTCATTGTTCATGTTTAAGAAAGTCATTAGGGTTTTTGATGGAAACATAATTATATTCAACATGAAGACTGTCATCATCATTTTTCTACATGGTAACTTAAAATAGTTATCAATAATCTAGGGTATACGACGAAACCCTAAGTTTGTACCTCGTTGTAATAACTCTAGATCAATGATCTTCTCAACCACTTGCAGTGCTCCAGATGGCCATCACCTCTAGAGAAATGTAACCAGCTCTCACGCATGAGAACACCTTTCCAGGCGATATCTCTCTTTTTGACAGATATAGAACCCCACCTAGGTGATTCTAGGATCCCACACTTCCCAATTCTTGAAGAAAAATAAGATGAAGAAAGATCGAAGCCCACACACGATCTCTCGGGTGCATACATAATATTCGGATGTGTACACGACACTCCAATCACGTGATCTCTAGCGATCGAGTTCCTTTAGCAGTAACAACTCTAGTGGGACATCTTCATACGAGTTGCAAGACCCCGGGTCGCTAAGGAGACTGGAGAGTTTGAAAGCCTCCTTGTTGCCATTTTTAAGCTTCTCCAGAAGAGTCTTGAGATATCTACTGCTATAGAGGGAGTGTTCCTTGATGGAGGGCTTCTTTATCGTATCTTTAGAGCGCCTATCTTGACAGTGAAGGACACCCCTCTTAGTTGTCAACTTGTCTTCTCTCAAGTTTTGAAGACATCTCTTTATAAAGTGATGTTGAGCCAGGATCCGTATCTGTATGGGTGAGGTTGTTGCTTCTTCCATGTTGAACTTTGCAGGTGTTACATCCTAAAAATAGGTGTAATTGTAGGTATGACAATAGAAAGTCTATACAACAACATCGTATCCTTAGCTCACTCTCTACCTAGGGAGAAGCCGACGACATTGCTAAGCTTGTGGACCATGTGTTGAACGCTCCTATGCTTGAGGCTATGGACCATAATGGTGTTTGTTCTAAGGAGGGAGATAAAAAATTAATTCCAACACCATGTAATGTCTTCACAAGGTTGTAGATGGCCATTTTACAACAACACTAAAATTTTTGTCTTCATCTATTGTGGCACATTTCATAGGAGAAACCATTAGAGATTTGGAAGTGAAACACCCTTGCAATCTACCTCCGTCCCTATCGGATTTCCCCCTTTCTAAAGCTCCTCTTGTTGTGGAAGTTGGCACCTTTCTTGGCTGCATCAAGTCTTTCCCTAAAGGGACTTCCTGTGGTAAAGACTGTTTGAGGGCTCGACTCCTCATTGATGCTATGTGTAGAGAGGGGTTTGTCGTGGCCATGGACCTTTTACATGCCATCACCAGGTGGTTAATTTATGGTCGGGAGGGAGATGCCCCTTGTGCTTGTCAGAATTTATAACGTCTACACTACTTACACCATTGCTTAAGCCAGACAACATCATACATCCTATTGCAGTTGGTACTATTTGGAGGCGGCTAGTGTCTAAAGTTTTTATGGTGGGAGTAAATAAGGATATGACCAAAATTCTGAATGACTTCCAGTTTAGAGTGGGTGTTTCTGGTGGATCTGAGGCTATTCTGCACAATATCAACATAGTGCTGAACACTAATCATAGTGATGGTTCTCTTTCCATGTTTACAGTGGATTTTTCTAATATCTTCAATATGGTTGATAGGTCTGTCTTACTACGCTATGTGAGAGCGAGATTTCCATCTATCTCTTTGTGGGTCGAGTTCTTGTATGGACAGACAACATGGTTATACCTTAGAGACAAACATATATGTTCATATGCTAGAATGCAACAAGGTGATCCTCTAGGACCACTCCCTTTATCCCTCGTACTGCACCTACTTATCCATTATATCAGGTACAATTGCAAACTACTTCTTCATGCATGGTATCTTGATGGTGGTACGATTATTGTGGACACATATGAGGTGGCCAAGGTTTTGGGTATCATCCAGCAACGTGGGCCAGACTTGGGTCTAGTTTTAAATATTCATAAAACTAAACTATTTTGGCCTACATGTGATGGTAGGAAGCTTCACAAAGGATTGTTCCCAACATGTACTGGAAGATCTTTATTAGGTGTGAAGTTGCTTGGAGGGGCGATTAGTAGGGATAAAAATTTTATTGAATGTTTGGCTGTGGAGAGGGCTGCTAAAGCTGCGAAGTAGATGCATCTTCTTCCTTAGTTGGGTGATCCCTAGAGTGAGCTTCATTCACTCCATTCATGTATAGGTATAGCAAAACTTTTATTTAACTTGAGAACTTGTCAACCTATGTACATGGAGGAGGCAACAAAATTATTCGACAGAGGCTTACGAGAGTCTATTGAAGACATTATTGTTTGTGGATCCCCTTTTTTTGAGACTTCCAATGGAGGGTGACTTCATTGCCCATTTAGCTTGGCGGTTTGGGGCTATTTTCAATAGTGATGCTTCTTCGTATGCCTTTGTGGCTTCCATGGCGCAATATTGGGAGCTTTAAAATCATTTCTTGCGTGACAGTGAGATTTACAATATGGACTCCATCTTTGATTATGCTCTTCATTGACTTCACAACATGATTCCCTCATTTGATATCAGTTGTTCTCTAGAAAAGACATCGTCCCTCCTAAACCCAAAATGTTCTGACGAGTATTTTTTACCAAAATAAATAAGGTTATGGAGATAAAATTTGACATGACCGTTAGACAGAAGGTAATTTTTTGGTGTCTTCAAGCTGATCATGCTCAAGATTTTCTCCTAGATAAACCTATTGATGGACTTGGTCTGTACATGTCACCGGTGGAGTATTTCAGTATCCTTAGATATCGTCTCATGATTCCTTTATTTCCAGATGATGAGATACACCCACTTTACCAAAGGCATGCCTAGACACTTTTGGGGATCATGCAATTCATTGCCGGGAGATTTCAGGTTTTAAGAACAAACAAAATCTTGTTAGAGATGTTTTATTTGATGCACTTAGACATGCATGTATTGTGACTAAGAAAGAGGCACCTGTGAACTTTTTAACCGATCCGCTAGAGGGAAGATTCACACTTAGACCTAGTGATATTTTGATTTATTGATATGTCAGAGGAAAATATGCTTGTGTAGATTTGACAGGAGTTTCTCCGCTGGTGGGGTTGAAGAGCGGGCCCTTGATGAATATGTGATTCATCACTCTAATTAGCTAAAAATAGAACTTCGTTCCGAGAAGCTAGGTTCATTCATATGTTAATATCATAAAATTAATTTTCAGCTCTTGTAATTAATTTACATAAATTAGCATTCATTTCTGCATTCATATTTATCTGCATATTTTACCTAACTTCGTGCATTTTTAATTAATTCATGCTAACTCCAATTGACATGAGACTGACTCCATTGTGTACATATCACTGACCTTAATCAATGAAAAATCCAAAAAAATGACAAATTATACATATTCAAAATAAACCCAAACCCTAAGTTCATGACAAAAAAGCTACAAATGCTTATATCTCTCTCATATAGTGTCCAAATGAACTCTACTCACTTTTGAATTAATGCACATTCAATTATTATAAATCAAGATCAAATTCAAAAGAATCAGAGTTCATTTATGAAAAATGAGTTTTGGGACCTGATGAATCCACGATTCATCATCTTTATTCTTTTATTTTAGCTTCATTTCCTTAGTCAAACACCAGTAAATACTTACTAATTTCATGAAATTACCATTTTGCATGCATTTGTTAAATATGTATTTTTGACACTTTTTGTACTCAAATAAAAGAATAAAAAAGGAAAGAAAAAGAAAAGAAAAAATGAAGTATGTATTTATGGAATAAGTGCAGACTGACCCGAACCCCAAGAGAAGGTCAAGACTTGACTTGATCGATCAGGAATAAAGTAGGGGGAGATAGGGTCTTTAATTCAAAAATCCAAAAATAATTTGTAATTTTTCCCTGTATATTTGTAAAAAACTTACACTATATTTTGTACATAAATTGAACTCAAATTAAATATTTTTGTAAACAAAAGTTGTAAATAAAAATATTTTGTAAATAATGAAAATTGCAAAATAAAATAATGTACAGATTGCAAATAATCACACTCAGAAAAAGCTGCAAAATGATAATCGAAAGACCAATTCCGGCTCCATACAAATTCAAATTGAATCAAACTCACTTCCATATACTCTAAATTAAATTATCTTTCAAATGGTTGTGTTTTCATAATTTTTGGAGTTACGGTTGAAAAGTCGGTTTTCTGGGGTGTTTTGTGCAGTTTTGCCACTTACTTGTTGTTCACATTTATTCATATTTATTTGTTAATATATATAATTGTAAATATTATCCTCATTATTAAAAATACAAAAATATAAAAAAAATAAATATTAAAAGAAATCTATTTAAAAATTATTTCCTTATTTATATATGTGTATATTGTATTATATGTACATAATATTTGTATACAACTAATTTCCTTACATATAAATCACCAAAAAATAAATATATAACATTAGTTAATTAATTTAATTACGAAATTTATATTTATATTTAATTATTTAATTTATTCATTATTCTATTTAAAAACATACCTTGTATATAAAGAAACTATTCCATACCTTAAATAACCAACATTAAGGTGAGTAACTAATTTTTGTAAATTTATTTATTTATTTTATTTAATTCCTAAATTCATTTTAATTTATTTATTTAATTTATTATTTAATTAACCAATAAAAACATTCCGTTTTTGTGCATTCCTTCTCTTTTTTATTTTCCTTCTCTTTTTATTGGCTCCATCCTCCTTCATTATTCTTTGATCAATCCTTGATGGAGAGGAGTCCAATCTCCGAGAGCAATCTTGTTGAAAAAGGGTGCTCAGCCTCCGAGCTGTCCGATGACAGCGAGTTGGTCCTCGTCGAGGCCATCACGGTATATCTGATCATGAGGTGAGATCCAATTTTATTTTCCATCTTTCATTTAGATTAATTCTAGGGGTAGTTTGTAGTGTTCAATCTTAGGTAGTTCTCCATCTCGATTTGATCCGCCTCCGAACCCGATTTTTTTCATCTCACATCTTGTCCTCTTCATTTCCATTCTACCTCATGCAACCATGCACCTCCGACCATGTACGGTGGTTGAAGACACAGATCCTTTCCTCGCTTTCCTTCGAATCCCTGTTCACATCCTAATTTGTTTATAAATAAACAATAAAAAATATAGTTGTTGTTATCCCTAACATTTATTTTGTAGGAAAAATAAAAAAATATAAAAACATAAAAAAAGAATTTTTATGTCTGAGTGCAATTCCTGTTTTTGAAAAAAATAAAAAAATTTCTTTCTGCTTACAGTTGACAAAAGAAAAATCTTAAAAAAAATAAAAAAATAAAAAATTGCAACGCCAGCGGCTCCGCACGCCACCCTTTGCCACCAGGGCTACGTCGCCACAGGCGTAGGGCCGCGCCGCCACTGCCAAACAGCTCGTCTACCATCAACGACACACCCCACAGCATGTCCTTCGCTCAGCGGCGGTGCCCCCGCACCATCGCCTCTGCCCCAGCAGAGCCCTTCCACCGACGCGCACCCCCACGTGCACTTCCTTCACTGACCATCCTCTGCTTGCCGTCCACCTTCCGATGACACCGAAAGCATCCCCGACCGCACCTGCTCCGCCCCGGCTGCGCAAGCGTCGCCTCTGCATCGCCGCCATTCCGTTCCATTACGCGACCTCTAGCTCCTCTGCCAGGCCACTCGCGCGCAACGCCGCACGCGACTCCACTGCACGCGCGTGCTTTCTCCGTAGATCTCCTCTACCCCGACGATCCGCCTCGTTAGACCGCGTCTCCCTTTGCGTGACGAAGAAGAGAGGTGGCGGCCCCCTCCCCATCGCTCCCCCTTTTAGCAATGAACAAGAAACACAGGAAGCCCTAGCGGATAGATTTTTAAAATAAAATATATTGGGCGAATTGCATTGAAGCTATCCCAGAGTTCCTGATATTACAAGAAGACCCTCGCATGTCCAAGCACGTGCGATTCACTAGGTAAATTGCGAATTGTCTCTCGCATCTTATGTTTGTTATATTTAAATGCAAAAACAATAAAAATTCATGTTTCAGTCCCCGTGTTTCAGACATTTAATTTGCTTGCTTTGACTGAAATAAATATTTTTATTTCTCAATAAATTCTACAAAAATTGTGAATATTCCTGATATGTCCTTGAACATTGTATAAAATTTTCATTCATTTTCTTGTCATTTGATATTTTAAAAAATTAAAAACAACATCTTTTTATCTGCCTGAACTTAGAAAAATCATAAAAATTCGAAAATTTGTTAAAAATTCCAAAAAATGCTATAAGTGTATTTTATGCCCCTTTAATTTCTCTCCAATTTTTGTGCATTAATCATTTATAAGACTCTAAAAAATTGTGAAAAACTAAAAATTTTAAAAAATTATGGAAAATTCTATAAAAATCAAAAAAATTGCGATTTCTGTCTCTGTTGGTAGATATTTAATTGCATTTTAGCTTAAAAATAAGTTCCATGAGTTTTGGGCGATTAAAGTATTTTTAAGTTGCAAAATACTCTTAGTTGTGCACTGTTTACCCTTTTTTTCACTGTTCGATTTTTATAAAATCAAAAAAATATCAAAAAAATTTTAAAATTTACCAAGGATATTTTAAAACCTGTAAAAACCAAAAATATATTTTCTGTAATTTTGTGAGCATTTTTGGATATTCTAAAAAATACAAAAAGAATCAGGGTTCATTTATGAAAAATGAGTTTTGGGACCTAACTATGCATTATACATTTTTGCTGATGTTGGCTTATCATTTCATGTATATAGTTCACTCATTTTGATTATTTCCTTTTTCATTTCTATATTTTATTTTATGTTTTAACTAATTACATAGAAATAAAAATAAAAAAAATCAGAAAAATATTAAGAAAGAAACATTCTGACTTGAGCTTACTGACCTGATCCACCTGTATATAATCCCACTTCCCCAATTTATTCTGACATTAACTTAATCAACAAAAATCCAAAAAATCACATTTGAGTCCATTGTATCATTTTATATCATGTTTGATTCTTGCATGCATTATTTATCTATAGAAAATCAAATAAAAATTACAAAGCTAAGAACATGGTATTTTATATACATAAAATATCACAAAAAATGCATATATCTTGCATAGTTGAGCTCATTGCTATCCGAGTCCTTCATGAACATTGTAGCTTGCATATAGATGAACATTTTCATGTTGGACATTTCTGCATTAAAGGCCATTTACTATTTTATTTCCATTTATTACTACATTTCTTTGCATTGATCAAGTGTGGTCAACACTGCACACGTGTCAACTCCTGGTTGGTTCGCCAATCCCAGTCAGCGCTCCCTTTGCCATCTTTTGCGCTTCTTCTGGATTGTTGGGTCACACTTGATCCAATAATCTTGATTTCCGCTCTACCTTTTCTATACACCATCACATGCGAAGACGTGACCATGTCTCTCACTTCTTCCTCATGCGCTCTGTGTGTGACTGCTGTTCCTCCTTTCCTGGTGTCGCCTTACCTAGAACTCCTTCGACCATTGATCCATCCTCCTCTCCTCCTGTCAGCTAATGACTCCTCCCATCTTCTCAGCACCTCCCTAGGTCGCTGGCAATCGAGACCCAATCCTCGCAACCAATCCTACTCCAACCCTTCATTATCTCCTCCGATCTTCTCTCTATATCCCCTAACTAACCATATCCTCTTATCCCCTTCTCCTTTCTCTTGATTGCCAAACTACCTTTCGCCCTCCGCCACATCTCCCGTAGCGCCGCATATATCCTCTTCCCTCTTCTGCAGCCAAAATCCCAACCAACCTATGCCATCCTCACCTCTAGAAGATCGAATCCTATACCACCATTGTCCCCATCTCCGGTCGTTTGAAAATAACCTGTAACCCCTTCCATTCATTGATCATCCTCTGTATCCTTTCTCTATCCTCTTCTTCTCCAGTCAACCTAGTAACCGGTGAACCTAACCTCCATCACCAGAGACCCTATTTCCTACACCTTGTTGATGAAGCGAGAATTACAAGGGTCTAAATGCCTCACACAAGGCGGAGACAAAGTCGCTGTGGCGACCCTCGATAAATCCCAACCCAATCAACAATTAACCCACGACAATTAAATCAAGCAATGAAAGTAAATGTGGAGTTAAAATTTATTATAACTCTACAAAATGTGGGTATAGGTGCAAGTATGTGTAGAGTGTCGAACTCAGGGAGCAAGCATGATAGAACAAGGCAATAGTGCTCAAAAAACGTGAAAGTGATCAAACGTCTACAAGTGCTATTTTTGGTGGGTTTTTAATTTTATATTTTTTATTATATATTTTTTTGTATTTTGATTTTTAATTTCTGATTTTATATTTTCTTTTTTTTATATTTTATACTTTTGTATTTTCTTTTTCTTTAAATAAAGTATATATACAAAGTAAGAAAGAGAGGGATAAAGTATTTATAAAAATAGGTAAAAATAAGCAAAATTCAGAAAATAAAATATTTTTGTGCTTTTATAATTATCTAATGCTTTTGTGATTTTTCTATATTTTCCCTAATTTTTTGGTATTTTTAAAGACAAAAATACTGAAAATAGGGAATAAATCAAAAAGCTGAAACTAAAATGGAGAAATAAAATAACAAACAGTAACAATTATTCTCCAAATTAATTTTAAATTAACGATAATAAAACAGGGAAAATTCTGAGACAAAGATTATGTTTTTAGGATTTTTTGGATTTTTTAATATGTTTATGAAGATTTTTGGGGTTTTATAATTTTTATGGGGTTTCTTTTTAAATTTTTAATGGTTTTTGGGTAGAAGTTAAAACACACTAAAACACACAAAATATATTTTTTTAAGAATTTTTGGAGAAGTTGTTATATTTTTTATGGATTTTATAATGTAGATGGTAGAGAAAATGCTTGTTTTTTATTTTTTTATAAATAGTAAAATGTAATAAAAATGCAAACTAAAAATATAACATGAAACTACAATGCAACATGAACTTATGCTAGTTTTTGGTGATTTTTGGGATTTTTTAGATGTACGAAATAAATATAGACAATAAATAGAAAATGCACTACTAGTAGGGGCATAGATGTAAATATCAAGAAACTCAAGGGATAAAGTGCAATTTTCCACAAAATATATAGCTAATAAAATAAGTTTCAGGACCAAATACAAATTCCAAAACCTGCAGAGGCACAAGTGTAAATGTCCCGCCCTCGTACGTGGTAGACACGCGCTTGGGGAGGACCTAAAAGTAATTAGCAAAAACCTGTGGGCTTAATTGCAATTTTTCTAAAATTAATAAACGTAGTTAAAAAGTTCCTGGACTGAAATGAAATATGACAAACCACAGGGAGGTCCTATGCAAAATACCCACCACCCCACGTGCGTGAGTCACATGAGGTGACGTGGACTGGACCTAAATGCAAATAGCAAAAGTCTAAGGGTCTAAATGCAAATATTACAAAACATCTGAACTGCAAATGAAAGTTTTAATACTAAATATTAAATACAAAAATCACTAGGGTTAAAGGTGCAAAATACCCAGGCAGGGCGATCCAACGGATGGAGTCCTTTCACTTGACACGTGGCGACGCGAGGACTCGCGATGACGGTTCGGCTCAATAGTCCAGATCAGATCCTCGGATGGAGATCTACGGCTGAAACGAGTCCGGATCTGACGGCTGATAACAAAACTGGAGTGGCTGCTCTGATCGGATGGTGATGGCACCCGGAGGAGGAACAGGGAAGAACTCCACCTGAGTGAAGTTCCTCCGGCGAGATGGCGGAGCTCCGGTGGTCTGGGCCGCAACAAAAAGGTCGGGGAAGCTCCTACGAGGCCGTTCTACGAGTGAGATAGGTTCTAGCTCCATCAAAGCCGTGAGATGACAGCTCCTTCTTTGACGTCGAGCGACGACAAGCCGAAGGTGAGATCCGGTGGTCCTCACCACCGTCATGAGTTCCACAACGCTCGTTGAGCTTCAGAGGCTGCCATCTCCTTGAAGCGACGATGGAAGCCGCACGACGCGGCTCCACCTGGCAAAACCATAGGTAAGTACTCTATCTTCAACTTGTCATTCCATTTTTTATCTAACAATTTTTTTATTGTTCATCACCAAAAAATTCACAATCATCACCACCACAATCACCATCACAACCATTATTACTCATTCATCATCTCTATTGTATTCCCTGTTTACAAAAACAAAAAAATATTCAAAAAGAAATTAAAAAAAAGGGCAGGAGCAGGTTCCTGCATCATCCTCGAGTGCCTTCCATCACCCCTGGCCGCAAGACCACCAACCCTGCGGCGGCCAGACCTCGTCCACCTGCAGCTGTAGCTGCAAGTCAGCAACCTCTCGTCGCCGCCACACGGTAGTGCAGCCGCACGACCAGCGCCCGCCACCTCCCCGGCAACGGTGCCATTTGATGAACCGCAAGATCTACCCTTTTAATGTTGTAGGATTGACTATTTCATTGCAGTCGGATAAATCCGGATCGATAAAAAATTAACCGCATAAATCGATTAATCGTCTAATGAAATTAAGCACGGTTTTATGTTTATTTAACCTGGGCAAGACCCAGGGTCGACTCAACGAGGAAAAGGAACAACTCGAGATCAGATTAGATGAATTAGATTACAGTTTTCCAAGTGGGATTCTTTTTGTAATTTTCTTTGCAATATAAAATGCCAAATGCAATGATGTGAATGAACTAGGTTATTAAGAAAATTAACAATTTATCCAACTTTAATTTTAATGTGAAATTAATCCAAATTGACCAAATTGTATTTTTCGTGTAAACGTAATCCAACGATTAATGCAAAATGTATTTTTTGGAATTTTTGGATTTAAGATGCACAAATGAAAAATGTAAACTTTTTTGGGATTTTTATGCATTTTTTTGTGCAAATGATATGCAAAATTATGAAAAAATTACTGGAAGATAAATATGATGAAATTAAGCTACACTAATTTTTTAGAATTTTCTGACACTTTATGATTTTTATGATTTTTTTATTGAAAACAGAGCGACTGCGGGTATTTAATTTCTAATAAATCCACGAAATCAAATTATCCAGAGAGCTATTTATCTTAAATAGATATTGTCATAAGGAATACATAAGAGTTGAAATTTCTCAAAAATCTAATTCGTGGAATTAATTAAAAATCAATTACAGAAATCACCCTAGAATTTATTTTATGTACAAGACAACTCCTAATTGGACGAAATTTGGATTATAATTAAAGCACACTTAGAGGCATCATTCACAATTTTCCGCAATTGTTGGAACAATAAATGACTATGTGTGAATTTCAGAGCATAAATGGGCAAAATATCACTCAATTTTAATCTCTGATTTTTAATAAATAATCTGATTCTCACAAAAATATAAATAAATAGCCGCAAGATAAAGAATTAGATGCTCATCAAAATGCTATTTTTTATTAAAAATTGATGCAAAATGACTGTCCAAATAATCACGTGAAGTCAGGGGTGTCTTCGCAATACAGAAATTGAAATTAAAAATGCAATTTGTACACATGGGTGCTTTTATAAATAACTAACTATGTAGGGGTGACTATGCAATATTCGCAAAATAATAAAAAAATAAAAAATGAGATGATTATTTACTTCCCACGCAAGGTTGGGGGCAGCTAGGGCTCGCGAAACCTCCGCACGCACGCGGCAGGGGCTGCGCGGTGGCGGCCTTCCAGGGGGGCGGTGGTGGTGCGGCGGTGATGAGGAGGAGGCCGGTGGGCGACGTTGGGCGAGCGGTGGCGTGGCGACTTCTGGAGGGTCGCGGGGCGCGGCGCAGCACGGCGGGCGGCGCGGTGCCGCGCACAGCCTGCGATGGCGGGGGGGGGGGGGTGGCTTCGTGGATATGGCGAGGCACACCGCGTGGGGCATCGGCGTGGAGGAGGATGCTTCGGGACAGAGCAGAACGCGTGAAGGGGGATGTTCGCGGGTGGTCGATGGCGCATGGAGGAGAGGCTACGGCGACACGCAGGAGGAGCACACCCGCTCTGGCGTTGGGCGACGCGCAGGAGCGGCCACGCACGGGACATGAGTCGCGGCTGGTTGCGAGGACGGGGCGGCACCCGCTTGCGGAGATGCGCGGGCAGAGCACCGCGCACGAGGGCGGCGCTGGGGCTGGATCCGTGGGTCGGCAGGTGGCAGTCGGGTGGCGCTGCGAGGGAGCGCGTGGCGGCGGAGCACCGCGGAGCACGGCGATGGCCAGTCTGGAGATGGCGGCTTGGCCGCGGACCTGCAACCTTTTTTTATATATATTTTTATGTTTTTTTGGCATTTTTTGTATTTTCCTTGGATATGAAAATGCAATAAGGTTCAGAGTGTGTGTGTGATGTTGTGAGGTAAAAGAAAGATGTGGTGGTGAAAATGCAATGATGAACAAGATGGTGGAGATGTTGATGATTGTGATGGTTATGAAGATGTATGGGTGATAAACAATAGGAAAAAATGTTAGATCAAAAAAATTGACAAGGACAAGAAGAGGGTACTTACCTGTGATTCACCACAATTTGGAGGAGCCGTACTGCAACTCCGGCCATCGTGGCCTCGATCCAATTTAGCGATCAAAAATCAGAGAAGCTCTGTGAGCTTGGCTGGCAGCTCACTACGCGGGGATTAACCGCAGATCTCTCCTTAAAGTTGTCATTGCTCGACTCGTCTCCTACAGCTGTCACCTGAAGGTTAAAGGGGCTCGACCTCACTTCTCTCGAAAATGGAGGATGATTGAAAATGATGGAGGGGATGAGAATATAAAGAGGAGGGAGAAGTTAGAAAAGAGGTGGAGGATGGAGGGATGGTGGAGGGAGTGGTGACTTGGAGTGGGGAGTAAGAAAAGAAGTGATAAAAGGGGGATAAAATAAATAAATTAATAAAATAATATAGTAGGCTAGTAAAAATAATTAAAATAGCAATAGTAAAATAATAATAATAATAATAATAAATCCGAAAATAATAAAATAAATCCGAAAATAAAGAAAATGGGGGTGACATGTGGCGGTTCCAGGAGCTGCCACATCTCGCTCCTAGAAAATTCAAAAATTAAATGTAAAGAAAATCAAAAAGAAATAACAAAAAGGATGAAATCAAAAAGTGGTCAACACGAAAGTTGCTCGTCTCGATGAGATCTACAACTTTTGTGAAGGGACAAAAATTAAATGAAAACATATGTACAAAAATATATTTTTGGGTGGTACCTTATAGATATAAAATACCGCATTTTATCTTTTGTAATTTTTTGTCATTTTCCAATAAGAGAAAAATTAAAATAAAAATAGAGAAAATATGAGAAGAATATTTACAACTTAATCTATTTTTTTTGGATTTTTAATAATGAAGAAAATAAAAGGATAAAAATGAAGGGCAAAATGGTCAATATGTACAATATACAAAAGGGACCCAAAATCCAAGTTTTGCATACGAGCTCAGATTTTAATGAAATTGGTCTTGTTTTGAAGGTCTCTGAATGTATGTTACTTTAAAAGTGAGTAGATCTAAATTGGACACTGTATGAGAGAGATATGTGCATTTAAGACTCCTAGTTTCAAACTTGGATTGTGATTTTATTGGTCAAATTTTCAAGTTAGTATTTTTTTGATATTTTTCTTTAATTAGTATTAGTAATATATACACTATAGAGTTGATTTTATTGGATTCGGAGTTAGTATAAAATATATACAAATAAGGTATTTTATCTTATATACAAGTAAATATATACAAGTGAAATTGGCTTCTTATTTTATGCAAATATGAATGCTAAAATGCAGATATTATGCTTGCATGCATTAATGCTAATTATGCAATATAAGTGGAAATATTAGGGATGTACATGGATTGGATTGGATCGGATTTTGGCTTAATCCGTGTCCAATCCACACATAAAGGATTTTTTATTTTTCCAGTGCAATCCAATCCATTAAACATGCAAATCCAATCCAATCGAACCCATCGGATTACAGATTGGATCGAATTGGTTCGGATTTTTAATGCTCACCTAATCTATGATTAAGTTTGTAGCATAGTCGAACTCGACGTTCGAATCATAGTTCTAAAATTGAGATTATGGATAAATGTAAAGAAAAGAATGCTTAATTTTTAGAAAGCAATTTGACTTATTTTTTTTTTTGAAAAGCAAAAACATATATACTTGTTATGAATTTATTGCAACCGATCATTGTATAACTACATAAAAATAACATATTTGTGGTCCACAGAAATTATAGAAGAATCATATTGACTTTGAATAAAATTGCAAGTTTGTATATATCAAATATGAACTACAACAAGCTAACTGCGCATACGCAAAGAACATCTGGCTGCGTATGCGCACAGCTAGGACAAGGACGACATCCGGTGGAGATATGTGTGCACCTAAGGGTAGAGATTTGTGTGGCTCAGGTGAGTGTTTTGTTTGTAATGGGTCCTGAGTGGGTTTAGGCTTATGTATTATTATCTTTTGAAGTCTGTTTCGTTTGAAAAATTGGAAGGGCATGAAGGACAATGCGGGTAGGTATTATTTTTTTCTAAACCGACTAGTAGTGTGTGATAAGGGGTTTTCCATCAAGTTGTGTGTGGTAAAACTTGAATTAGAATAGGTTTAAGTTATAAAGAGACTAACTTGGATATTTACACATAGCTTTCAAATAAAATGTACTATATAATATGCTTTATTGAGAATAAATAAAGTAGTATATATTATTATTTATTAACGGATTAACGGATTGGATTGGATTGGATTTTGACAATAATCCGATCCAATCCATAAATGAACGGATTTGTAAAATTTCAATCCGATCCAATCCATTAAACTTATAAATCCAAACCAATCCAATCCAATGACAACGGATTGGATCGGATTACAGATTTTATCAGATCCATGTGCACCCCTAGGAAATATGCTGTTATTTACTCGGGAACAAAGCTCTATTTTCAAGTTTTAGAGTGATGAATCACAGATTCATGCGGTGATGCTCTAGCGGCTGGAACCCTCAAAAGCATCGGAGAGTCTCTATAGCGCTGACGCGATGGCGGCAGAGCTGGAAGCTCCAGGTACCTTTGGCGAAGTGCGAATCTGGGTTCCCAATCGTTGTTATGCTCCCGGTACCTGTAGAAATTGGTGAGAGGGTCCAGGGAAAAATGCCTGGACCCTACGGGGGCGAAATGGAAGTTGAAGATGGGCTATGGAAGCGGAGGAGATTCGACCGGAGGTGCGCTTCGGCGATGGATCGATGGACAATGAGATATGGATCGGCGAGGGAATCTATGTGACCTAAATTATTTGCAACTACAGGACTAAGAAAAGAGGAAAAGGAAGAAGGGAGAGAGGGTACCTCGATGGCCGGAAGCCAGAGATGGAAACCTCGACGCCGGTGGTCGACGGAGGTGGTGGAGACCGCCTAGGCCCTTCCTCGACCCACCTGAAAGCTGGAGATGGAAGCTGTCACCTTCCTCTCGCTCTAGAGCGCGCTAGGTGGGGAGAAAATGGATCCAAAGGGGTTCAAAATTGAGCTCGAAGGTGGCGGGTCCGATATATACCTGTGACGGTGGGGTAACTTGCGGGGCTGAGCACTCGCGAATGATGAGGATTTTGGAAGATTTAGGTGCTTGGCGTGGCTCAGTGAAGATCGGGGAAGAAGTTCCAAGAAGGAATCGAGGCCCGAGGGAGAAGGGATCGAGCTCCAAAAATCTGTGAAGATGGGCAAAAGAATCGGATGTCAAAACTGGTAGGCCTCGGTCAGGGAGTTGACCGAGGTCAACAAATGACCGCGCCTGGTTGGTCCACGTGGACCAATTAGGAAATTCCAAGCAAAAATTATTCGTAAATTCAAAATAACATAGTAATTATTTTATTTATTTTAGGTTATAAAATAAAAATTATTCCTTATTTTATAAAGAATTTTATGGTGATTTTTATTTATTTTTATGAGGTATAGAATTACAAGTTACCTTTTATGTCCTATATAGGTATATTCTTCTATATATTTTAATGTTTTATTTTTATTTTGTATATTTAATTTTATTTTTTTTTATTATTTTATAAATTTATGAAATATTTTTATATACTTTAATATATTTTTATTTGATTTTTCTGATGTATTTAGTACACTTAATAAAATATAAGTAGTAATTCTTTAGGTATATGTATTGGTATTGTACCTATGTATTATATTCATGTATTTTATTTTTGAATTTTCTTTAGGTTTTTATTCTGATTTTAATGTACATATATATTTTAAATAATATTTATAAAATTATAAAATTAGGAAAATAATGAATAATAAATAAATTGAATATTTTAATCTGTACAAGTATACAATAGGGTTCCAAAACTCAACTTTCAAACTGTAGCTCCGCAAAATGCGAGACCACCTTCATTAAATATATTATTTAAAATTATATACAATTAAAGGTGATTTTGATGTGTTTCGAGCTTTTATTTGAGAGATATAGGTCTGGGAAGTTGGTATTTTGGATTTTTATTCAGATCATATCTTTTTATCTGTACATTATTTTTGAGTGAAATCAATTTTGTATTTTTTCTATATTTAATTATCTACAACTTTCATGTACAAGGTTTCTTTATTTTAAGTATACAAAGTGAAACCAAAAATAAGTCCCAAAATGAATAAAGAATGAATAAAAATGAAAGGGAATTTTATTGGTATTGTGGCCCTTATCTCCCCCTACTTTATTCCTTATCGACCTATTCATCCAGATGCCTAGGTCTCGGGATTTCGTGTCATAAAATATTTACAATATTTTATTCTTTTTCTTTTCTTTTCTTTATTCTATAATTTTGGCTTTAAAAACTGTATTTTATACACTATTTATACGCACATGCCTGAATGCTAAAATGTATGAATTAAGGGTATTTTCATGCATTTGCCAGGGTTTTTGAGGCCAAAATGATAGAATAAAGATGATGAAATGTGGATTCATCATCCCCCTATACTTTGCCTTTGCTAGTCCGTAGAAAACACTTATGCAATAAGTGCAGAAAAGAAAAACAAAGAAAAGAAAAAGAAGAAAGTGGATTTAGTTTAATTGTTAAACTTGTCTTCACAAAATCAAAGTTTGGAGCTTAAGTCGGACCTTTGGAATTTTAGTGCGGGCGGAACCTTAATGAGAACCGGATTTGAAATCCAACAGCCTTCGAGAATCCTAAAACTCTGTCCAAGTCTCCTCAAAAGCCAAGTCAGAAATATCTCAACTCATACGCAAACCCTTACGACTATGAATCTGACTCGTACAATGTAAGTGATTGTGGCTCTCCCCAACTAGAATGACAAAGAGACTGACTTCTCCAGTACGACAACCCAATGATTCCCCAATTCAATAACTCCTTCCTCGAGGAGCGGGGTATTCCCTTCTAAGTTCAAGTGGCAACCAACTCAAGAGGAGGGGGTGAAGAGAAGAATGGACGGTAGCCAGTGTAGCTACCTATCTTAGGATGCAAGACCGGTGTAGTCAAGTCATCTAGCTGCCGGCTTGCATGATATGACTTTGGAACTCAAGCTTGCTTATTGGCTATACAACATATTCACATACTTTGCAGACATTTTATTTTTGTACAAGCCTGTCCATTTTTTTGATACTATTTACAATAGCATTTACATAGGGAGTTTTCCTCTTGAGCCAGTAGACTTTCCCTCTTTTGAAGCTTTATTGCAACCCAAACTCTCTTTTCTTTAGAATTCCTCATCACTGGACGGGTTGGGGTGCACTTCCCTCCCTAGAGGAGGACAAGTGTTTCCACTTGTGTGCGTCTCATACTGATAAATCCAATCCCCTCACCACTCCAACTGAGTTGAGCCATGTGAAAGGTGCAGGTGTCCAAGTTAGATCATTATCAACAAGAGTCGTGCGTGTGTTCCAAAATACCCTACTTAGGCAGTCAAGAATCCATCGAACTAAGTCTCGTGATCCTCAAAGAATTAAGTCAACTAGACCTGAAGTACCTCAAACCCAGTTCCTATAAGGTTCCTGTTATTAGGTAGATTTTAAGGTCCAATCAAGCTCCAATCTCCGGATTTTACTTAGAGTTGTTCAACTATCAAACTCAATCCGAAAAATGCTAATGCTATGCAAATGCGATGCAGAATGCAGAAAATATTTTTGTGATGCAATTTTCAAGATTTTGAACTTTTTATGGATTTTTGAAAAGATGATGCATATGCATTTTTTGTATTTTTCAAAAAGATTTTTCAAATATTTTTGGTATTTTAACTTTTCAAATGTTTTTGCAATTTTTGAAAACAAAAAGATTTTGGCTATTAACTAGGTACACAAATATTTACATAGGGATGCATCTCATATTTACAAGAAGTGGATTTTAAGGATTTACAGGGGTAAGTGATTAATTTTATACAAATATATACAATGAATTCTAGTGTGATGTATGTATTCCTCAATCTTATTTGAAAATCATTTTACAAACACTTTGAAAACTATAGTCCAAAATAATTTTTACAAACATTTTACATACATGTACACACATTTGAAAATTATTTTGCAAAGGTTTTTCAAACAGTATAGATAGAGTTTTCAGAATATTTTTGCAACCATTTATAAACCATTTGCAAATCATTTTTCAAACATTTTATTTCACACAAAGAAAATAAATTTTACAAATCAAAATGTTTTTACAAAGGTTGAAAACATGTAACAAGACGTTTTCCAAATAGTTTTCAAAAGATTTTTCACAAGGATTTTCAAACTATTTTTCAAACATTTTACAGAGAATATTTCCACCTGATTTATTAATCAATAAATACAAAAAGAATTTGAGGAATATAAACATCTTTTTATTATGGTTTTTAATGAATTCTTAGCCATATTTACTAAGAAAATACAAAAGTATGAGTTATGGCTATAGTATATACGCAGTATATACGACCCCCTATAGTTAGCTTGAGCTATGTCCTCATAGATCGGAGAGAAAAGAGAATACATAACTCGTACCGAGTATATACAAGTCTAAAGAATGAATAAATAAATAAATAAAGGAAGGAATGAACGAATGAGAAGTTGACCGTCCCCCCTATACTTAGGATCCAATAATCCTAACTACAACAGACTGTGCACAACGCAGGGAGGGTCAAGGGTGGGAATGAACAAATCGTATTCTGATTGTCTCCCCCTATACTTAGGGTAAGATATCCCTAAGTATAGACAAGAAGAGGAGACAATGGAGAGGATCAAAGAATAGAGAAACTCGGGGTGCACACCCCCCTATACTTAGGACAAAGTGCATCCTAAGTATAACAAAATCATAAGATGACGACGGGGTGGTAGACATAACGGAAGAATGAATGAATGATATAGACAAATGGATCTATACAGAGGAAGATAGAAGTGATAATTATGTACGAGATGCAGAAGGTGTGAGTCAAAGAGCACATCTCATACCAGATGAATCGAGGCAACATCAACGGTCAGCGGGTCATGATCTAGATATACTTTCAAGCGCTGACCATTGACTCTGAAAGTGGAAGATGATGAAGGTTTGGATATATCAATGCTACCATTATCATATACGTTCCGAACCACATATGGTCCTTTCCATTTACTTTGTAGTTTCCCTGGGAATAATTTTAACCTAGCACCAAATAACCATACTTGCTGATCTAGCTCAAATTGTTTATGGTTGATTCGAGAATCGTGCCATAATTTCACTTTCTCCTTATACTGTAGGCCACTTGAGAAGGCTGTATCTCTTAGTTCTTCCAGGGCTGCCAACTCTGCTTTCCTATGTTCTCCTACACTCTTAGGATCTAGTAATAGCTCTGTAACTGCCCAAAGTGACTTATGCTTTATCTCCACTGGTAAATGGCATGACTTGCCATAGACGAGACGAAAGGGAGATGTCCCTAATGATGTCTTGAAGGAAGTCCGATAGGCCCACAAGACCGAGTCCAAAAGCTGTGACCAATCCTTTCGGTCTGGGCGGACTACCTTTTATAAAATTATCTTAATCTCCCTATTCGATATGTCAGCAAGACCATTAGTCTGAGGGTAATATGGTGTGGCAACACGATGGTCAATACTGAATTCGTCTGCAAGGGCCTTCACCTTGCCGTTAATAAAGTGAGACCCCCCATCTGAAATCAAGACTCTAGATACCCCGAACCGTAAAATAATATTTTTCCTCAAGAAACGACATACGGTTTTAGCATCTGTGGCTTGGGCGGGGATGGCCTCAACCCAACGACTCACATAATCTACAGCAAGGAGAATATACTCAAACTCCTGACTTTTAGGAAATGAGCCCATGAAATCAATCCCCCATGTGTCAAAAACCTCACAAAAGTGAATGGGCTGCATGGGCATCATGTATCTCCATCCGCAAATACCTATCTTCTGATAGTCAGTACACCTTCTCACAAATTCATCAGAATCCTTGAAAAGGGTAGGCCACCAAAGGTCGGATTGGAGCACCTTCTGTGTTGTTCGTCTCCCAGAATGATGTCCTCCTACCTCGAGCTTGTGGCAGTAGGTGAGGACGCTATGTTGCTCATCTTGAGGAATGCACCGTCTCCAGATGTTGTCCCCTCCTTCATGATAAAGGACGGGGTCCTTCCAATGGTACGACTTTGCCTTCGCAAGGAAGGTCTCAAGCCGCTGTCTGGCCCAACCTTGTCGAATAGATTTGGCAACAAGGTAATTCACAATGTCGGCATACCATGGGAAAGAGGTGATAGCAAGGATTGCCTCATCTGGAAAAGTCTCAATAATAGGTGCTATGGGCTCAGATTCCTCAAGGTTCTCTAGGCGGGAGAGGTGATTTGCCACAACATTCTTAACTCCAGGTTTATCCTTAATCTCGATATCAAATTCCTAGAGGAGAAGGATCCATCTGGTCAATCTGGCTTTGGCATCCTTCTTTGACATCAAGTACCGAATGGTAGTGTGATCTGTAAAAATTGTCACTCTAGATCCAAGAATGTAAGATCTGTACTTATCCAAAGCAAAGACTACCGCTAGCATCTCTTTCTCAGTCACTGTATAATTCCTTTGAGCTGCATCCAATGTACGGCTAGCGTAGTGTATGGCATAGGGTTATCCATCCCTCCTCTGTCCAAGCATAACCCCTATGGCATAATCAGAAGCATCCGTCATGATCTCAAATGGGAGAGACCAATCAGGTGGCTGAAGGACAGGAGCCTTGACAACTAAATTCTTGAGAGTCTCGAAAGACTTAAGAAACTTATCATCTACAAGGAACTCGGTGTCTTTAGTAAATAAATCTGTAAGCGGTTGGGCAATTCGATTGAAGTCCTGAATGAACCACCGGTAGAAACCGACATGTCCCAGAAAAGATCGCAACTGTCTCAAATTGGACGGTGGATTGAGTTTTCTAATGATATCCACCTTGGCCGGATCAACCTCCATGCCCTGTTGGAGATGATGTGACCAAGGACCGTCCCTTGAGTCACCATAAAGTGACTCTTCGCCCAAGATAGTACAAGGTTTACCTCTATACAACGCTGAAGTACTCGGTCTAGACAGTCAAGACAAGCATCAAACCTGTCGCCGTAGACCGAGAAATCATCCATGAAGACCTCCAAGCAGTCACCTATCATGTCCGAAAAGATGGACAACATGCACCTCTGGAATGTCGTCGGAGCGTTATATAGAACAAAGGGCATCCGTTTGAAAGCATAAGTCCCAAATGGACAGGTGAATGTCGTTTTATCCTGGTCTTCGGGCGCAATAGCCACTTGATTCTATCCGGAATACCCGTCAAGGAAAAATAATGACTCTTCCCAGCGAGCCTCTCGATAATCTGACCAATAAATGGTAGTGGGAAATGATCCTTCTTGGTGGCCTCATTCAATCGTCTGTAGTCCACACAGACCCTCCAAGAAGTGGGTATCTGGGTGGCGATCTCCTCTCCAGACTCATTCACAACTGTAGTGACACCCGTCTTCTTGGGTACCACATGTAAAGGACTAACCCACTTGGAGTCGGAGATGGGGTAGATAAAATCGGCGCTCCACCATTTAGATATTTCCTTTATCACCACATCTCGAAGGTTCGGGTTCAGCCGTCGCTGGAACTCACGCAATGGCTTAACGTCCTCCTCGAGATAGATACGGTGGAAGCACATAGCCGGACTTATCCCCTTGAGATCAGTCACACTCCATCCTATTGCCTTGCAGTTTCGTTCAAGAACCTCCATCAAACGAGATTCTTGTTCTCCAGTCAAATCGGTTGAGATAATGACTGGGTGCATATCTGGTTCTCCTGCAAGGAATCTATACTTGAGCGACTGCAGTAAAGGCTTCAATTCTGGCTTGGTGGGAGCTGGCAAATCTGGCTTCTGATATGTCTATGTAAAAGCAACCAGGTCTGTATGTGAGAACTCTCGCTGTACCTGTAACTCTAATGAAGGGAACCCTGTCGGTGTGTCTATCATCTGTGCTGGCTCACTCTCCATCCTCTCTTTCAACTCGTCGGGAAACAGACATGGCAAATATGCATAAAAATCCTTCCAATCAAAGTCTGCCTCGAGGGATATGAGTCTGAACAAACATCAATTTCTCCACTCATCACGCAACTGTCAGCCTCAATAGTGTCCTCTGCTAAGGGTGTGCTCCTTGAACTCTCGTCTGCCACAAAAGATGTATACTCTGAGTCTATAGACAAGGTGAGGGCTCGTTCTTCTGGGTCTTCCCAAACTGCTTCATCATCGGTCATCACAAAATCACACTCCTGGTGAACGTCTAACTCTGCATCTGTCATATGTATTACGTCACTACATGGTTCTGAGCAGGCTGAATCTCTCGCTCGGGTTTCGTCAATCGTCTCTATTTGTATACTCTCGCCCTCTACATGAAAGTACACCTTCCCACTATCATGGTCGGTTACCGCCTTGGCTGTGGCCAAGAATGGGCATCCTAATATGATGGGGGTATCAGTCACCGATTCAGGGATCTCCATGTCCAATACAACAAAGTCCACGGGGAATTTCAGGCCCTGAATGGTGACGACCACGTCTCTCACAACCCCTTTGGCCTCTTGATAGACCTATCAGCAAACTAAAGGACTGTCCGACTCCGATGGAGCGGGCCGAACTCGAATCGGTTGAGTAAGGTTGCCGGAAGGAGGTTGATAGAAGAGCCGCTGTCTAATAGAGTACGATCGAACGACTGCTCACTAATCCGGCATCTGACATATGGAGCTCCTGCATCAGGTCTTTTGGCTGGCAGCTGGTTCTGAATGGCACAACATGTGGCACATGTCAGCACATGGATTTCTCCTCTAGTGTTCCGCCTCTTCCTACGTACGGTGGTCTTTTCTCTCAGGTTCTTTTGGAAAAGGGGGATGTGCTCAAGTGCCTCCTGTAGAGTCAGTTGTATCTGAAATCTGTCTATCATCTGTTGGCTGAACTCTAACTGTTCCTTCTTTTTGGGATTTTCTATTTTATTCCCCTTCGCCAAACGGAGTGCTTGAGGGAAGGGGATGGATGGACCCTCCTCAGATAGAGGGTTAGGAGAAGGTTTCTGGTTCTGTGAAGGACTGAAATCCATGCAAACATCATCATTCAATACACATGGACTCGGAATTGATGAATAAACCTTTCCTTTATTCATTTTTTGTTCTTTTTCATAGTGTCCAGAGATACGGAAAATGGCAATACAGTAGGTTGGAATACATTTGGACTCAAAATGGGGGCATCAACACCACCCAAGATATTCTCCTTCGCGGCCTCAACACTGCGCTCTGGTTTTATATAAAAAATGGTGGTATCAGCACCACCGTCTGCATCTGGTATCACGATGGCCTCAGCACCGTCGTCTGGATCGTCATCCTTGGTGGCATCAGCACCACCGTCATCATCATTATTGTTAGCAGCATCAGCACCACTTCTCTCCTCATCTGGGGCTCTAGATTCTCCATGGTGTTGTCCCTCAGATGAGGCACCGCCGGCTGGTTCCTTACCGCTCCTAAGTGACACGAAGTGAGTATGAAACATAGAATGCATGCCATTCAAATAAGCACTAGGAGTAATATACTCTGTAGATTGTACCTGCTCAAACTTTCTCTTCAAGTTATTCGGGTTTGGCTCGCTCTGTGCAGGTTTGGCGGCTTTTCCTTTCATTATGTCCCTCATTTCCTATCGGAACTCATCCATTCTCGCAGGAAAGATGCTTGCTGTTCGGAGAGCAAGGGGGCAAGATCGTCAAGTGCTGGGTTCTCCAGAGTAGGTGCTGGAGGACCGGAAGTGTTCCCATGCTAGAACTGAGGTTGCTAGTGAGACTAGGAGTACTGCTGCTGGTAAGGCTGCTGCCGCTGCCTCCACTATTGTCCCTAATAGGTGGGATGAGGATTCTGATGATAATGCTGCTGCTGTTGGGAGTATTGGGGCTGCTAGTGTTGGCTACTGTGACTGCCCTGAGCTGGAGACTGTCGTTGGGATGAGGCACCTCCGGTGGTCCACCGGAATCCTGGATGATCACGATGAATCCCAGCCTGTTGGGGGTACCGGTCGTACCATATCCCGTTGACTTCCATCAACGGCTCCTACTCGAAGGGTGGAGGTGGTAGTATTGCCAATGACTGATCCGAGTGATAGACCACTAACTGAGTGTCATGAGATGGTGGTTGCTGTGAATAGTGTGGTAACTGCTGTACCGACACCTCCTGGACATGGTGAACTAGCCGATATGCGGGGGGTGGTGGGGTAGAACGGTTACTTCTGGACTCAGCCAGTGACCTGGTGATGAATCTCCATTTCATCACCTTTATTCTATCATTTTGGCCTTAAAAACCCCAGCAAATGCATGTAAATAGCATCAATTTGTATATAATAGCATGCATGATTCATTGTATTTATTATACATAAAATAAGGGTTTTAATGCCAAAATTATAGAATAAAGAGAAGAAAACAAAAAGGAATAAAATATTGCAAATATTTTATGACCCAAACCCCGAGACCAAGGCCAACATGGAATTGGTCGACAAGGAATAAAGTAGGGGGAGATAAGGGCCAATTATACAATAAATACATCATTTATTCATGCATTTATTTATGCATTTTTGACACCTATTTTGCACATAATTATTTATTCATCAAATAAAGAAACTTTATTCATGAAAGTTGTAGATAATAATGTAAATAAAATTACAAAATTGAGTTTGTACAAAAATAATACTCAGTGTACATTTTATACACAAAATAAAAAGCAAAAATCTCAACTTCACAGATCCATATCTTGCAAATAAAAACTCCAAATCACCCAAACTCACATTTAATTGTATATAGAATTCCAAGAACTATTTAATGAAATTAGTTTCATAATTTTTGGAGTTCATCTGTAGAAGTTAGGTTTTTGACCCCCCTTGTATATAGGGCTGATTAAAATATTCATTTTATTCAATATTCATTTTTTGTATAAAATTATATTTTTAGAATTCTACAAATAATGTATAGAATACATGTACATATTAAAATTAAAAGAAAACTAAAAAGAATTGGTAAAATAAAATAAGCCGATGTAATACATAGGCAAAATACCTATGTTAAGAATGTATACAAATAAAAAGGGATTTTAATTCTTTTATTCTTTATTCATTTATATTTTTATAACAATGTATATATTATATATAACTTATTAAAGATACAAATCCAAAATAAAAACCAATAAAATTCATTAAATAAATAAAATGTATATAATATATAGGTAAAATACTTATAAGTATACCTACATATACATAAACACATTTATTTAAAAATGTAAATAAACTCATAAAAATTAAATAAAAATATATTTATACTCATAAAAATAAGTTATAAATTTATAAAATAAGAAAATAAAATAATAAAATAAAATAAACAAAATAAAAATAAATATATATAAATATACTTATAAATACATTATTTTAATAAAACCGTAATAAAATACTTCAAAAAAATAAATAAAATCATAAATAAATACTACATTAATTTATAAACATTTTTTATTTTATAAGTAAAATCTAATTAATTCATTTATTAAGTTAAATAAATTAGTCAAGATTCGGCTGATGTGGGCCAATCAGAGGCCAGGGAAAGTTGACCTCCGGTCAACTCCCCCCTGCGCCTCTGACTCCCGTCAGGCCCGTCTTTTCCCTGATATTCCTCCATTATTCTCGCTCGATTGGTCGCTTCGTCGCCAACAGTCCCTTCATGAAAATTGTTCTCTGACCATCCGTGATTCGCGCCGTGATCTTGGAACCCTTGTACAACCATTCGATTCTTCAATAATCGCCGGTCAATGGGGTCCCCATGAATGTTTATAAATAAGTCCTTCCTCTTCCTTGGCCGAATTTGGCCAATTTCTCTTCCCCCAAAAGGTTTGAATCGATTCATGGTGTAGCCCTTGTGACAGGAGGCGCTTCCCAGCACCTCGGTTCGGCCCAAGGAGGAGGAAAATTTTGTCGCGGCGGCGCTCCGGCGGTCGCCCTGCTCCCTGGAGGCCCCCATGTTTAAGGCTTTTACTCATTTTAGGTAGGTTTCCGTTCCTGCATTTCATTTTCGTAGTTTATTTCGCATTTAGGTTCTTAGATTAGCTTAGTTAAGGTAATTCGAAGTTCGCCGGAGCTCAGCTCCGGCGACTTCTCCACAGTACCCTCGTTGTTTTCCGACCGCCCTTCCACCGTCATCTCATTCCCTACCGTCTTCTCCACCTCTAGACCACCCTGTCCAATAGGATCCCTCCCTGGATCCGTAAATCGAAGCTCTAGCTCCGTCGCCCGCCGGGAGCTCCGCCATCTCGTTCATTCTTTGCGCTAACAGCTTCGATTTTAGGTCGAGGGTGAAGCCCTCGAGCCGTGCTTGGTTCCTGTGCAGGTTAGGTGCGTTGAAGAGCACCAGGAGACGATTCTAAGGCCGGCTGAGGTACCTGGAGCCGCGTTCTTTCTCCAAACTCGTGGTCCCGCTCCAGGGTACTTCAGTCTGATCCAGCACCTCCAGCAGATCAAGCAACCTGCTAGGAAGCTCCTGGGACCTTCAGGTGCAGCGATGACCGGCAGAGGAGCGAGATCGAGGAGGAAGAAGCTCGCCCCGGCGAGCTTTCTTCCCTGTTTTTCCATGCCAGCTCCCAGCCGTTGGATGAAGACGAAGGTCCAGGTCGTATGACAGCCGTCCGATCCTCTTGCGCTCAGACCGTCAGATCACGCGAGTGATCTAATCTCCACCGTAGATCGACGAACCGTCATCGTCTCACCAGGAAGCGACGCGTGTCAAATGAAGGAAGCACAACCGTTGGATAGCGCGCCATTAGGGGTAATTTGCATATTTAGCCCCCGTACTTTTTGTATTTAATTTTTAATACTGTAAAATAAATAGCACGTTGTTAATAATTGTAACTTTTGCTGAAAGGACCCTGAGTTTCTTAGAATTGCATTTAGGTCCTTCCACGCCTCACGTGCAGTCCCACGTGAGGCGCGTGAAATTTGCTTCTCAGCCCTGGCGGTTTTTGTATATTGAAAATTAGTCCCAAATTATAAATAAATGTTTATTTCTGTAGAATTTTTGCACTGATGCCCCTGGGAATTTTTTTATTTGCAAAAATGCCCCTGCCAGGCTGTTTGATTTTTGTGCCTTTTATATATTTATTAAAAATATCTAGGATGCTTCTAAAATTCCACAAAAATCAGGTTAAATGCTTCATGCCCTGTATTTTCACGCCCATATTTTATTTTGCATTTTTTTCGCTTTTTCCCTAATTATTAAAAATGAAAAAGAAGCCATTTTTGTACTGTTTAGATTAAAAAATACAAAAAAATATAAAATATTTTTGAAAAATTCTAAAGAAATTATATATGGTATAATTATATCTATATTGAGTCCAGAAATTGAAAAACCCTAAAAATATGAAAAAGAAAAATATAAAAATCAGAAAGCTCCAAAATCCAACAAAAAAATAGAAAAATCCTTTAAAAACCCCAAAAATATATTTTTTTCTTTTATAATTATCTATATATTATTATTAATATATTAAAATTAATTTGGGAATTTTTGGAGTTTATTTTATATTTTTAAAACCCAAATTATATTCGGCTATCTATTTAGTCCTATATTGTGGACATTTTTGAAATTAAAATACATAAAAATTAGAAATATTCCAGAAAAATAACAAAAAAATTAGAAAAATATTAAAAAGCAAAAAGGAAAAAAGATATATCTATATATATTTTAAGCATTTTTATCTATATATATGTACCCATATATTGTATTACCCCTCTCTCTTCTTATATATATATATCTTTATATATTAATACATATCTATATATTATATAATTAAAAATATAAAAAGAAAATAAAAAATATAAAATATAAAAACAAAATAAAAAAATATAAATAAAAAATAAAAAAATATAAAAAAAGTGTAAAAACCAAAAACCCACAAAAACAATAATTGGACATGAACAATGGATTGAATAAATACACAACACATACAACCATTCGCCTCCCAGTGTTCGACCTCTACATGTACTTATACCTATACACATTTACATGTAGAGTTATAATAAATTTTAACTCCACATTTTTGGATATTCATTGCATACATTGATTGTGGGTTAATTGTTGATTGATTTGGGATTCTTTTGTCGGTCGCCTCAGCGACTGTGTTCCCGCTTTGTGTGGAATGCAAGATCGATAGAAAATCTCAATCATCAAATGACGCCGTTGTCGGGGAGGCAACGGATTTTGTATGATTTTGTGAACTTATTTGTTCATTTATTCAATTATTTGCTCATGTCCCTGATTTATTTATTTGTTTGGTTTTTATTTCTATTTGATATTATTTGATTGACTGCTCTAACCATCTCCTTTCTTTGTCTTTGATGCGAGGGACCGCCAAGCGAAGGAGGACCTCTTAGGAGGACCTATGCACCCAAGCGAGGTTGAGTTGGCTCCTCTATGCCAGCCAACGGGAGAGAGCATCCATGACAGAAGAAGGAGAATTTTTGAAGACAGTCTCTATTTTTATGCATTTTATTTTATTTCATTTTATTATGTATATTCATGTGAGAGAGTGACACTTGAATTTTGTAATAATATAGGACTCTCACAGGTACGCTTCGACTCCCGAGGTCCATTTCCCTAGGGATTGTTCCCTTGGGGGCCTCGATGATTTTGACTCTTTTTCTTTTCTTTATTTTATTTTTATTATTTTGTGTGAATGAGCCTTAGCTTAGAAGTTGCTTGCTCGTAGAATTAGGTCCAAACACCATAATAAACTTGCATGTACCTATAGTTCGCTTTGGACCTAGATCAAACTCTAAACAGCCGTTCATTTGTCTCTTAGCCTTTGTGCCACAGCGAGCCCCGCAAAGCGCTTTCTCCTAAACTCAAGTGTGTTGAGCAGAGGAGGGGTGAGCCAAGACCGGACTTTTTGAGGCTAAAGATGAATAAGCGACTTGTGGTGCTTCACGATAATAGCAATTTCTGAACCTAGGGCGATTTCTTCGGTTTGCATTTGCATATAGCATAGGTTTCAAATTCTGTTTTGCATCCCGCATGGAGAGAGCTGGGAGGCACTGTAAGTCTTCGTACTTAGCATGCATCATCGATTTCCGACCTGCATGGCTTTTCCGATCTTCCCCCTCTAATTTTGCCAACCTAGGATGCTTAATGGAAATTGGAACCTCGATAGGCACGTGCATTGAAAATACCCAAAAAAGTGATAACTTAAATAAAATCGGGACTGCTAACTCTATTGGACCTAAAAATAAAACGTAATGGATTCCTTGTCTTGGGGAGAGCAACCCCCTCATTGTATGCGTTTTAAGTGCTCACGTACACACTAAGGAGTAGAGCCCAAATCCTATCAAGCCTCCTAAGTGATTGTACAATTTTTTGGTTCTCACCTAACTCTAAAATCGAAAAGATAAATGACCGTCACCTGATGGTCTTCACTGTGTTGAGTAGGTGAATTGGGGGTTTGCCTTGTGTCTTGATTGTGACTTGGAGTCCATCGTGTTTTTCATTCATTATTAGGGTAGTCGGTCCCGTCCGTGTGAGTCATGCATTCTTCATCTTTGAGTCTCTCTATCTCCCTTATACATATCTCTCTTCATCTGCATTGAGTCGTGATATTGGCACTTGAGCTCAATCATTCTTCACCAAGTGGCGTTTCGCCAAGCCCTTCGTTTCCTTCTTCATCACTTTCCTCGTATTTTCCGTACCATCTTCATCTTCTCTGGTTCAGGGAGAGCCCGCTCTTCGGACCGCTATTTTGACGGTGTTCCCGCCTTGTGTGGAACACCCAATTTTTTCTATGTCCCGATTTCTCACCCGCCCTCCTCGTACCCTCTGTATCACTCTTCTCCCACCCACGATATTGGCACGCACGCTCAATCAGCTTCTCCACCCCATTGTGTACCCTTCTTATCCATCTTCCTCGTGTACCCCGTATCATCTCTCCCTTACCCGGGAATGCTGTGCATATTAAAGAGGCCCGCATCAAGGATTCCATGATTACCTTATTATCTGTGTAAGACGGGCCAATGATGTTGAGGATGCTGAGATTGATGTGATGGATTTGTCTTTGATACATGCATACGAGCTTATTGAGGATTTTTGATGATGCATAGAGCATAGGTGTGATGCATTATTGAGAAATTTAGTTCTCGCACACCGGATTGAGGATATGATATGATGCGATGATTCGATGAAGATTTTGTGAGTATTGATTGATCTATCTATCAGAGGTTCCACCCATCTTGATTTTTGAGGAGTGAATGATTATTCTGATCTGGAGTGCCTGATAGAGGTGTGCGGATCCTGCATGATCTCTCATCTTCTTATTTGACCCATCCTTGATCTCCTGACTCTCAAATCCACCCTGGCACTTAGAAGATTTCTGACTATTTTTCGTGCCATCTCAGCTGACTGGATTGACCCAAGGGATGTTTGGTGAATGACATGATTATTTTCTCCCTTGCATGATCTTATTCCCTCCTATGGATTGATGGATTCACACTTTTGAGGACCTAAGACGAATTGCCAGCATTCCCACGATCTACATTGATATAGCTCACATTCCTCTCAGAGGACTATCTGCGGGAGAATGCGATACTTTCTAGGACTGCGGTTTCATTCACTGCTTAGGTCGCCATTGTGATGGGACCTGGAACCGAGTCAGATGATATGCTTCATTGGCCTCCCCCTGTGATTGTGTACCTGACCTGTCGGTGAACGAGGCCAATATACTGGACTCATCTGAGTCCGCTCTCCTTGACGGTCCTCGCAAGGCAGAGCTCCACTGTTCTGATTATTCCACGCCTAGTTCATAGCTCTCCGAGGGTTATCTGCGAGAGGCTATGACACAGTATAGCTCTCGTGGTATCTTCTGCTGATAGACGATCTGTCGTCTACCGAGGCCATAACTTCTGTGGATCCGTCTAATGGATCCGGCTCCTTTGAGCCCTCGTCTCTTCTTGACGACCCTCGCAAGGTAGAGGCACTTTCTGACTATTCCTTGCCTAGATCGCAGTACTCTCCGAGGACTATCTGTGGGAGACTGCGACACTCTCTTTACGCTCGGTTCCCACTTCTGACTGTGTCTCCGATCTGCAGAGCACGGAATCGAGTCGTCTGATATACATGATTTTTGGTCCCATCTTGAGTTGTGTATCCAATCTGTGGATCATGGGACCTGTCTGATTAGACTCCTTTGAGTCTGCTCGCCTTGATGGTCCTCGTAAGGTTGAGCTTCTGATATCTGCTATTTTCATGCCTAGCTGGCAGCACGTTCCCCGAGGGTTATCTGTGGGACGCTGCCACACTTTCTTAATTTGACGGTCTCTTCTGCTGGTAGCCGATCTGTCGCCTACCGAGACCGTTTCTATGATCCGTCTGATAAATCAGGCTCCTTTGAGCCCGCTCACCTTGAAGACCCTCGCAAGGGTGAGCTTCTGTTCTGATTATTCATTGCTTAGCATGTACTACTCCCCGAGGGTTATCTGCGGGAGGGTACATCACCTTGTAGGTACTCGGCTTCATTTCTGGTGTCTCCCAGTTGGTGGAGCACGAAGCCGGGTCTTCTGACTTGTGTACTCGGTCTCTTCCCTGGTTGTGTCTCCTGTCTGTTGGAGCATGGAGCCGAGTACTCTGATTATTCTCTGATTCTGCTCACCTTGAGGACCCTCGCAAGGGTGAGCCACATATTGTGTTGTTCGGTGTATTCTTGTGACTTTCAGATTATATCACCACCGTGCATCACACAGTCTCGTAAGCCTTATTTCCGATCTATCTGGGACTCTGATTGACCGGAGGAGTCTGTACTACTCTTGCTTCCTCCCGGTCTTACGATATCGGCTCCACTCACTCATTCAGTCCTTATGAGCCGACCATCAGCTTTACGCTACTGGTCCCTCCTTTACTTTCCGATTTGATTATCCCTGGTAGCCGACACCCACCTGACTGTATATCCGGGTGTCTTTTCACCTTCTGACTGCGTCCTCGTTCTCACAGGGAGACGACGATGAGAGCACGGTAGTCGCTTACCAGACACCATCCTGTACTTCACTAGTTTATTCATCGCTTGTATATATGTGTGTCTTTTTCCTTCTTTCTCCCGCATGTTTTTGTGTGCCCAAAGATATATCGCCATATCTTTGTGTCTACACTAAGGACGTACCTTGTCCTAAGTATAGGGGGCACACACCGAGTTGTTCTTTCCTTGCACATTTTCGTCACTCCTATTCTTGCCTATACTTAGGGATATGTCACCCTAAGTATAGGGGGAGTGATGCGTATATTCTCCACAATCTTTTCATCAATCTGTATATATCTCTCTTTTCTTCTTTTCTTCTTTTCCTTTTCATATTTCTTTATCTAAATAAAAGGTGTCGCCCCTTTGTGTCAGTTTTCTGTACTTACGACGTACTTTGTCCTAAGTATAGGGGGGATGCACCCCTGATTTGTTCATCTATCTATTCGCACCCTTGACCCTCCCTGATTTGTGTACAGTCTGCTATACTTAGGATTACTTGATCCTAAGTATAGGGGGGAGCGGTCAACTTCTATTTCCTTCGTCTTTTATTTATATATATTCTTTAGACTTGTCTATACTCAGTACGAGTTATGTCTTCTCTTTTCTTTTTAATCTATGAGGACATAGCTCAAACTAAGTATAGGGGGGTCGTATATACTATGTATATACTTTAGCCATAACTTGTACTTTCGTATTCTCTTAATAATATGTCTAATAATTCTTTAAATTCATTAAAAACCCTTAATAAAAAGAGATGTGATTATTCCTTGAATTCTTTTTGTATATACTGATTAATAAATCAGGTGAAAATGTTTTTTGCAAAATGTTTGAAAAATAGTTTGAAAATCATTGTGAACATTTATTGAAAACTATTTTGAAAATATTTTGTTACATGTTTTCAACCTGTGTAAAAATGTGTGGTTTGTAAAAGTTATTTTCTTTGTGTGAAATAAAAGGTTTGAAAAATGATTTGCAAATGGTTTGAAAAATGGTTGCAAAAATATGTTGAAAATCTATATATACTGTTTTGAAAAACCTTTGCAAAATGATTTTCAAATGTGTGTACATGCTTGTAAAAATGATTGTAAAAATTATTTTGGACTATAGTTTTCAAAATTTATTTGAAAAATTTGTGTCAAATAAGTTTGAGGAATAGTCACATATAACTAAAATATATTATAATTATTATAAATAAAAATAAAATTCTTTAATAAGTGTACATATATACTAATAAAAACTATATTGTAAAATCTTAATTCTTGTAAAATAAAGCGGCACGCCCGTGTAAATAGTTGTACGTATTTTATACTGTGAGTGCCCAAATTATTTTATGTGCAAAAATTCTTTGTGTGAAAGTTCTTCTCTTTGTTTTCAAATTCTTTGAAAAATTGCATTATTCTTTACATATTTGTAAAAAGCATTTGCATAGCATTTATATTCTTTGATTGAGCTTGATGTTTGAACTAGTCCAATAAAGTCGAAGATTGGAGCTTGGTTGGACCTTACTGCACCTAACTGCACTGGAACCTTATGGGAATTAGGTTTAAGGTACTTCAGGTCTATTCAGACTTAATTCTTTGAGAAATCAGGGCTGGGTTCAAGTCACCTCAGTGGACTAACTAGAACTTTTCGAAACACACGTATGACTCTTGCCGACCATGACCTAACTTGGACACTTGCACCTTTCACCTGGCTCAACTCAGTTGGAGTGGTGAGGGGGTTGGATTTGCCAGTCTGAGACGCACACGGGTGGAAACATTCGTCCTCGTCTAGGGAGGGAAGTGCACCCCAACCTGGTCCAATCGCCATGAGGTCTAACGACAGGAGAGTGTGGGTTGCAATAAAGCTTCAAAAGAGGGATAGTCTTCTGGCTCAAGAGGAAAAACTCCTTATGTAAATGCTGCTGTGAATAGTATGTTGAAAAAAAAATGGTCAGGCCTGTACAAAAAATAAAATGCCTGCAA